>BMAV01019239.1:1307804-1376036 GCA_019973955.1 Trichonephila inaurata madagascariensis
TTTGCGACACCCTGATATTTCAATGGAATCAAAACTACTACATTCTGACTATATGTATGCATTTTATTTTAACACATACTATTCATAATAAAGTACGTTTACATACACTTTCAAACTATAAAAGGGGTTTTCAGAATTTACAAACGTATGCAATAAAAAGTAGAAAATATAAGAAACCAAGAAAGAAAAATCAAACTGAAGCATAGTAAAAATGTCTCTAGGTTTAACTTTTACAGAATAAAAACAATCTAAAGAAATATACATTTTTATATAAAAAAAAGTTTTGATTCCACCTTAAGCAAATAGAAAGAGAATTTAAAAAATATAATATTAATAATAAATAGGTTGAATGTACATATATATGGATAATTAAATTAGATTTCAAATTAAATTCCCTATACAGCATTTAATTTTTTATTTTCTATTACATCTTCAAGTACTAAAGTAAACACCCAATTATTTCTTCGAAACAGACGGCCCAACCACAAAACACTTCTAATCCCAAATCATTATATTTTATAGCCCTATATGTCAGCATTAACTTTCAAGTATAACCCATAACTAAGAACGATATTTCACATCTAGACATAAGTGATAGAGCCACTTAGATTTTCACTTGGCATCCTTTATCTCTCAGAGTAACATCTCTTGATGGCTAGCTGAATAGAACCATTTTCAACAAAAAAGCTTAGTGTTCACTTGAAATATGTCATATACAGTGGCGCACATAAGGGAGGGGTCCTGAAGGTCCGGGGCCCCCCCCCCCCAAAGCCCTTGATTTTTTTTCCGATTGATTATAATTCTAAGTATATAGTACGTAAAATTTAAATAAGTATTTGTTATTAATGATTAATTTTATTAATTAATGCTAATTATTTATTCAATAATTAGTTTTTACTGTGTTTTGTTCCCGAAAATCGACAAAATCAAAAGGAACATGATACAAGATTTGTGAACTTTCGACCCCGGACCCGCCCCCTTGAAAAATTCCTGTGTGCGCTACTGGTTATATATATATTTATATTTAATGTGCAATTAATTAAGAATAGGAACGCCATTACTTTTCGTCATTGCTCCAAACATATAGTTTTGTCTATCAGAATTGTATTCAAAAACCATTGTATTCAGAATTGTATTCAGTTCTATCACAGAAACTATCTTCACAGTCGTGCAAATTTTGCCAATACATACTACTATATCACGCTAGTCTCAAAAAGTTAAAGTATAACCTGTCTTCTGTATCCGATTTAAAAATAAATAAGCATAGAAACAAGACCAAACAATTTCTTACTGAATGCATCTCAGAAATTTGTACAAGTTTAATACGAATAACTTCAATCAGCAAAAAAAAAAGCCAATTTTGGGAGAAAACAGCACACAATTTTATGTGAAATGAAAAATGCTATGGAAACAAAACAAAATTAGGTAAAAATGCTTACTTCTAAATACAATGCATTGGATATGTCGATTTTACATGCTGTCAATTAAATTGTCCGACAGTAAAATAGGAAGAAAATTCCAGGCACGAAATACCCCTTCCTCCATCTCATGTATGAAGACTTAAAGCAGCAATGTGTCAAAGAAGGTAGACCCAAATATGCTGTATCGGTTTCAGCTTAGGAGAATTCCATCCGCTCCAAAACCTGATCTTCAAGATAATCTCCATGAAGCACACAGCTCTGTGAGGATGGAAATCTTAATCTATGGGAATGATTTCATTGGCAATAGTAGCGGCTTATGGTTGGATATATCGATCAAGGATTTCGTTCAGATATTTCATACCAGACAGAATACCTCTTCATAACACATGCAGATCAGTGTGGCCACCGAGAGAGACCTTTCTCTAAAAAATGATTTCACTACCTGTGTGACTTAGTCTTTTAACAATATTGTATTGATAGTATCTAGTGCGTTTTACTTCCGAATTACCAAACTCACTGAATTTCTTGATAGTGTAAACCTGGACTTTTCTGTGTAGAATGCAGCTTATTTCGGATTCGTACAGGAAACATGTTCTCTTGTTTTTTTACATGTACGAATACGATTCTATCATCGAATCAAGAGACATGGGGCGTTTTGCATAGAAACTTGCACTGTAAAATCGCCTTCATGCTCTAAATGCTTCGCTTTAAGCGCTGCTTTGATTGGTGAAAAAAAGAGTGCTGTGGTGGATGGTGGAACTGGTTTTTTCTTTGAGCGGGAAAAAAATGTGCAATGGAGAGATACGGAGTGAATAAGATATCTGCAAAAAGTTTCCAAAGATTATCTTGTATTTTAAATAATGTTGTGTTTTAAATTACTGATAATAAATGGTAAATGTGGTAAATGCTTGTTATGTTTTAATTAACGACATGGCATTGTTACAGTCTGACAGAATGGTCTGCAAGGAGCTGAGACAGAAGAGTGGATCCCTTCATTCGGCATGAAAGGGCTAAAACATTATCTGCCACCGGTATCTTAACTCGTGTTTGACCTAAAACATATCTTCAAAACTTTTAAAACTGATCCCATATTCATTGAACCACAATCCAAGGCACAATGAAACGTTCTAGCAGCATCAGACTGATAAACTTGTTATTCGACCTCTAGACACTTCAATAAGAACGAAGCAGCATTTAAAGATATTCGCTGCAAGTGCAATTGAGTTCGTTCGAGTGCAATATGGCTAGAAGCAATCACCTGGACGACTTCACACGTGAAAGAATGCTGCGGGGGGGGGCGTAGTTTGACCAGTGTAGCTGAAGAAGAATTTGAAATCAACAAGAATGTCGTTTCACGAGCTTGGAAAACCTTTCAAACCATAGGTACAGCTATTGAAAAGGTTTTTGATGGCCGCCCTAACACCCAACTGCAGTAAGATATCGTCCCGCAGGGGAAGAGAGCACAATACCAGTCAGAAAGCATCGTTATGGTGGTCCTGGAGTTGTCGTCTTGAGAGGCATTATGCTGAACGGGCGGAATGAGCTCCACGTTTGCGACTGAGGCTCTGTAACCGCAGATGGCAATTGTAAAGAGGTGATCTTTCCCGTTGGGCGTCTGCTGTTGGACCAGACATTATTTTTAGGGCCATACTAAACTGTTGATGCTCAGCAGATTCCGGAAAGAGAATACATCACACGAATGGAATTCTTCTAGATTTAAATATGTGTGGGTGATTTTGAAGAGATTTCTTGCGTCACGATTATATCCATTGGGAAACACCCAAGAACTGAAATAGATACTGATTGAGGAATGAGCACTCTGAGCTCAAGAAGTAATGGACAATCTGGTGCTGAGTATAGAGAGACGGTGCTAAGCAACAATTGCAGTAAGAAGAGGGCATATTCCATTATAATAAATATTTGCTTTTTGTTTTTCCCCTTGGGCAGACAATCATGTGTAACGATACCATGAGAGCAATAAAGATTTTTTTGTTTGATTCCATACTATAGGGTGCAATGTACTCTTTTTTGAGCAACTATACTGTCGTCATCGCTTAAGTACAAAATGTTGTGTCAAATTTGAATTTCATATATTTCAGATTATTTTTTCTGAAATATATGGATTTATGGCAAAAAAACGCAACTGTTGCTTAGTTTTGCACATCTGTGTATAATGATATATTACATAATTTAAATTTCCATTAAAGCTAATTTTTTAGACAAAAATTTTCAAAACATGACAGGATTAACTTGTTACAAATTACAATTTGTAAGAATAGTACAAGAATAGTACATCTCTAAAGCGTAAAACTATTTTTATCTTACTATCGATTTCTTTGAACGGTATACTGATAACGCTTTGAAATTCTACTTTTTTTACGTCTACACATTTTTGGCAATATAAGAGGTAAAATTTTTCATTTCTAAAAACAAGCATCTTCAATTTCTGATTTATCTTTGTCTGGCAACAAAAGAATAGATTGGACTGAAATCAAATACACTTGGCTGAAATTTCAAAATGTTTTTTGAAACAACTGAGCTTCATGGTTCTCACCTAATAACGCTTTTATTTTTCATTAAAATGCTGTGTTATTTTTTATTTGTTTCTAATTAAACTTCACATTTCGTCTCTCTCATTCCGTCTTCTATCGTTGTAGCTTAATATTATATATCAAGATATTTGAAAAATTCTATATTATTAACTTTTTATATAATTTGTACACTGATGAAATAAATTAAGTGAATTTGCATGTTTTATCAAATTGCATGAAAATAAATGAACCACTTCTTCTAGATAAAAATGGAAATCTTGTACGGCAAATACGTAAGCACACACGTGTGTGTAGGTAGAGTCAGCAGAAAAACAGATTTTATAAGCGCTTGTAAGTTCAGACGTTTTTCGTTCGCCAGCACACTTTGCTAAATTCCTTGGTGTTATTTTGAAGCAATGGGTTCAATTCAAACTATAACAGTAAAAATGAGTAACCACCAACGTTTAGATGATAGAATGAGGTGATAAATTGTGAGGAGGCAAGAAGCAGGCTAATATCAAGTCCAGATTTGTAAGTTCAATTTAACGCCCAGCGTCGTACGTAACTTATGGAAACATTTCCAGAGTACTGGTTCCATCGAGAGAAAGCCTGGGCATGGTCGTCCAAGAGCTACGAAGGCCTGAGAAGATCACCATTTGTCGATTATAGCGAGGTGTAAAAGAGGAGGCTCTCTCGTTACTCGTATGCAGCCACAGGAACATGTGTATCAAGGGCGATTGTTTCAAAAAGACTTCATGAGAGAGGGTTGTTTGCCAGAAGACCTGCCGTTGCGTCCACGAAAAGGAGAGTCCATTTAGCATGGGCCAGACAGCATAGATTGGAGTATAGATTAAGGGTCGACCGCGTTCTGTTCACCGATGAGTCCCGTTTCAGCCTGAACACCGATTCTCGACGTACGTTCATATGGAGAGAACCAGTGAACCACTCCTACCCTCCAATATCCGTGAAATCCACAATTATCACGGAGGAGGTTTAATGGTCTGGGAAAGCATCATGTTGGGTGGCCGTTCACCTCTCCATGTCTTTAAAAGAGGCTCTGTGACTGGTGTGAGGTATACAGATGCCTTGGAGCCCTATGTTCGCCTTTTTAAGAGGAGTTCATTTTAATGGACAATAACACGAAGTCTCATACATCTCTTCTGGTCGATGAATTTCTAGAGTGAGAATATTCTTTGTATGGATTGACCAACCAGGTCTCCAGACCTAAACCCTATAGAACATATCTAGGACGCTCTTGGGAAAACAATTGCAACTCGCAATCCCCTTCTGAGAACCATCCAGAAAATCAAAACAGCGTTGCTGAACGAGTGAGACCAAATGCTACAAGAACTGATAAATGGCCTCATTTCAAGAATGACATCACGCTGCGAAGCCTATATACGTGAAAGAGGGGACCATACCCAGTATTAACCCATTTCTTGTTTATTTTGTTACCACTGTTTCATACCCTTCAACTCCAACGAGTGTTAAGCATGTGTGATCATGTGTGGGTATTGCAATTTTTGAATGGTTATTCGTTTTGCATTGTATTAATGTATGTGCATATCAAATTTCACTAAAATTGGTCAAGTAGTTCTAGAGATATTCGATCAAGTCTGCAAATTCTCTTAATTTCTTTGAAGTAAAACATTCCTTTTATTTTGTCTACATTGGCGCCAGCCAGAGCATCACTTATAATTTATTGCTGATCAGTGTAATCATTATTTTTTGTTAAGCAGAATAAAACTAGATTTTGAAGGGAGTGGTTGTGTGACAATGTCTCTCTCTCTATTTGAATAGATATTGATTATAATTTCGTTTTATGGTGCATCGCCCACCAATCAATTGATTATATATTTATAAAAATTCGAAAAAATTGCTTTTTGAAATTTATCGAACGATATGAAATCGTAGTTAGTGGTTTTGTGAATTAACGAAAACATTGAAATAACGCTTAAAAGCGTGAAGCCGGCTAACGGTAAGAAATACTTTTTACAATTTAGAACATTGATATTTTTATATCTAGTGACTATATTTTATAAAAAATGGACGAGAAAAAGAAATTGAAGAAAACTAGAGCTGTTATTCGTACAGCAGTAACTAAAATTATGAATAAATTAAAAAATGAACTGTTGATACTCTACATGAAATTTTGATTATTTGAATGAAAATTAAAAAGAATTAAGAGAACTTGATAAAAAAATTCAAAATATTATTCAAGTAGAAGAAGAATTTGATGCAGAAATACAATCTGCATTTCTATGTTGTGTTCTAAAATTCAAATTCAAATTAAGAATCTATCTAAAAATGATCCTAGTGTATCGTCGCAAACCAGATGGAATGTTCAAAACGATTCGCTTAACAATTTGATTAATGAATCTTCTGTAAATTCTAACGGAAATGTTAATTATGTTCGGCTACCCAAATTACAAATCGATAAATATTTCGGTGATCCATGTCTATGGTTAGAATTCTGGGATAAATTCCAAAACTCCATAGACAGAAATGAAACATTAACAAAAGTAGATAAATTTTCGTATTTAAAGTTGCCGGTAATGTAGTAAACGGTTTCGCTTTATCTGATGATAATTATGACAATGCTTTGATATTATTAAAGGAAAGATTTGGAAGAGAAGAAATTGTAGTTAACGCGCATATGTCGAAATTACTCAATCTTTATCCTGTAAAGGATTCAAATAACGTTATTGGATTAAGGAAGTTATACGATATTTGTAAAATACAAATTAGAAGTTTAGCGTAGAGTTACTTAACTTAACATCTGGAATGTACGGTCATTTACTGCAGCCGATTCTTAAATTACTACCAGAAGATCTGGTCTTAGATTTTAACAGAAAACAATTAGGAAAAAAAGAGGAAAGTACATTCGATGTAATGGAATTGTTGCAATTTTTAAAAGTAGAAACCGAATGTCGTGAATTCGCCCATCTGCTAAGCGGCCACAGGGGGAGAGGAAAAATCTTCTTACTCATAACTCTAAAAACATGCAAACCGGGTATGGAGATAATCAAAACATTTCGCGCAATAGACAGAACAAAATTCAAGGTCGCACATCTACATGTGAATTTATGACATCGGTAAACGAAAGAGATCTGCAACATTGCTTTTTTTGTAATATAGATCATCTGGCAGAAAGGTTTGTGGCGGTGGGATATCAAAATGAACTAGTACCAACATCGCGCGAATACGATCGTTTTGGCGTGATTGGTTACGTACTCGCGTTTGGAGCGGAAGGTACCCAGAACGAACCTTTCATCCTTCATTGGTGACCCTGGCCGTGCAAAGGAACCGCACCCTTCACGCGCTGCAGTCGTGGCGCCATCTATCCACCGCAAAAGCAACTAAGCCGTCAAACATTGACGCAATAAGCTGTTACTTCTCAAAGTCATCTCACACAAATGATGCAATCAAATCGTCACACACATGACGCAATTCTCAAAGCCGTCTCGCACGAATGACGCAACCCACCAAGTGACATTTTCTATACTTTGATATTAAAGGGTTAATATGTCTCTAAAAGAATTGATACACACAAAGAGATTTATCTTGCAAGTTTTAGGCAGAATCTTCAATCCCATTGGAATTTTGGGACCTTTTACTCTCAGTATAAAGCACTCGATTCAGAAAGTATGGCTTCTGGGCGTAGATTGGGATGAAAGTCTTCCTGATGACATAATTTCCCTTTGGGCTGATTGGTGTGAAGAGGTCCCCCAATTAACTGACTTCTCAATACCACGCTGTTATTTTTCTGACCCTTTAGTGAATAATTTTAAAACACTCGAACTTCACCTTTTTTCTGATGCCAGCACAAAGGCATATGAAACAGTAGCTTATCTCCGTGTGACATCATCTAATAAAGAAATTCTAACATCATTTGTTGCTTCTAAGAACAGAATAGCTCCTTTGAAAACTTTGACGCTTCCAATATTGGAAATAATGGGTGCTTTGCTGTCAGCTAAATTAAGCAATATTTTGAAAGCTCTAAAACTCGATATCCCTTGCTTCTTTTGGACAGATTCCAAAATAACATATTTTGGGTTCGAAGGCAACCTGAATGATTTAAGCCATTCATCAAAAATCGAATTCAAAAAATTCAGAAATTGACCTCCCCATCAAATTGGCATCATTGCCCTGGAATTCAAAATCCGGCTGACATTGTATTTAGAGGAGTGAAAATTTCCAGATTGTTAAATGGTTACAAAGTCCAGAATGGCTAAGACTTCCTCCAGAATTTTGGCCCGAATCTAAGAACGAAGATAGCCCTAATTTACCTGATTTAGAATATAGAAAATCTAACGATTTTGTTCAGCATGAATGTATCATAGAAGAACGAAAAAGTCTATCTGACATCTCCAAATATAGCAACTTAGAAAAAGTATTAAGAATTACCGCGTGGCAGAAACGATTTATTAAGATGTCAAAAAAATTCAATGTATTACATGGTCCCCTAACAAGTGAAGAGTTATCAGAAGCTGAAATATTTTGGATACAAGTTGAACAAAAAAGTTCTTCCCTGAAGAACTTAAATCTTTAAAAGATAATAAAATAGAAAAGGAATCCCCCTTATATAATCACATGCCTTATTTAGATGAAAATTGACTCATAAGATTAGGAGGAAGGCTAGAATTTTGTAATTTGTCCATTGATGAAAAGCATCCTTTGATATTACCCAAAAATTCCTGGTTGACTACATTGATAGTACGCAGAGAACATAATAAAGTAATGCATGTAGGAACAACCAGTACATTAGAACAAGTTAGATCAAGTTACTGGATCCCCAAAGGACGCCAATTAGTTAAAAAGGTTATAAGAAATTGCTTTATTTGTAGAAAATATTTAGTCAAACCTATTGATCAGCTCACGTCACCATTACCTAGTGATCGTATCAACCAAACACCAGCCTTTTCAGTCTGCGGCTTGGATTTTGCTGGACCTCTCTACGTCAATAACTTCGGAGAGCTGCAAAAATCCTATATTGTTTTATTTACTTGCGAAATTACCAGAGCACTACACTTGGAACTGGTGTCTGATATGACTACTAACTCGTTTCTACTTGCCTTCCGAAGATTCCTCGCAAGAAGAGGAAATTGTAAAGTAATATACAGAGAGAGAATGACAATGCCAAAACATTCCTGAAAAACAAAAGAGAAATTGAAAATTTATCCAGAATTTTATCCCAAAGCATGGTTCTGAGCTTCATCGACAAGGAAAGGATTATTTGGAAAAATATCATCGAGAGATCTCCATGGTTGGCAGGATTTTATGAACGTTTGGTGAGATCCGTCAAAGAAAGCCTGCGTAAAATTCTTGGGAAGGCCCCATTAAGTTTTGAAGAAATGACAACTATACTTACTGAAATAGAAGCTGTTCTCAATCTAAGACCACTGAGCTACGTGTATGAAGAAAATGAGGAACCAAGACCTCTCACCCCTATGCATTTTTTAAACTTTGGGCAAAATCAGCCAACATATCCTGCTACGCGCGTTTGCGGAGATCCTAGAAAATGCTTCTACAAAATCATCTCTTTTAAAAAGAAAGAAATACCAACAGTTACTCCTAAAACAACGGTGGCATAGATGGAAAAAACAATACTTATTAGATTTGCGAACTGCTCATTCAGTGAAAAACCCGGAAAAACACATCCTGAACTAAAGGTAGGTGACGTTGTATTGATTGAAGAGAACACTAAAAACAAGCTTCTTTGGAAGCTAGGTAAAATTGAAAGAACCTTACCAGGGCGTGATAACAAAACACGCTGTAACGTCGTCAGTCATTCGTACACAAGAAAAAAATTTTACAGCCTCATTTTAAAAATTTTATATAGTATTTAATAGATTCAAAAATATTCATTAAATAGGCCAAGGCCGGGCGGACAGTCTTTATCACTCGAGGTCAATCCCTAGCTTTTCCGGGCTCCAGTTTACTCCATGGCTCTATCTCTCCAAGTTTCCCCTCTCTCCGTTCGTTCCAGTCTTTTTCAAGTCTCCTTCTCGTCCGTCCGTCTTTTTCCTTTTTCCTCTCAAAATTCACCCCTTTTAAACACCAGGGGCGGGTCCACCACACGCCCCTCGTTTTCCTCATTGGCAGGTCAAAAAAGAAAAGGGTCTGCCCTCGTCTTCCTCATTGGCAGGTCAAAGAAAAGGTCTGCTCTCGTTCCCGGGCCACCTTCGTCTCTCATTTACGCGGCAAACACAAACACATTCCCCGTCCGTCTGGAATCCAAGGGCGCCATAACTCACATCTATTCATCTCACACCTGGGCCTCACAGCCCCACTCTCAATGCATCGACTTGCACACAGACCTCGCTTATTCAAGACTTTCATAAAGGAATGCCTATTGACACCGGCATTCCTTAGCCATTGTAGATTCCAGACCAGATGTCTGTGCTTGTCCGAGGCCAGACAACAAACAATGACCCCATGGCCACCTGCACCTGTCATCCAACATCTGTTTGGGGATGAATGGATAGGGTGATTTCAGATGAATTGACAGGGTGGGGTTCACAGCAATCGAAGACGTTACAACGCTGTTACGAACTAAAGACTAGTGGTGGACTGTTAAAACGAACTGTTCAACATCTTTATCCACTTGAACTATAGACTGTGTTCTGAAAAATTGAAAAAACTTTTAGAACTTTAAATTTTTATTCCTTTCTTATTTACCGTTTCATTTAGTCTATAATTATCATTTTTTAACCTATCATTTAAATTCATTTATTATCATAATTTTTAATTGTTAATTAATTTCCCTTTGAAATTTTTTTTTTTTGTATTTTTAAAGTGTTTTTGTACTTAGTTTAGCATTTTATTGCATTTTCGAATTCTTTGTTGTATAATTTACTATATATTTGCATTTATTGAATTATGTGATTAATAAGTGATTTCTTTGGAGAGTTCAGGTGGAGAGTGTGTGAAGCAAAACATTCCTTTTATTTTGTCTACATTGGCGCCACAGCCAGCGCATCACTTATAATTTATTGCTGATCAGTGTAATCATTATTTTTTATTAAGAATAAAACTAGATTTTGAAGGGAGAGGTTGTGTGTGGCAATGTCTCTCTCTATTTGAATAGATATTGATTATGATTTCGTTTTATCTTATACCAGTATATTCCGTTAAGACTGTCTTCGGTAAAAGTACGAGAGCTCTAACTAAACGCGAAACACATTTTCAGACAGAAAAATTACCCAATTTCCATGGAAATGTGCAATATTATAACTCGTAACTCTGTTAACAATATAGTGTATAGAAAATAAAAGTTTTTTTAAAAAATTATTCATTTAAAGAAAGTAAAACAAAGTATACATTCTGAAATTTTAAAAAAAAAAGTGTGTGTGTTTATAAACACGTGATACAAGTGAAAAATTCTGGGCAATAGAATCCAATTGTTCGGATGTACTAGTCACACATACTAGTATGTCACATCCGAGCGTAAAGTACTTCTCTTTTTCATGGTCATTCATTGCTGAATTTGTTTATTTCATTCTTCTTCTGTAAAGTGTAATGTTTAAGCCTATTGAGAAAAGAAGAAAGCAACAGTCGTAAAAGCTGACACCAGTTGCAAGAGCATCTACACTATTGAAATTCGTAGATAAACAAACGTATGCATGTTTCTGTGTGTGTGTCGATCTTCTCACGAAACGCATGACGTAGAAACTCACCAAAGGTATCAAAAGATAGGGAATAATCCTAGAAAGCCGTTTTGATCATTTATATTCCTATATTGCAATTAGTTTAAACGATATTAATTAAAAACCTTAAAACGCATAATTGTTTTACCTCTGTGTGTTGTTTCTTCCTCTCATACACCGCTACCGGAAAGAACAACCAGGAGATGTGAATTTTTTTTTTACTCCCAGCAATTTTTAAAAGACGATCTAATATTTTCTATGAGTGAGTGAGTGAGTGAATATTAACGTCGCACTGTTCAGCTACACGAGGGCTTTTGGAGATGGACCACGTAATTTTGAACCATGGTCAAGTGACGTGGACGACACCTGAGGTGGCACCCCCTCTCCTAACTACCACACCACACCAACGGGAGGACGTTTGAGATCTCAACAGATTTAACGTGCATCGCTGACCTACACGGTGGGTCTTTAGTGATACTGGGCTTGAACTCATTACATGACTGCCATGATTCGATACCTTGACCACTGGGCTCCTGCAGCCCTTAATTTTTCTCAGAGACTCAGAAAAAAAAATAATTACAGAATCGGAAAGATTATTTCTTTCGCTATACGATACGATATAATTTTTTTCACAAAATAATGATATTTTCTATTTTTTACGATTTTTTCTAAAATGAGTCAAAATTGATACATTTTTATGAAAATTATTTCTAAATCGTTCCCTTTCAATTTTCTTTTGCTTTAATGAATTGATATTCTACACTAAAAAGTCCATGCCTTTCTCTCTTTAATTTTTAAATGAATGATTCTAAAAATGTCAAAAACTTTTTTTTACGATTTTTCAAAAAATACTCAATTTTTTAATTAAATATTTAATAACTTCGTTATTTATAAAGATTATCTTTCGGAACTTTTTCTCTGCGTGATCCATAATCTGTGCAAAGATTGGAAAATTTGCTTCAAATTACGATTTTTTTTTAAAGTAGTGTTTTACGTTTATTACCCTTCTTGCGAGAGTTAATCACACATACACAAAAAAGTATTTTTTTCCTTTTTTTGTTTAAGAATTACCGTAGTTTGCCATCGATATGTGAAAAATTTCGTTGAAATATTCTTTTTACTTCAAGGTCACGTAACCTAATACGAGGATTCGCGTTGAGAAATACGACGGGTGAATGTTCTGCGCATGCGCTACGAAAACGGCGAAGGTCACTCTTTTTTTTCTCAGTTTTTGAAAGATTTTGGGAATTTCTATGTTTTATGCTCTGTCATCACTTACGTTACTTGCAAACTTTTTTTTATAACTGATAGTTTTCTTCGTTCTTAAAGAATGATTTATTGAAGAGCAGTGAAGTTGAAATGTTTTATCGTATAGTATATTTTCTTTTAGAATAATTTTATATAGTGAACGTTTTTTTTAACAAAACAACGAAATTTTGCATATTTTATGATTTTTTTTCTAAAATGAATCCAAATCGATGCGTTTAAATGAAAATGATTTTTAAAAAGTTCATACTTTGATCTTTTAAAATCAGTGGTTTAAAAAAAAAATGCCGAAAACTTTTTTTTTTGCTAACTTTTAAAAAATACTCAAAATTTAAATCAAACATTTACTAAATTCTTCATTTTTAAAAATAATTGCATGAAACTTTTTTCCGTGTTGAACATTACAAAAAATGCTCACAATTTTAATTCACCATGAAATGCATAACTTGGAAGTCGGTTTATCCATGTTTTACGAAAACAGAGGGGAGAAATTTTATGAAAATATGCCGATAATTATTTCAAATGGATGTAACTCTGAAAATAATGTGAATTTTTCAAAAATCATAGTTGAGACTCTGTACAGAGGTCTGAGCTATTTACAGGCAAAATATCAATACAATAGAAGCATTTTTTACAAAAGGAGAACATTTGGAAAAAAAAGGTTATTTTAAGTTAATTTTTTGCCAAAATATTGTATTTAAATAATTTTTTTTGTCATATAATGTCCTTAAAACAATTGTACACATGTATTCTAATCTAAATGACACTAAATATCATGAAAATTATCCATTTATGCGCTTTTTTAAAATCATGATTCCGAACGTAGTCGGATACCTTAAAAAATTCTACTTTTGTGTCCTTCAATATACAATTATTTTTTAAAAAATGTACATTTTCATTTCCGGGAGCTAAAAAATTGCAAAGTGAGTGAATGAATTTTAAAGTTGCACTTGTCACCTACTCAAGTTCTTTTGGCGATGTACCTCGAAATTTTGAAGCATTGTCAAGTGACGAAGACGACACTTTGAAAAAGAATAATGGAAGTGATGATTTTGTTAAGGGAAGGGAAAATTTATAAGAGAGAAAACTCGTGCAACGCCGGGCCATGCAGCTTGTTTTTACAAATTTATTTACAACACAACTTATGTTCCATACCATATTGATGACATGACAAAATCGTTTCAATTTAAACTTAATTAGATCTCAATATAGTCGTCGTGAAGTGCCGGGTCAAGATCAAAGTGGTTAGTGTCATTTAGATCACCTAAAATGGGTAGGTTTGTACCTAAACTACGAGAGAATTAAATGTTCTTAACAACGGTCCACCTCTCACGTACTTCTAAAAAGACAACATTGAATTTTAGATGCACTTCGCGTGACAATATTGACAAATTTACATAAAAGTTTCAAAATTCCTTAAACACTTAAAGAACAAAAAGACGAAGAAGCACCTTCCAGCGAGTCGATAGAGACCTTGGAGCACTGTGGCTGTTTACACAATGGTATTTCTTTCGAGACTTTATAAAAGGCCGTCCGTACCCTTTGGATCAGGGATTGCAACACCTGAATACCTGTATTTTGAGCGATTTCTACAATTTTGAAATACCAGTTTTCACAAGTTTAAATACCGGTTTTTTGGTATTTACTAGAATTGTTTTTTCTTAAAATTGTCTAAACTGTGTGTTCTAGAATCACCAACATCGCAAAATAATATACGGTTTCACACACACATTTTTGTGTCTCCCTAACGGGCGAAATTAATTAAACTGTGAATACAAAGTTATATCGTACAGTCAAGAGAAGAGATAAAATATGTGAATCATCCAAAGAGGTGGGCCAAAAATATCCTGTTACAGCTCAGAGGGATAATGCACACGCTCAGGATGTGTAGACTGATATTCATATCTGTGAAAAGAAGGTCGTAATTGGGAATAAAGGGCATAATGATATTTTTTAAATTGGTGAGTTTGTTATTCACTCATATCATACTTTAAGGTTCAAAATATTTTTATATTAATTATACATATGTAATAATTCCCTCTAGTATCCTTTTTGTTTTAACTCTTTGTTCTAATATTTAAACAAACTTTAATTCTTTGTTTTGAAAATAACACTGTTGTCTTAATCGCAATCGGCTAGTCTGAAATCCCTGTCCCACCCATTCTATCCAATCAAAACTACTATTACGTAATAACCACTGCCAGTATAAAAGCAAAAATCTTGTGTAATCGCTCTTTTTTGTCTGCTTGCCTTCATCATGTAATCAGCCAGCTGCCGCGTGTTCTGTGTTTGTGTCATGATGTTTTCTTTATGTGTAATGTGCCGTCCCTACTTGATCTCTATGTGTTTCAAGATGCAATAAACTGGATTAATGTCCCAGACTACCTCATCTATAGTACTGAATACGTAACACCAACCAACATAGAAAATGTATCTAATATACAGTCATTCATTCACCATCGGCCACGCCCTATCTTTGGTTCGCTACAGTAATAACATCCACTCTCCACGTCTTACAATTATTTTTACCACTCTCCAGAAATATTATAGACTCATTTCAATAGTCGGCAGGATCAAAAATAACCTACTGTGGTGCGCTGAAAAGAAAAAGTTTAAGTCAAAATTTTATTAGAACCAAAATGAAGAAAAGAATAAAAGTCTGGATGTGTCCATTCATCATAACATGTGCAAAATAGTTTCACTACTTCGTTCTCAAAATGGGGAATCCTCTTTTTTCAACTCCGGCGAAAAGCATTCAATGCTGATATGTGTGCGTCGTATAATTGAAAGAAATCTTGGTTTAAAATTTAAAAAGCTTAGTGTTTTGTGAAAAATCATGCTCGAATGCTGATCTCAGCGAATTTGCAACGATGGAGGATCTTGTGTTTTGGCTTTCACATTTGGTTTTGCTGTCTGCTCTAAGTTGAGTGTATATTTTCATTATTGATTTTTAATAATTGTGATTTAAAAATGTTAAAGATATTGTAATTTATATTTTTGAGGATAATTTCTAAATAACGTTAATGTTTTAAAATGCTCTATCTAATAAGCTATTTTGATCTAAATTCTGATATTGATATAAATTTATGGTTTATTCTGTTTTTCAATGTGTATCAAGTTATTTTTTATTTTTGAGTTTAATCTAAATGTATTGATTGGGCAGCCAACTTTACCTATTTTTGTGTATGTGTTCTTATAAAGTTACCATTTTAAAAGCGTTTCCAGAAATCTCTGTTTATATTTTTGAATTTTGATTTTGAATATGAGAATTTGTGCTCTTTCAAGTGTTTATTGAATTCTTACCAATATTTTGATATTTTTATTTTGAGAATTTTATGTTGATACTATTTGATATATTTATGTGGTTTTAAGAATTTTTATTACGATAATATTTACTCTATTACAATGATACAATTTATCTGAAAGGAAAATGAACCACTGTAAATGTGTATAAAATGACAATGGTTTTGAGAGCACTTAGGCTGAGAAAATATTAATAAATAAATAAAAGTATAAGCAAATGTTTTTATACACACATATAGAAAAAAGAAATACTAAATAAGAATGGTTTTGTAAGGATTGTGCATAGTGAGTACCTCAAAGGACTACACCTTTGACTGTCAAAATACTATTGCCTCCTAACTTGTACCTTTTTAAGAATAAAAGCATAATATAAATATAAATAAATCAAACAGTTTTTAAATATATATATATATATATATATTCGTTTTTTTGGGGGGGTTGACTTGCAATTTCCAGTCTTGGGAAATTCTGTTTTTGAAGTTATGGTGCAGTATTACACGATAAGAGAAAGAAAACTTGTCTTAATGATTGTGCAAGGCGTGGGTCAATCTCTTAATTTGTTTTTTCTAGTCTGTTTTTCATCCTCAGTGCTCTTGTACATAATTTTAGATCTATTTTTCAGGAAGTATTTTCTGTAATTTAGAAATTTGTATGGAAATTCATATTTAATAAATCACAAATCAAAGACAACACCCTTCTACTGAGGCCTCTGGCCCAGCATATTGACAATCACAAGTGTCCGGACACGTCTCAACCTTGTCAGGTCTAGCTAACTTGGACAAGGCAACTACTTCCCAAACAAGAGCAGGAAAGAAATGACTTTCTATGTACAAATATTTTAATATCTCTACATAATGTGTGCAATTTACAAATATTTTTGAAATTTATTTTCTATTTCCATTTTATTTCAAGTGTTTAATAACCTTATTTTCATATTTTCGTAGTGCGTAATATTATATTTTATAATTTACTTTTGCATTTTTGTTTCATATTTTTCCAAGACCATATTCTCCATGTACAAA
This sequence comes from Trichonephila inaurata madagascariensis, assembly GCA_019973955.1. Taxonomy (NCBI): domain Eukaryota; kingdom Metazoa; phylum Arthropoda; class Arachnida; order Araneae; family Nephilidae; genus Trichonephila; species Trichonephila inaurata. Next base: position 1,324,997 of record BMAV01019239.1, read on the forward strand.
AACATATTCATGATAGTGTTTAAGAGAAGGGAAAATTTTTGAATTTATAGTCAATAGTAACAAGGTAGTGGATGGTTATTTAAAAAATTTTACACACTTTAAAAATTATATTATTGCCAATTTTTGAATTTTTTTACGTTAATGTTTAAGTCAAGGGAATTTTTTTTAAATAATGTTAATCTGAAATCTTTAACTTAAAACTTGGCATCTCTGTACGATACGGGTGTGGACTAAGGGTCCTGGAACACACACGTCTCTTATGGAGGGGGAAATGTAATAATTCCCTCTAGTATCTTTTTAGTTAACTCTTTGTACTAATATTTAAAGAAACTAATTCTTTGGTTTAAAAATAACACTGTAATCTTAATGGAAATCCCTGTCCCGCCCATTCTATCCAATCAAAACTACTATTACGTAATAACCACTGCCAGTATAAAAGCAAAAATCTTGTGTAATCGCTCTTTTTTGTCTGCTTGCCTTCATCATGTAATCAGCCAGCTGCCGCGTGTTCTGTGTTTGTGCCATGATGTTTTCTTTATGTGTAATGTGCCGTCCCTACTTGATCTCTATGTGTTTCAAGATGCAATAAACTGGATTAATGTCCCAGACTGCCTCATCTATAGTATTGAATACGTAACATCAACCAACATAGAAAATGTATCTAATATACAGTCATTCATTCACCATCGGCCACGCCCTACCTTTGGTTCGCTACAGCAATAACATCCACTCGCCAAGTCTTATAATTATTTTTACCACTCTCCAAAAATATTACAGAAGTATTTCATATATATATACTCATAAATAACCCATAATAGTAAATGAGAATAACTTCAAGGAACATAAAAAAATTACTTGATAATACTTCGGTTTGGTTTCATTTTTTATATGATGAAAATAATATAGTGACACAGTGTAAAAAATGCTCTAGTGTTAATACAATGAATGGAGGAAGTACAAACGGACTCCATGCGCATTTAAAAAAACCAAACATTATACAAAATTGTTAAAAAGGAAATAATCTAATTGCAATGACGATACAAATTTTGGCACATTTTCTAAGCCCAAGTCATCAGGGATTTTAGATTATTTTGAAAAAAGGATAATTCGGATGAAATTATTACACAAAATTACGTTCCAGGCTTAAAGACAGTGCAATTGATGAATTGATTTTTTTAAGATCACATTTCACAAGTTTATACTAGTATCACAGACTGAATAGCGATATTTACTTTTTTGTGATTCAAATAAATAAGATGTTTCTTTACTTTTTGTGTGTGTGTTCTTTATATACTGTTATAATTTATTAGCTACAAATTATTTTTTGTGATATTTACACTCTCTAATAAAACTGGCAAATATAAAACAAAGACACACCTGCGTTTTCGTGCTTTTTTTAAAATTTCTTATACCGGTATTAAAACCGGTATTAAGATCTAAAAAATACCGTATACCGGTATTGAACTTTTGGCTAGTTGTTGCAATCCCTACTTTGGATACTTCGCTCGATGAAAGGCGGCATCCTCGTGGACACTTCAAATCCGATGAGCAGTGTTACACGAAAAATAAAAATAAAAACTTAGAAAATACATGAAAAATAAAAAAAATAATAATTTAGAAAATACATGAAATAATACGATATCTAAACATTGAAAAAGAATTTTAAATGTTTGCCAGCGTGCATATATATTCGATGCATCTAGACTGCACATTTTTTTAACTCAAATTTTTTTCCAAAAATTTAATTAAATTGCATTTTGATAAAGGTTTTGTACAAATGTCTGCAAAATTTAGTTTTGTTTTTACATACTTGAGAATAAAAAGTTTTTCAAAAACAAGATTTCTTATAAAATGAAATTTAACGTCAATATGTTTAAAGCGCGGATTTTATATAGGGGATTTAGAAAAATCTTTTGCAGCTTGATTGTCACAATAAAGAAAAAAGAACGATTTACGTCAGTTTATATAATATTTAAATTTTCAAGTTCCTTGAACACTCTGTGACGAAGCCGGTCTGTTCCCCCTATTTGCTAACAGACCCCTTGCCGACAGACGTTGCGAAAATTTCAGACATTTTCCTAATTGCTGGGAAAGAATCTCGTAACTGGGTGGTCAAAGTTTCGAACCATTTTTCCCAGGCTGTCCGGACTGTCAAAAAGAGATGCCATAACATTGTGTTTTCATTTTCCCGCGATTCGGTGACGACGGCGCGTCTGAAAACTTACAATGGGCACCCAGTCATCGGCGCCCATTGGGCGAGAGATCAGATGAAGCTGAGTCCGACAGGAGAACAAGAGATCAAGGAAGCCGAGACCGACTGTGGCGGCAAAAGATCACAGGATGATTAGGAGAGATAGTTAAGATAGAAGAGCGAGAGAGTCCGGAGGGGAGACTGGATTTTGAAGGGAGCCATTTGGACGTCCCTTGAGCGATGGAAAAAAAGCGATAACGAGCCCGCGAAGTACGGCGGTCTCCGAACTTGAAAGATCCGGGAACGGTCTGAGTTCCGATCAACGAAAGAAAGCGATACTTGAATCCGTGAAGTAAGGCGTATTTTGGAATGGTAGAGAGTGCGAAAGAGCACGGCGAATTTGGAGCCAGCGAACTCACTCAGACTCGGTGTGGAATTACCGAGTGAATCCTTTTTACGCATCCTCTGTATAGGACTTCTCTAGCTGGCGAATTTACGCCATTATTTTATGCGAGAGAGATGAGACATTGTAGCGAAAGAGAATCGCAATCTGTCGACCTTTTTGCTATTGAATTGTGAAAGAATATTCTAATTTTATTATTTTTTTTTTGATGATTTTCTTGCTGAGAAATAAAAAGTTTATCCCAGAGCTGTGCAAAATCATTACAGCTCGAATGATCCATACGAATTCTTTAGCTGATTCATATAGTGATACATAGTCACTTTGCATTGTGGATAAACTAATACAATGTTGTTTAAAAGTTTTCCAGATTATTGGGTGAATGATTAAATAGAATTAAGCCTCCAACTGAAATGCGATCACCTGGATTAGCTGAAAAGTAAGCATCACTATAACAATGGACAGTTATAAATCATTTACTTCAGACAATTTTGATTTATAAGATTTAGTTTGACTCACATATCCAAGTAATTTAAGTAAAGCGTTCCAGTGTACTAATCCTGGATTACTTTGAAATTGAAATAATATATTTATAGTATAGCAAGTGTAAGGTTTTGTTCTTCCCGCTCTCTCTAGAAATGATAAACATCCTAAAACATTTCTGTACGGAAATTTAGACATTTCTGAAATTTCAATGTCTGTACTTTGAACTGATTTTTAGAAAGCACCCCACCGACTGCAATAGGTAATGAAGTAACAGGATAATTATAATATTTATATTTTTTACAAACTTTATCAATATATTCCGACTGATGTATAAAAAGTTCATTTTCCATTTCTTCAAATTGTACACCGAGTATATAATTTACGGGTTTTACCCAATATCATTAAATCAAAATATGGGAACTTATAAACGATTTATTACATCTTTAATTAAAACATCCAATTTCGCGTAGAGTAAGATGGTCATCGACATAAAGCAGCAAAATTACTTTCCATTTAGACATTAAATTACACATAGACACAGTTATATATAGTAGATTCTAATTTTTTAAAACTTAAATTCTCTAAAACAGAGTGTATTTGAAAATACAATTCCCTCCCAGACTGATGCAAGCCATATAAAGCTTTATTTAATTTACATACGTAGTCATGATTATTTGGATCAATAAAGTATTGTGCTTGAGACATATAGATGGTTTCCTGTAATGAAGCATACAAAAAAATAGGCAATCTTAATATCCAGTTGTAAATGTAACCATTTCCGCTTGCATACCAATCCAGAAAAACACATTTTAACAACTGCAAAATTTACTACAGGATTAAAATTTCCATCGTAATGAAGGCCTTCTATTTGTCCAAATCCTTGAGACAGAAATCTAGATTTATAATTAACTACTTTCCCTTTTTCATCTTGTTTTATAGTGTACATCCAGTAACAGCCTAAAACTTTAGTGTTTGTGGGCTTCGAAACAAGATTCAAAACTTTTCGTTCAGCTTCGTTTCTTCTTTCAGTGCATCAAACCATTTATAGGCCTGAGGGGTTTTTAAAGCTGCATTAAAATTACTTGGTATTTGAATTTCTAGCCAATCCGATTGGTTCGACTCTTCCAGATTTATATAACCGGAATATTTATTTTTACCAGAAAAATCAAATAAAGATTTGTCCTATTTCGAATTATGTTTCTTCGATATCTATAAAACAATGTAAGCGATCTTTCGATCCTTTTGCATAATAATAAATGTCCGTAATGATTTGCATAGCGATTTGTCCTTACGTGGGACTGTTTTCCGTTCTCAAATAACTTTTACGAAAGAATTACTGTTATTAGATGCTTCCTCCTGTTCAGAACTTTCCGGTTTAGAAATTTTAGGGGAACTCGGATATTCAGTTTCTTTTCCTCAGTTTCAGTATCAATTGCAGAATTTGATGTAACGTGAAGGACTTCTTTTTAAAGTCCAGCATTACTCCACTGCTATGAGGTTCTCTCTAAAGCATTATCATTATTTAAAGATACATTAATAGATTCAACAATTTTTCGTTCATTAGGTAGCCAAATACGGTATCCTAGAGTTTTCAATGCGTAATGTAACATTATTCCCTTTTTAACCCCCATATCTAGCTGTTTCCTAAGTTGTTTGGGTACGCCTAAGTAAGCGGTGCTTCCAAAAATTTTTAGGTGTTATACGAAAGGTTTATGGCCACTATACAGTTCAAATGGGGTTAGGCTTTGGTTACCAAGGAAAACCCTATTCCAAACGTAAGTACGGCATAGGAGTGCTTCTAACTAGAAAATTTTACTCAAACTACTCGACTAAAGAATAACTTTTATAGCATCAACTTCTGTATAATTATAACGCTCAACAACTCCCCTTTGCTGAGGGAGGGCATATGTAATCGTACTTTTAGCTTTAATACCTAAATCATCTTAATAAGATTCAAATTTAGCATGGTAGAACTCTAGGTTATTATCCGTTCTTATATTTATGATTTTAGAATTTAGAAATCGCTCAGCCCTTTTTTGATAACTTGAGAAACATGAAAACACGTCATTTACCTCTTGAATGGGAAAAACAGTTATTTTACGAGAAAAGTCATCTGTAATACTTAGAAAACAACGATGTTCTCCAATAGATACATCAGGTAAAGGACCACACATATTCACGTGTAAGAGTTCTAAAAATGATTTACGACGAAATTTAGCAATTTTACAAGGTTCATATATTAGATTTGTGTGCTCTAGTTTAAGCAATCCCTTAACTGCATTATTTTTACTAGTCTGTATAATATAATGTTTATTGATATGACACATTCTACTATGCCATGTATGCAAGTTATTCACTTTAAAAGTTGAGAATGAATGTAAAAAAGAAAAGTGAAATCTAAATCTATAAATAATACTTTATGAACATATTTGTCATATACATTTATCTGCCCTTTCTTACATATAAAATGCGAACCAGCTCTTTGTCAATTAAAGAACCCGAGATGAGATTTCGCTATAACTTAGAAGAATACAAAGCATTTTTAAAATCTACAACTTCAGACTCACCTTCATTTTGTAAAATCATCCAGACAGGTCCGGTGTCTTTAATTTCACTCCTCCGACAGCAACTGTTATTTTCATGTTGTTCACGAGTTGAAAGTCTCTCAAAAATTCTTTTGGCAGCAAAAATGGGAAGCCGGTGTTTCGAATATCCAAGTACCATTTACACGGTGTTGACTCAAATTTGCTTCAGCTATGTATGAGCTCCTGGAATACTTGGTACATTTCACATCGTCTCTTGTTGTTCCAATGTTCTTGTTTAGTGGCAGTTGAGATTCTTTCTTGAGATTTTTGGATTTCTTTCCACTGTCTGGAAGGCACATGCTTCATGTTGATCTTTATATTGATTGTTGATCTTGATCTCCTCAATCTTGATTCTTCACCAATGAGTTCCTTTAGGATATTGTCAAAAATAAAATCAGGATCCTTCCATCTGTAGATATTTTGGACAATTCCACTGAATTCAGTTGGCAAGAATCGAGTTATCAGAAATGTTTGATACTATTCTTCGATTGGTCTCCCTGTATCCTTTAGCTGGTTGACTATGCTCTGGATTCGAGCAGTATAAAGCCCCTTTTCTTCTTGAGCATTCATACGACACATGAAGAATTCATCAGTAAGTCCAATTACTCGTGCATGGAAATCGGATCTGAAGTGTTCTTCGAGACGTTTACAGGTTTCAATTGGATCTTCTATGTCGTCAATTATGCATTTCTAAGTCTTTGATACATTCAAGAATATCGTACTGAATGTTCTGGGCTTTCTAGCTTCAAAATCCTTCTGCTCTTTAGGTTTTATTTCGGTTAAAGTGACGATCCCTCAACAATTTCGTTCCATTAGTAATACTTTCATATCAGTTCTCCAAATTGATTGATTGATTAATTATTAACGTCGCACTGTTTAGCTACACGAGGGCTTTTGGCGACGGACCACGTAATTTTGAACCATGGTCAAGTGACGTGGACGACACCTGAGCTGGCACCCCCTCTCCTAACTACCACACCACACCAACGGGAGGACGCTTCAGCTCTCGACAGATTTAACGTGCATCGCTGCCCTACACGGTGGGTCTACTGGGCTCGAACTCGTGACAAGGCAAGCCACTGTCCGATACCTATACCACTCGGCTTTCCGCGGCCACTCAGTACTCCAAAACGAGTAGTTGTCGGAATCCAAAGGATCAAAACTGGAATCCATCTTAATAGATGAAACCGGGCCCGTCGTCAAAAACATTTTAGAAGACTGGGCTGATAACATACTGTTGATAAAAGAAGAGAGCAACAGTCGTAAAAGCTGACCGCAGTTGTAAGAGCATATATACAAATTTATTTACAACAAAACTTATATACCATACCATATCGATGATATGACGAAATCGTTTCGATTTCGATTAAAATTAAATTATATGTCAATATAGTCGTCAAATGAAGTGCCGGGACACGATCTAAGGGGTTAGTGTCATTTAGATCACCTAAAATGGGTAGGTTAGTACCTAAAGTAGGAGAGAATTAAATTTTCCTAACAAAGTAATTATGCATTCTTATTTATTTATGAGTTTTTACGATATATATATATATATATTCATTTGTAAATTACTTATGTAGATTATATTTAAGTAATATATATGTCTTTATATTGCTTACGCGTAAAACATTCAAGATAACTCGCCACCCTGATTCCCATTACGTACCGAATTGGAATCTGTGTGCTTCCTTTCATATAGTCTTCAAACCCGTTGTGATAGTATATGTCAGTACCACTTATATAATTTATATAAAGCCGGAAGTTATATGACACTAAGAAAACTTAGGCATTGAGAGCCGTGTACTTTTCTTAAAATCTCTAAGCAAACAAAAAAAGAGAGTGCTCGTTTTTCTTTTCGCTTTTCTTTTTTCGTAATCTCTTTGTTATCTTCATTAATATAAACCAAAATGTTGGGAACTTTTTCTCCAATTCACCTTACTAAAATTTCAGATTTTAATTTTTTTTTCGGCACATTTTTATGTTTAAATACTTCTTTTAATAAATAATAATAAAAAAAATGACCCCGTTTCGTTACTTCTTATATCTTTAAACTCCTACATAGGAATAATCTTTTCTTTTAACGCTTGCTTTTCTCCCGTTCACTCGCTGGAGTTGAATGGAAGTGAGCTGTATGGGAATAATATTTATATAAAGAAAATAAGATTTCACGGGAAAAAGAATGCATGAAATTTTTACTAAAAAAGAAAAAAAAAAAAAAACGCCTAAAAAGTTTTTAATTCAAAATTAAACGCGCGTTGCCGACTCGAGCATGACTCCGACTGGTTAAGTTCATTCCTTATCAAAACGCAAGTAAAGAAGTTATCACTTCAAAATAAAATACACATCTACGCTGATGTAATACTCGTACATAATACTTATAAGTATATCAGTACTGCACAATGTATTTGAAAATTAATTTATCTATGCTAATAACATAATACTTATCCTATTAATCACTATACTAACAGGACACACGTATCCTATTACTTAAATGTAACTTTCTTAAAATATCTATTACCTTACAGAGTAACATACATATATCAGAATTTGATACTTATCTTGATTAGTAGTACATTTTATATTTAAGGTCGCATATATTGTAGCTTTAGCGGCAAAGTATATTACTATTGCATTCAACACATTGTTATTGTGGCGCAATGAAAATTATGATTAAAAACTGGGTCGAGAAGCACTGGCTTGATCACAAATGAAATCCCATTCCTGCATTTTTATACTTGATGCTACTGCCATCTGGATAGTTGCATATTGCCCATCCTAAACTTTCCATCCATCAGTTGAGTTCATCTCTAATTATATGAAAAAATAAAATCCATAATTTAGTTTTATAACTGTAGAATCTAATATATATATATATATATATATATATATATATATATATATATATATGTCATTAATTTTAATAGCACTGCAGCATCCATTTTATATTTATTATCTCGATTACTCTTTTATCCTTCATTGTGTGATTTTCCTGCTGCCTATGTGTTTGTCGAGTGTTATTGTTTGGATGTGATCTCTTGTTAGTAGAGAATTGACCTATATATATATATTATAGATTCTACAGCTATATATATATATATATATATATAATATATATATATAAAGCTGTAATGCACTACTTATATAAAAAAGTAGTTTTTATTAATGTAAATAACTGAATTAATTAAAATGGAATGTACACTGTTCTTTTAAATTGGGTTCTTTCAAATACAGGAAAATATTGAAGTGTTCCTACATGAAAAAAGGTGGTAAAGAGGAAAAAGGTTTCCCAAATTAAATACGAGTATATGAAACAAAAATTTTTAATTTCTTTAAAAAAAGAAATGTAAACTTATTTCTTTGTTAATATTAAAGAAATCGTCTAGAAAGTCTCGGCGCTTTCTTGGCCATCGGACAGGAAAAGAAGTCTCTGTTTTGTTGTTCATTCGAAGACCCAAAGGAAAAGAAAACTTATTTCTTATAATATTGATTCTTTGTTTTGAAAAAATAAGATGCTTAACAATGTACACAGTAAAAAGTTATTTTTCTCAACCCAAAACAAAACTGTTCTGATAAATAAAATGATAAGAAGAATAATTTCATAAAGTGAAGAAATACAAAAAGTTTTTAAGTCATTTATCACAAGCATAGTGAACTGAATATTAAGGAGAAAAATCTTTCAAAATACCTTAATTTGCGAAAAATAACATCATCTAACTGGATGACTTTTTTGTTCAGAAAAATAGAATAAACTCATTTTATTATCCCTGTCCTTTTTTAAAACCAAGACGGTCTTCTTTAAAAGCAGACTTCGAAAACGAAAATTTTGTTCCGAAAGTCATCCCAGCGACATACAAAAACAAAGAAAAATTTAAAAAAGGCTTCATAAAAACGCATTCGAAATAAATAACAACCGACCTCATTTAATCTTACATCTTTAATTAAAAATTTTCTTTATTAATAATTTTCTTCCTTCGTTCCTTTTTTGAGAAAGATTTTGTATTTTCATTTGAGAAGAGGAAAATCGAGTTAACTATAAAGAAATGTTCCGATCAAGATTATATATTAAACGCGTTTCAATTAAAGTAGATGAACTTGTTCAGAAAATTAAAACAAACATTTTCACACAACAAAATAGATTTTATTATTTTCTACAAATTCATGAAACCTTTCCAGATACCTAGGTAATTTTTTCATGAGACGTAGAAGTATTTTAGAAATTTCTAGAAAGTACTAATTACCTAAACTCGCATTCAAGAAACAAATAAATTTATAATCCAAAATGGTCTGTTTAAGAAAAATAGTTTTCATCCCAGTTCATCAAAAATGATTCATTTTTCAGAAACTTCCTTCCTAAAATAAGAACAATTAAGCTTTTAATATCTATTTAAGTGAATGATTTAAAAAAATGGTATTATTTGATGAGTTTTAGTACTATATGATCAGAAAAATATTTTCGCGTTTTTGTTCTAGAAATATATATAATAAATAATTTAATAGTTTCAGATGAAAAGCTTTTTATTCCAATGTTTAAGCAGTAATTCAGCATTTTTTGCAACAAGTTGAGAGATTTCACATTAAAAATAATTTGAATGCACCAAGTGATAAAAAAAAGTTTAACACATTTAAAGAGGAAAGTTTTTCACCTGTTTTATTTATAATATATTTATATTTTTTTTCACTAAAACTGTTCATATGCTTGGTTTCCCCCTGACTGAGAAAAGACAAATTGGCACAGAGTAAAAGTTTCCACCCGATCAATAAATAAAAAATGTGTCTTTTAAACAAGCGCATTTTAATATCGTCGGATTGAAAATTGCAAATAAAATAACTCATTATATGGCAGACATTCAGTTCTCAATAAATTGCATCTGCCTTCTTTAACAAATTTGTCAGTGTTTAATAAACGTATGAACTTTAATTTTAAAATAACGATAACATCATCTTTTTAGGCTAATCTGATTGGTGCGATAGCTAAATAGAAAAAAAAAGCAACTTAAGGTATCCGACTACTTGCGACAACTTTTTTTTTGAAAAAATGAAGATATGGGATTTTTTTTGTGATTTTTAGGTTTATTTTGTATATTTTAAGCAAAAAATCGTAAAATTGAAAACAGAAAAAAAATTTATTATTATTAAAAAGGGGAAAAAACTGTTAAAAATGTACAAAAAATTACATAAACGGGGCCTGCTCTGTCCAAAAATGTTTTGAACTAATTCTCAATTTTTCAATTTTAATGTGTTACTTTGTTATTCATGATTGAAATGACCTTCAGGATAATAGATATTTTAATTTTTACACAAAAAGGAGAGCCCTCTATCTTAGTGACTATATTAAATAGCTTTAAAAAATAGTGATTATATTCACATAAAGGACTGTAATTTTTGAAATAATACAGTGACTGATAAATCTGAAGCACAAAATACTTCTACTGTTATACAAAACATTTACAAAAAGTTTCATTAAATTATTTTCAAAACTTTTTGAGTAATCGCGATCCGCGTTTGAGTTTTTCGAAAAAAAAAACACATTTCGAGTAAAACGCATTTTAAAGTTTGACATTTTGTGTAAAGTTAAGGCATCTTCTTTAGTTAAAACACTTGTAGTTTTTGTTCTAGTGAATGGAAAACAAAACACTTGGTATTTTTATTAAGCTAATAAGATGGTCTATAAAATAAAATCATAAAACAAATTTGTCAATTTTTGAAAAAAATCATGATTTTTGGGCAGTCGGATACCTTAAAAGGAAACAAAGCAAAAAGATTCATCCTTACGTGCTTAGAAAAAATTGAATAATGAAGAAATCGTCCCATCACTATTAATTGTAATAAAATGAATACTGAGGGAATCAGCGACATCGATTATATTTTAATACGTCGACTATCAAATTGTGGTATTCTTTTTTTCGGAAGATAAAAAACATGTAACGATACACTCTAGATGAAAATAAGTGTTTCAGATGAATCTAAAATCGTTAGTGAATGGTATTATCTCCCACTTCTATTCTTCACACTAAGTAAGACACTTCTGTGCTCAGAATCGAGCAGAAAACAATCAACAAGTCTCTTTGCTAACAGATACCTTTCATGTTGCCATGTTTGAATTGGTTTTAATTGACGTCGCACTCTGAAATAACACAAGGGCTATTAGCGATGAATCTCGGTCAGAGGTGCGGACAGCACATGAGTTGGCACCTCGTCTCTAAACTTTCATACCAAGACAATAAGAGTACTTAAAACCTCAACGGATATAACATTCTTTAGTAGAATTAGGATTCGAACCCGACAACACCGGACTGGAGCTCGTGACCATCCTCATTCGGCTACTGGGACTGCATAGGCTTCCGGAAATGGTAGCCCTTGAAACTTGGATTCCTGTGGTCACATGAATTTTATGACAGATGAAAATTTGTTACATAGCAGTTGTTCCGTTTTGCAATTTTCCTCAATCTCTATCTACCTTCGCTTCAGTCTTCTCCCTACAAGTTTCCTAAAGATTCGGCACTTCATCAACACATTGAGGATTACTTTAAGCGTTTGTTTTTGAATTGCCCAATATGAAAGAGTGTCACGTGTGTTCTTAAGCTAAGAAATGGGTTGAATTTCTATGTTTGTTTCACCCCACATGATCCATTTTAAACTTCTCTACTTTTTCTTATTTTCTTCCAAATGGTTATTTTAAATTTTCTTTCAATAACCGCACGGAGTTATTTAAGAGGTAACGAGTAACGGACTTAGAAATATATATAATATTCTCTTTAATCCTTTCTATTAAAGAAGCTCATCCCTTCTGTCCTTGTTCCGTCGAGATGCGGCAGCAGGTAGAAAGACGGGTTCGGTTGTCATGGAGATGTGCCATCATTTTCTCTTCGAAAGCGAAACTAAATCATCTAGATTGTGGTTTCCCACTCACCCCTTTACCAGCGTTACTGCTCTGCACTTAATGTGGACTGCTATCTATTTTTAAGTCACTTCAACAAATTATGCTTTTACCAACTAATTTTGATGAGTGGATAATAGAGCTTTCTCTAAGGTTCCACGTTAATGTATGACCGTTACCGTTTCCATGCTTGTTTACAAAACGTTTTTGACTTTTCACGACGCAAAAGCATGTGAGTTTTTTCGTAATTCAGACTGAAAAAAATACATCTTTGTTTGGAAGTAATGATTTCTGTTTTCGTTCGTTATTTTAGTTGCACTCTGAACCAACAAGAAAGCAATTGGTCTCTGTGTTTTTGAAAGATGTTCGAGTGACGCCGATGTAGGAAGATTTCTATATTCAAATGGATGTATAGTTTTTATCCAGTTGAATGAGTCGGCAATTAAAGAAATAGTCTGGAAAAAAAGAGAAAATTATAAATGTTAAATAAAATCTAAGAATGAACATACACCGAAAAACAATCTCATTGAGATGAAATTTGTTGTTCTGTCGCGGAGAAGAAACAGGATATAAAGGAAAAGAATCTTCCTCTTTGAGAGAGGGATTGTCTCACAAGTACCGCAAATCAATTGAATGAAATAAAAAATAAGAAACATAAGGAAAATTTTTAGATTACTTATTCCTTGACTCGCTGTTTATATTACTTGAATTTTTACTGTCATAAAAATAAATTATAAAAATAAAAATGTACAAAATTAAGAGTTTGTTTATTCTCTTCGAATTTTTTACTCTTTCATTTAAATAATGTCAAATATACTATTTTATGGAAATTTGAAGTTTTCATTTTCATGTAGCATATAAAATTCTCTATTAAACAGAGAAATGTTCTATTTACATTTCAAAAATCCGTCCTCTCTTTTCTGCTTGTTGCTCTCTCCCGTAATAGAAAGCGCGTCCCGTAATAGAAAGCGCAAGGAAACTACGCCAGACGATTGTCCTTGGAAAGTTCGATGCCATTCGGAAACAATATTTACTTATTGGAGCAAAGGGTCGCATTGAATCACTATTTTCTTTTTTCTTTTTGAAAATACAAACTAATGTTCTTAATAGTTTTCTGATTTATCCGTGGAAATTTTTGTTTTAAAATTTTTACCAATAGCAATTATGTTTGAAGATTTCGCCGCGCGCGCGTATATTACTTACTTTTAATAAGTATTTCTAAGAAGACATATAAAAATAAATCTTTATTCATTTTGAAAATCACTAAACTGAATTCTGACTAAGTAGCATATATATTAATGAAAAAAGGATTTTTTTTCAAGGTAAGTTTGCAAAGATCTAAAGATATTTGTTAATTACTACACAAATAGATATGCTAATAGGATTCAAACTAACCAAGAACGAAATATAGGTGACATATATAAATTTAGTTTATAATGAATTTTCATTTTTTTCCCAGCATTATGAATATTTCGTATATTAATTCTATTTTGAAACAAAATTACATTACCCATCATTTTTATTTTTTAAAATGATAAAAATGATTTTTTTTTCTGAAAACATGTTCCTTTAAAATTTGGAAAAATGAAAAATAGATGATTTTTCAAAGTACAGGATAATTGTTCGATTCTTTTTTAAAAGATTAGTCAGAGAGTATTTTAAAATAAAATTGTATTTATACATTATACGGTGAATGCAAAGAACGATGATGGACTTTAAAAAAACTACCTGAAATGAATGATGTATTTTTAGAACGTTTGTTATATACAGGTAGAAGTTCAAATAGTATAAGTAATGGGACCTCCTAAGTATAAATATTTCAAAACATACATTTTAACAAAATTTTTATTTAAAATTTAAAAATCTTTATTTTTTGTCATTATTAGTGCCGTTTTCCTATTTATTCCGCAGATTTTTGAGAAGGGTCACTTGAATCAAATTTAATCTAAAATCGGTGTTAGTACACTTCTGCTATTATCGCGCCTTTTACAACTCTCCCTTTCTTCATCTTATTCATGTCGAGTGGAAGTTCAGTACCCGTCGTCCTGATGTACACAGACGTGCCTTCTGTCCTACAATACTGCAGTTCGAAAAGGTTGTTGATACCGATTACTTCATGTTGATGATAATGAATCTATGTTTTTGTTGTTTTAAATTTCTTTTCTCGTTTTAATGCTGGGCTACCACCCCATTCAGACCTTACAGCCTATTATTTAAAATAGTAACATTTTGTTCCAAATTTGTTTACACAACTAAATATATTGTTATACAATTCAATTTCATCTGAAGACAGCAGTTCATAACTAAAAGCAAATTTCGCACTAATATTGTTTCAGAAATCCCAGTTCAAACATCCATCTTGAACTCAATCGTTTGGGGATCTTTGATGATGTAAGTCGAATTACCATTACTTTTTTTTCTTTTCGCAACAATATATCCAAATAAACTTGTTTTTTGTTCAAATGGGATTTGGTTTCATTTTTATTAATGTCGCATTCAAAAACAGCGCAAGTTTTATTGGCAGAATACCCAAAGAGATTGAGCTCACCCCAAATTTTAGAGCTCTCAACTGACCTCCAGGAAAGAAATGTGAATGAGTGAGATGATCGTCGCACTATAAAGCAACACACGAGTGCCATTTGAACCTCCGTCAAGTGTCGAGCTTTTGTGATTAAACAACAACAGCCATGAGCACTCACCGGGAAAATAGTTTTTTCTTTTAATTTTTTCTACACATATATACACTTCTAGAAATTTAACGTGGCAGCGATAGCCGAGTAGTCAAGGGATCGGATCGTAGCTGGCCTTGTCACGAGTTCAAGCCCAGCACCACTAAAGGCCCGTCGAGAGCTCAAACTTCCTCCCGTTGGTGTGGTGTAGTAGTTAGAAGAAAGGGGGTGACAGCTCAGGTGTCGTCCACGTCACTTGATCATGGTTCAAAAGAACATGGTCCGTCGCCAAAAACCCTCGTGTAGCTGTAGATTTTTTTTCTTGAAATACTTTTAAAACTAGATGTTGAACCACTTCTATAATAATTCATTATTCAAATTTCATTTCTAGAATGTAAATGAAACGAAAAAGAAAAAGAAAAAAAAAGAGTTCTTTTTTTATCTGCAAAGCAATCAATCCATTACTAATTATCTGTCGAAGGGCATTTATATTCAACTCTTTTTCTACGTGCACACTTTGTTTCCAGGCAAAAATTTAAGCACAAATTGTTTTACCCCTTTTTCAATTCCTACTATTAGCTTACACTCTCTCTATATTTATTTATTTATCTTGATGGAATTTTCAATTGTTAATAAAATACATTTTAAAGCACTCCATTGAGCTGAAATTTTATACACCTGATTATTTTGGATGGCAATACAATAATTTAATTATAATTAATAAAAATTAATTGATTAAAACTAATTATTCAAAGAATTACAAATACAGCCACGTTGGCATCATTTTCGGCGACTTGCGTCAAAACTTGAAAAGGTTTTTTTCTCACGTTTTATATATAAAGCCTTCAGTTGAACTGAAGTTTCATATTCACGATTGTTTTGGATGACAATACGATATTTTAATGATAAATAATAAAAATTAATTACCACTTAATGTTGTGATTCTGTCCTATGTATATACATATTTATATTAATTGTAACTATTTAATAAAAAGTAGCTAAAATAAAATTTTTCTTTTTTGACCTAAGTAGGATTTGACTTTAAAAAAAAAATTGTTTTATATTACTTGTTTATTTTTTGTTTTTCGACCAATCGTCACAACATATTTAATACGAATAGTACCAAGGACTTGTTTAATTTCTTCTTGCATTCATATTGACATATGTTCTATTGCAGTAGAAATGAGTTCTGAATTAGCGATAGTGGTTATGGTTTAACAGCCGGGGATTCAAATCTTGGCCCCCTCTCAAGACCGGCCGAGTGGAGGAGGCTGAAGCACGTTCATTTTGTCGAGGCTTCTTTCGGAGGGTGGAGTAGTTGCCATCTCAAATGATCTAGGTTCAAAAGGACGTGGTCCGTCATTAACATACCCCTCGTGTTACTTCACAGTGGGACGTTAATATTCACTCTCACTCACTGAAATGAGTATAATGAATGCAAACATTGATGGAACAATTATAACACAATCATTTTTTCAGTCAAAATTGTTTAGTAAGATGCGCTAATTATTGGCAAATAGACAAAAGAAAAACAATTTTAAGAGTCCGTTAAGTTAAATCACACATGCCAATTAAAAGAATATTTAACTTTGACTATTTATTAATTTTCCTGACAAGCAAAACCAGGTATATACATCAAAAGAGTCAGAGTCAAATTTGTTCAAATGTATATAAGTTAATGAATAGGAATGACACACACACAGACATAATCTCAAGATTCTAAATTTTTCTGTACATTTAAGCAATTCCAGAAATTCAGCGGTCTTTCATACAAATATGTCATTTTAATTTTCATACATGTTTGAAATCCAATTATGTATAAAAAGAATTTTGGATTCGCTCTGGAACAACACGACGAACCTCATCTTTCTGAACCATCATAAAATGGCAGCGAAACTCTCTCTCGATTTTCACACCTTGAAGAATTTCGGTAAAAACATGCAAGAAAATATAAGATGGGTCATATTTGTTAACTTATTTTACTATAAACGTAGTATTTTTTTCATGCCAAAGATGGAAGCGAAATATACCACTCCCTGTGCTTCAATATTCGGCAAAATTTCTAGCTTTTTTTTTTTTTTTTTTTTTCATATTTTTAAAGTGCTTTACGATTAACTCGTTTCAAATAGAAAGTGTAAAAAGTTAAAAGGTCTACAGTCCTCGTCCTTCATTTTGCTGTACAGTGCGCCTAAAATTAAAATCAAAGAACTCGTTGTGAAAGTGCCACATGTTAATTTACATATTTTAAACATATCTATCATCTCTTAAATCAATGCTTCAAAAGTCTTTTTCCCCCCTCATACATATTCACATAGAAACTGTTGAAATTTATCACAGCAGGAAAGAGTGTACTATTTCCTAAATATTTTGAAAACCGATATAATTTACTCTTTCTTTGGCTAAATAATTATTCAATGAATTGTGTATTACGTCGCATTTAGAAGGGATTACTGAAGGAATAGCCAAGGGAAGCGAGCTTGCCTAAAAAGCTTAAAGTATTTGCGATGGTTTGGACTGTAGACAGGTGATGAGCACCCCGCTTTCCAAACTTCCACGCCAATTTGGAGATTTTTTGGCCGATTTAACATGCATCATGCTCTTTTCCTCCACCTCCTTTCTGATTGCTTGTTGTCTACGTACAGCATTATGTATTTGGTTTTATGAAATTATATAATCGATGTAATACTAAGAAAACTAATAAAATCATAGATTAAATTTTTTTGGAAGAAATTTGCATTTGTGAAATATATTTAAAAAGTTTTAGCTAAATTCTTTAACTAACAATCCATTTGGGACGATGAAATTTTTGCGAAAAAATTCATTAGAAAAGAAAGAAAAGGAGAATAAATGTGGAACAATGCATAAATTGAGTTTCTTAAAATTACATTTATGCATTTTTGCCCAAGTACACTTGTTTTAAATTATTAAATTTAATTAAAATATTTTCTAAAAAATTATAAATATATAATAAGAAAGTAATTAAATAATTCGGCACATAACTCAAGATTGTGAAATTTGAGAAACTATTTGTTGTTATAAATCTCTATTCGAATATTGAAAATCTTCTGTAAATACAAGCAGAGAATGGTTTCTTCTCAGTACTTCAAAATAAAACCACCCGTTCGAGCTTACGGATTCACAAAACGTTACAATTTCACCAAAAAAGTCATATTTAGAATATATTACCATAATCTAGCCAAACGTTATTAAATCAACAAAAACTTTTTTTAAAAAAAAATTCTATATCATTTTTCTTTTAACTCATTTTTAAATAATATAACCAAAATGAATCATTTATACGAGCACCAAACATTATAATTTAGGTCTTTTCAATAAATCAAAGAAAATTTAATGCAGCTTTGAAAACTGGAAGAAATAAATTATAGTTTAATAAACTAAAAGGCACGCTTTTATGGTTAATCGAACCAAAAAGTAAAAGAAAATAATTCTTACTATAAGAATAAAATGATTTACGAGAAAATTAATGTCATTGGGGTAAGAGCGTGGGGTGCTCTAATATTAATTGTTATAATTTCTTACTAGTTCTATTCAGAAATGCTGAGTTAGCGTAAAAATTTAGTACAAAGCACACCTTACGCTTTTACCCCAATGACATTAAGTTTCTCGTAAATCATTTTATTCTTATATCGTAAGAATTATTTTTTTAAGTTTCAGTGCGATTATATTCATAAAAGCGTGTTTTTTTTTTTTAAACTATGATTTATTTTTTTCATTTTTTTTAGTTCGATCTACAGCAAAAGCATCCATTTTTAGTTTTTTAAACTATAATTTATTTATGCACTTTTTTTTTTTTTTAAAATTTTTCGCCCGTGACTGAAAAAGTTTGTCCATCCCTGAGTTAGAACAAATTAATTTTTTCACACATGCAAGAATTTTTTTTTTCCATTTCCAGAAAGATTGGGCAATTGTTTATGTTATAAGAAATTTCTGAGACGGAAAAAAAAACGTTTCCGCTTTTAGGGTTACTCTTAATCTTTTAGTCACCAAATCTGGAAATCATTATTCCTGATTTTTCTGTTCAGGATAATGGAACAAAATTATAAAACTATTGTCATCGCAATCCTTGAGAAGTGTGCAAAATTTAGAAATAGTCTGACCTTTTACACAGTGGGTAAAAATCGAGTTCAAAGATTCCGTTGCATACAAAAACTTACAAAAGCGTGTTAAAAAAATTCATCAAGTTTAAACTTCTAAATTATTTATTTAAATGTTTTAAATTTATTTCATATATAAAACGGTTGCATTGCCATTGGAATAGTAATTTTATTCAAAGTTTACTATTTTTATTTCTTGGTATCAAAGATTTAATTTCAGTGAGGCAACACTTTATGTACTCTCACCACTTACTTAAAAAATGATAAATTTCTTTTTCATCCCTTTTTCTCATTTTTTTAAATCAGGATGACTCTTAAGTTATAACACACTTTTCAAATAAAAGCTCATTTCCCATTTCTCACACAACAGAAGGGGAGAAAGAGTTAAGGAGAGAAATCTGGTTTCAGTTTTGGTAATGGAAGAAAAGTGAAATTGTCTCAACGATGATAAAATCCATTCTTTTTACTCTGATCATTTTTGTGAACACAGAGCAGAGGAAACTTCGGAAACTTGCTATCTAAAAATTCGTCGCTTTTGTGCGTAGTTGAATATTTGTTTTCTAAAATGACACATTTTCGATCATTGCGTCTTTTCTTTTAATACACTGGAAGTGCAAGCGTTAAATAGTATTTTTGTCTTGCTCAACTTCATCAAAATGAGATTTACTTAGTAAATAATTCTCTACAACTATTTTCATCTGCAATAATTAATGAAAAATTACAGTTTTTTCCTCTCTCTCTTCTCATTTAATATTCTTGCTTAAGAACACACACAGTCTATGGAAACAATAATTCAGAAATTATTTGACGAATATAGAAATTTGTCTTTTATATTATGTATATTGTATAAAATATATAGAATACTTTATGAGGTATTCCGCACGCAAAAAATTAAACGTTGAAAATTTTGATTTTGTTTTCTTATATTAAAGTCATATTTGGATTTATAATAAATAACCCCAAAAGTGTATATTTGTTTTCTTATGACCTACTTTTTGTGTTAAAATATGCTTAAAATATAGGTTTTTCAGAATAAAAAATATGTTATTTAAATTAAAAAAATTTTTAAAAAAGAACAAATTTAGAATTTAGAAATTTTATTTAAATTTAAAATGTTATTTAAATTTAGAATTTTAAATTATTTTTTCATTTGCTCCTCGAAATAAAAATGTTAACAAAGATTTTTTAAATACCTTTTGTGAGAGATTAATGAGTATTTGGCATTTATGTTTGAGTGCATTTTTATTACGGAAATACTAGCAAAATGTTTGCAGAGATGTATAATCAACTTTTTAGAAAATCTGATTTCAGACAGTTTTATTATTGTGTAGAAATTTTCAGCCACAGTAAATTTATTAAACAGCGCATTTTTTTTTTTTTAATAAAAAGTTTTTTTGTCATTTTTTTTTTATTATTCCATCTTTAATGTAATAACAATAACATGTCCCATAATTTTTAAAATAAGTTTTACTTTATTATGAATGATTATCGATTTGATTTCCTAGAAACTGTCTTTGAAATATATCATTTGATATTTTTTCTTTTAAAAATGGTATGGACATAAAAACTAAATCTTTACAGCCGCCATAGAATTACTAATCTGGAAAAATTAAAGATGTAATCACAAAGCACATTCATGACACTAATTGAATTACCATTTTTCTCTGCCTGTTTTAAACTACGTGAATTGGATTCTTAAAATAAAATATCCATTCCAGTTTATTTATTTTTCATCCCGTATTATCTTTATTGCGTCAATATAAGACTTTTTTTCTTTTAAAAAATGATCTTACACGTTTGTGTGCTTTAAGATCACTGGAATTATCACGCAGCATTTTCAGCAATTACTTTAACAAAGGGAAAAATTTGTTCTTCTAACAAAACTTCTTTGAATATGGTTAATGAAAATAACGAATTAAATTCATCCATCAGATCAAATAGGAAAAGCGCGAAAAATCCCTTTGTTTAAGAGTATTATACAAGGTGTTGCAGAATCTGACCAACAAATTCAGATGGGTGATAGTAAGCCCCATGGCAAAAAATTCAGCCATAGCAAACCATGTTCAGTCAGAGTCATTCACAAAACCAATTATGAAGGATGTGACGTATAGTGGAATGAAAATTGGCAATAAGATTTAGGACATGCATTTATTAGACGTAAAGCATGTTTACGTGGTACGAATGCCGCCCATCCAGTATAGTTGTTAGAGACGCTGACTGTAGTGCCGTAGGGCCTGGGTTCGAATCCCGGAGAAGGCATGGATGTTTGTAAATGTATAGCGCCTTCACAGCAGGAAGTACTCTAAGTAGCCGTCGAGCCACCAGTCCTCTTGTAAGGTTAACGGAAGGGAAAGAGAGGTGGGAGGCCCCTGACCACCCCCAGGGTGTTCTCCCTCAAAAATTGGGGAGGAATCGAGCCAAATCGTAGTATCACTTGTATGGTGTTCAAAGCCAAGGCTAGCGATAGGCGTAAAAATCTAACCCTTAGTTGAGATGAATTTCGATTCCCTTGATCTGATGTTACTGTCGATCATGTGGCATAAACAACAACAACACAGTACGAATAAGGCTCACAGAGAGAGTACTGAACAATCCCAGCTCGACTTCATAAATGCAATGACATGTGACTATCACAAGAGTTATTCGAAGTCGCGGCCGCGTTGGTCACACCGACGCATGAAAGATTGTCGGACGTGTTCAATCAAATTTAGTTGCATTTCTGACGTTGAACCAGGATGCATTCTTCGTATTGTAGACAAGCTTTTGCAGGTAATAAATATATTTCTTATTGTCCTTTTTATTCCACACATTCCACTGTCGCGCGAATTCGGCAACACCCTGTGTGTTTGTGCGCGCACGTGCTTCTCCTTCATTTTCTCTTGAGGGTTCTGAACCCAAAATCCGCCAGGACTTCTCTTAATAATCAATTTCTAGTTAACCTATCTACCGGAATATAACCATAGTCTTGTCTCTTTAAACCTAAAAGTTCAGCATTTTTAAATTAAGAATTATGCAATCTAATATTATCCGATGAGCTGGACCCATCTGCAGAACCTTTACCGGAAACCATATGATTTTAATAGCTTCCGATTGTTTTCATTGGTAGAAATAGACGGAGATTTTTGGATAAAATATGCTGCTTTTTGTGATTCTCTTGTTTTGCTTGTGAGTGTCTTACTAACCCAACCAAATAAATGTGGAATTAAAAAGTAACAAAAGCCTCATAAAATCCTCCAGCGACAGCATACATTTGATTTCAGCCAACAAAATTTTTTTAAACGGAAAAATTCTTTTAAAAATCATTATATTAATTTTATTTAGAATTGAATAGTAAAATTATTTTATTTTACAACCATTTAGAAAAATTCGTTTAACAAAAAAGAATGGAAAACTATACAACTTGCATTTAATTTGATGGTTATGGATATCTGCCTAAAAACATTGAAACAGCAAAAAAAATTATTCTTTCGCATTTTTTGGATATAATGTTATGAAATTGATTGTTTGGAAAATAGAAATTCCCTCTTACACACGCCTCTGTGTGTGTTTTCCTTCTTTCTACATTTAAAAAGCAATTATGTGAAAGGCGTCCAC
Source organism: Trichonephila inaurata madagascariensis (assembly GCA_019973955.1). Lineage (NCBI taxonomy): Eukaryota > Metazoa > Arthropoda > Arachnida > Araneae > Nephilidae > Trichonephila > Trichonephila inaurata. The sequence continues at coordinate 1,347,914 of BMAV01019239.1, forward strand.
TTATGAACAGTATTTTTTAAAAGCGTATGCGTGTATCTGCAAAAAAAAATTCACTTTGTAAGTCCAGAGGTAAAAATGAAGAATTATTCCCTTTTAATCACCTATAACGCGCGTTTCATTTTGAGTTTTACATAATTAATAACTATAGACTAATCCAACTAGTATAGCGGATTACCATTGAAATATTTCTAATTTATTTTTGTAATATTTTTTTATTAAATATGATAAATTTTAATAAACGATAGAATCTTTACCGAAAACTATTTTAATTATGTAAATGAAATTTTGAATAGATTTGATTTCCGATTTTAGTTATGGAATGTTTTGGTATCTTGTTTACATACGTACATACTTTAAACCCTCTTATTTACAGTAATTGAATAGTATGATTAAAATGGAAAAAAAAACACACATTCTTAAAATTCAATTACTTTATTTTCTACAAAAAGGAATAGCAGAGAATGAGAAATAGTTTTCTTTGCGAGACTTATTGATATTTTTCATAACTTTTTTAGTAAATTATCTGACAGCGAAAGTTATATTAACGTTGCACTTATAAAGAGCACAAGGGCTATTGGTGACGGACCTTATAATTTTGAACCATGGTCAAGTGACGAGAACAACACCTGAGTAGGCCTCCCCCTTTTCTAACCTCCACACCACACCAACGAGAGATTGTTTGAGCACTCGACAGATTTATCGCATGGATCCCTCTAAACGGCGGGCCTTCAGCGGTTCTAGACTCGAATTCATGACACGCCACCCACGAGTACATGACATTAACCTTTAGGGTACCAGGGTCAATAAGTTATCTCACCATGGGTTTCGCGACCTACCGATCAAAAAATTAGGGAAGCAAGCAGAAAAGGGAAGAAACCGATGTGAGATAGCCATGCATGGGTAATAAAGGGAAAGTATAGAAAATACGTATTAACACAAAGTGCAATACAGAAAAACAGGAGCAAGGAGCAAAATTGTATGGGAACTTTAATTCTTTTGAATGGTATAAACTCGAAATAATGCTTCAGGGCAACAATTTGGTTAAATGTAAATGAAAAAAAACTTATGATTTAAAATTGATGCAGGATTTTTAATATTGAGTGAAATCCTCCTTTAAACTCTTCAGACTATCACAAATCAATTTAAGATGGATGCGAGGAGGTTATCGATGATACTATGGGGTTGAGAAATACTGATCTACTTTTCAAGGAGTACCATCTCTCCAAGCCCCTGATAATAAGCGAAGGTAATGATTTCGCTGAATAAGTTTTTCGAATGTAAGTCCCTAAATCTTTGTGTATGCAAGATTTAGGTCAGGAGAACATGCTCACCACTCCACAGGCTGTATTCTTTCTGCTTCAGGAAAGTCATGCATAAGACAAGCTTTATGATTTCTGGCACAATCCTGCATTTAAAGAAAGGAATCAGCAAAGATCTTGTTTGCATACCTTTGAGCCTCCAAATTACCATTCCGAATAATATGCAGATCAGTACGTCCACCAATGCTGATATCAGATCATGCCTTCAAACCACCGTATCTATAATGTGAACAAATATAGGGTTATTTCAAGTTCTCCTTTCTCGCTGTAACAAAACATGCCTGGTGTTACAACTTAAGCTGAATCGGAGCTCGTCCGTTGGACTCCAATCACTTTGCATCCAGATTCGATGTTCAGCAGCCCTCTTCCTTCGAGCCACACTGTGTCTTGCGGATACACACCTCTCCATACAGACCCCTCGCATAAAGTCTATTTTGAATTACACTGCTGGTCACCGTAAATGCACCACTCTGAAGGAAGCATGCAAATAACATGAAATTTACAACGTGCATTAGCGGAGGTGAGATATGCAAATTATTAGACACACATCACGCGCGCCTGTGGCACCACCTCAAATAGCTATTTATGTCTTGGAGATTTCGACGATTTCAAGTTCAGCAATTATGTTTTTCTTGTGGTTTTTTTCAAAAAACGATCAGTTATGTCTCATAGAAAACAGCGACCAGCTTTTGATCAAGTATCCGAGTTCGAAAGAGGAAGGATAGTGGCCTACCGAGATTGTGGATTATCTTTCAGGAAAATCGGTAGTCGTGTTGGACGAAACCAAACAACTGTAATGCGGATGTGACCGTTGGATGCAGGAGGGTACGACGAACCGACGTGGTCACTCGAATCCACCTCAGTGCAACTCTTCACGTGAGAACAGGCAAATTGTGCGCATGGCAGTGACGGATCGCTCAGACACATCACAAACCATAGCACAGCACATTGAGTCTGTAACGCATCATTCAATGTCTGCGCGTACCATTCGGCGCCATTTACAGCAAAGTGGTCTGTCCGCAAGACGTCCATGGTTTGGTCTACCCTTGACGCAGAACCACAGACGTATCCGCCGCCAATGGTGCGATGAAAGAAGGATGTGGGTGGCAGAATGGAATGAAGTTGTCTTTACTGCCGAGTCACGCATCTGTCTGCAACACCACGATGGTCGGATTCGAGTCTGGAGACACCGTGGAGAGAGGATGCTGAACAGCTGCGTTATGCACCGCCACACTGGTCCTACACCGGGTATTATGGTATGGGGTGGTATTGGATATAACTCTCGCACTCCTTTAGTACGCATTGCCGGTACTTTCAACAGCCAGAGCTACATCTCCGAGATGTTGGAGCCAGTTGTCATTCCTTACCTTCAGGGCTTGGCCACAGCCATATTTCAACAGGATAATGCACGACCACATGTGGCACGCATTGTCGAAAGGTTCTTCGTCAATCACTAGATTGAATTGCTTCCCTGACCGTCTCGCTCTCTGGATCTTTCACCGATAGAAAACATGTGGTTCGTGGTTGCTCAACGATTGACCCAGATTTCATCCCCAGCTGCCACACCAGATCAACTTTGGCTACGTGTTGAAGCTGCTGGGTCGACTGTACCCCAAGAAAACATCCAAAGTCTCTTTGAATCAATGCCGAGGCGTGTGGCAGCGGTGATCTCCAAAAATGGCGGCTACTCTGGCTACTGATTCTGGCAGGAACCACACTTCACAGAAGTCTATAAATTTAATCATTTGATACTTGTTCACGATTTTATCTACAAAATAAATTTTGTTGTGCTATCTCTTGTCTTTCTTGGTGTTGCATTTACGGTGGCCAGTAGTGTATTTTGTTTGAGACTCTTCATCCTATTGCCAAAAGAAACTGAACCTTCATCTCATTGGCTGTTCTGTCTCGTAGAACTGTTAACAAGCTATATCGCCATTATTTGGTGTGGTACAGCGTAAGGAAGACCTTGTCCTAACCAACGTCAAACATGCCCTGTTTCTAAGAATAGATTCAACAATCTTGCAATGAAGCTTATTTCCCCTCCAGCAGCATTCATTATACAGTGCTTCTCAAACTTTCAATGTTTTCCACCCAGTTTTTAATCATTATTATCATGGCACCCCCTCCATACAATAATAATGTATTAAATTCAATAATAGCGTACTTTGAAGCTACAGCTATAATACGACTTTAATTATAAACTGAACAAGTTGTCGACAAATATTAAATTTTAAATATAATTTTGTATATGACATGCCCATGGGGTCACTAGTAATTGTTAAATGTACTCTTAACTCAGTATTGATTAAAAAACAATCAAAAACATTGTGCAATACTGATACACTTCTATAAGTATATTAAATCTTCGTAAATGTGTATTTTTTATTATCTCAGAATGGTATTTCGTTTTGATTCCTTTTTGTAAATTAATAATTTTTTAAATATTTTATTTTTGACTTTACGATATGTTCGTGCCCCCCTTGTAAGATTATCACGCTCCCCTAGGGGGCGTGTCCCACAGTTTGAGAAACGCTGCACTAGAGTCCTTTGCGTTTGCCCAGATTCCAGTCTCCCGATAATTTGCCAAGCCATGGATTCCGGTAGATCCCGTTGTTGTGACATTTTCCAGTCTCAACAGAACAGCCGAAAGGTTAAAGTTTACCACTGAGACAAAGAAAAACTGTTTCTACCGAAATCACGATTTCTGCACTTTATTCCTTTTCTGATTTTTGACCCCATGTACGTTGATTTGCATATGAAGTCTTCTTCTGTTTTCTGCTTCCATTTAGACTATGGATGTTTTTTTTATGTTAGTTATCAGAAGAAATATTTACGTAATTTTGTTAACTCCATACTCTCGCCTAATTTCTTTGAGAAGTGTATATAAGTATCATGCTTCAAAAATAAGTTTGTGGAAAAGGAAATTAAAGATTGAGATAACTTATTAATCACGAAACAAGCTATTGCATTTATATTTAAAAAATAAATTAATCAAATCCAATGCAATTTAATTTTGAAAATATGATATAACTATTTCAGAATGTTACTTTAAGAATATAACTTTTAAGTTCAGTACATTTTGCTTCTGTGTATGTTCTATAATATTTATTTAAAAATTATTCGAATTATATTTGCTATTTTTGAAAAGATATACGACAATTATCTTTCATTTAAAATTCACATAGAATTATACATTTTTTAAAACTAATTTTAAAAAGCTCTTTTATTTCAAAAGATGAAATGATATAATCAAGAAGCTATTTCTTATGAAAGTTTAAGAAAGAAATATATTCCTTACCAATTTCGAGTTACCTGTTAATCTTTTTTTTTTTTTCGCTGCCTCCTTTGATTTTCACATTTCCATTTTTCTCAAGCTAGTAAATGCCCGATTTAATTAAAGATCTCCTGCTGCTTTATTCTTTTAAAATTTCATCAAGCATTAGTTTTTTTTTTCACCTTTGTTCGTCAAATAAAAAAAAATGGTATCATAGTTGCTTTATATATTGTTTAATTAGTTTATGTCCTACTTTAACAACTTTCAAATGTTATTAGGGAAAAAATAAATTTTAATCAATGTTTAAAGCAGCTTTGATTTATTATTTTTGAAACGGAATGGGGGTTGTGGAAACCTTATTAATTCGTTTATCAAATTCATTAAAAGTTTCAAAAAGAATAAAATTAATATTTTTCAAAAAATTAACTAAGCGGAGTACTGAATAATAAATGAAAGAAATTCTCTATAATTTCCCCCATTTTGAGTAAAAATAATACGAAAAAATTATTTTGTCTTCTCTGTGCATAAGAATGTGCCGTCCAATTCCATGTAAAATAAAGAATGATTTCTCATAAGTGTGAAGGTAAAAATTGCTACTTCATTCATTGCGGATTTGCTCACTCCATAACGACTGGGAAAATATTTGTAAGCATTAAAGACAAAAAAAATGATAAAACCAATTTTTCCATCTTTAAACTGCAAATTGGAGGGGTTTTTTTCTTCACAAAAGCTCAGCCTACAAATATGCACTATTTCCGTATGCATTGACTCGCAGAAGCGCCAAAATAATGGCTCAAGAATAACCTATGAGGGATGTGTGTGCTGTCGCCAACTAAAGTAACACGGGATCATTGGTGACCGAACTCTTCCAATGCAATCACAGTCAATTGAACTGACATTCTATTCTCTAATCTTCGACACCATCATGAACACTGAATTCTGACTCATTTAACATACAACAGGAGATCACAATAGTACACTCTCCAAACTCGCCCACCACGTCAAAGTGAGGACTTTGAATCTCGACCTGTTCAACGTGAATCAGCCCTTGCGTAATACAGGCATTCAGTGGCATCAGGACTAGAACCCGCGCTACTCGACAACATCAGCCACGAGTTCGTGACCATAGCCATAAGCTACATATAAGGCTGCTAGTAGGTTCTCGAAGAATACGTGTCAAAAATATATTTTGCATCTATGTGTCTCGGTTGCAGTCCTAAGAAATCATCAATAGTAATAAACTCAGTTGGAGTCTTCATATTAACGTCTTAGATATTTCATTTTATAAAGATTATTCATGTATCAGTAAAATATCGTTTGTGTGAAAGGAAATGAGCACAAGAATGGGTCGAAGTACGTTGTGGTGCATTTCACTTTGTTGCAGAACTCACCGAATTTCTAGTAGCAGCTTCATTTTTTTTAGTTCTTACTGTATCTGCATGTAGATGAAAATGCATGCTGGCAGGCGTTGCACTTTGTCCAGTTGCAAGGCGATTTAAAAGCTGAATTTTAATATCCAAATAGATCACTTTCCTTTTCGCTTCTGTTTTAGGTTAATGTTGTGACAATATGTAACGTTTCCAAATTTTACACAGGATTCACGTGTGAGTTGTTCTTTACCTGATTCAGGATCAATTTTCTGAAATAAGAAAGTTCTCTATAGCAACTTTTTGCCTAGAATGCAATTCCACTTATGTGAATCGTTAAAAATTATCGCATCATCTGGTGTTAACTTTAAGATCGATAAGCTTCTCTATTAACTATTTTTATTTCAATCGATGTAAATATATAGGGTTCAGGACGGCCTCAACAAACCAATAGTCAAAAAGACAGTTACATCATACAATACGTACGCATAGCCCCAAATGTCTCACTGTCCGCCATACATACCAAGGTAGTATATTCAGTATGGGCCTCTGTGTAAATCCGCACTATTGCAAGGCATCTGGCTGAAAGACAGTTGCTATCGCTGAGCTCATTACGTGTACTGCCCTAGACACCCACTCACCATTGCCTCGTTTGTAGAGGTGTTGCATTCAAAGGGATTGGACTACAACCAAATGTGGAATGTGCGTGTGGAGGCTCAATCCTGCCTTCTCTGTACAGCGACACACCACTCCCACAACTCGTGTGATGGTGTGCGGTGTCATCGCATACGAAACAAGGTCAACCATAATATTAATTTATGGCACCAAGACAGCACATGTCTTGCCACTCATGTCAGGGCTCTCAGGAGCCATTTTTCAACAGGATTCACACCCACAAACAACAAGGGTCTCCCTGAACTATCTCTGTCCCATTTCTACCTTTTTCAGACCATCTCGATCCCCAGATTTATCTCCGATCGCGCATATTTGAGATCATTTAGGACGGTAAGCTAGACAGCCTACGAATTTGGTTGAATTAGAGTCCCGTTTACAGCAACTGTTGAACGAGATGTTGCACAACATCATATGCGACTTTTATGCCTCCACCCTCGACCATGTCACATAATGTATTTATATTAGAGGAGGCCAAACAGGGCAATAAAAAAACCTCCACTCATTTGTAATTTTTCTACAATAAATTAGCATTTTCTTATCACTTACATCGACGTTGTTCTATATTGTTCGAATTAATTGGGACAAACGGTAAGAAAATGATTTTTTTTCTAAAAACTTAGCTTTTAATCATTTCATACTTTAAGTATACCAGCGTTTGTCAAACTGTGGGGCGCGCCCCCACTTGGGGGCGTGAAAACTCTACGAGGGGGGCGCGAGCATATTGAGAAGTCGAAAACAAATGATTATTTTAAAAAATTATGAATTTACTGAGAGTAAACAAACAAAATCCATTCTGACATAATAAAAAATAAAATACACATCTACACTAATATATTGCACTTATAAACATATTAGTGCTACAAAATATATTTTATAATTAAGTTAACAATACAAAGTTAAGAACAAGTTTAATAGTTACCAGTGACCCTATGGTTTTAACATATATAAAATTATATACAAAAATTAATATTTATTTGGATAATTTGTATGGGGTTTATAATAAGCCCCAATTGGCCAATTAAAAGTTACGCGATTCGCTACCCAATGCCAACCTTTTTCCTCGTAGGCTCATGAATAGGATAGATTAAGGGGGGGGGGGGTGGGAAAAGAATTAAGAAGCAAAAATAATCTGAAATAAGTAAATCCTTCGCAAACACTGTCAAGGTCCTTTTATTGCATTGCAAAGCCTTCGGAATAATTTTATGAATAGCAGTGCACAGAAAGCATCGTACTTTGAAAGGACGTATATATACGTCAGGGGAAATAAATGATTTGGCTATATACACCGTGGTACTTAAGAGGTTAAAGTAGTGTCATTGTTTTAGCATCAAAGTATAGTATTATCTATACATTATTATTCTATGAGGGGGGCGCGATGAAAATTATGATTGAATATTGGGTCGCTTGTACCGAAACTATGAGAAGCACTGATGTAGACAGAAAAACATCTATATTAGTACGAAATGTGTACTCTGGTAGCAGAAATGACCTCTTCAAGTCTTTGTATTGACTTCACTAGTGCAGCGCACATGTTCCTAACTTCATCATCGTGAAACCATGCTTGTATAGCACTTTTTAACGTTTTTTCTGTTGTCGTGCAACTCATCTTAGCTGACGAATCTTGAGAACTTGCCATAAGTTCTCAATAGGATTTAGTTCTCATGAATTACCAGGCTAATCAAGCAATTTTATTTTATTTTATTTCCCGCATAGAAGTCTGGACCAATTTTGAATTGTGACAAGAAGCCAAGTTATGTTGAAATGTTCCATCAAATGTTTCCATGAATTCAATAATTCTACTACGAAATATTTATATATATTTGACAGAATTCATCCTGGCTGTAGTAGAAACTAAGCTTCTAGTGCCATTTATTGTGAAAAAACCCCAAAACATTTGTTTAGAAGGGTGTTTTACATACTAGAGAATCTGGTAGCATTGATCTTCACTTCTTCTAACTGCACCTAATTTGCATCCCTGCACAAAATAAATTTGTTTCATCAATGAAAATCAGCTTCTTCTAATCGTTAACCGTTCAGGATCGGTATTTTTTGGCCCATGCTAAGCGTTTTTCCGCTTTTTTCTGTTTTTTCGTCGGTTTTGTTGCCTTAATGCTAATTTCCAGAAGTCTTTTCCGTATAGTCGAGAGTCTCCAACACCATAATCCAATAAAGCCTTCGAAGGTCTTTGATTATCTCCTTGAACTTATTTCGTATTATAATTTTATTAGTTCTTGGAGTAGTTTTCCGTTTGAGCCGATATTTTCATTTTTTTTGGAGACGATGTTCCGAAATCCTAAAATGTTCTTAAAATTCTTGAAACACTTGAGTTGATCACACCACTACCGTATCTATATCTCTGACAGTCGTAGAAGCGTTCTTATTAAGAGTGATTATCTTAGAACGCTTCCTTAGAGTAATATCCATCTCAGAACAAGTAAATGCAATACGTGTGCAGAAACAATCCCAAATTATAACCACCAGCTGCCACACTGAAAGGTTTATAACAGGACAATTAATATACCAAAACTGATCAAACGAGTAAATTATAGTCAAGGGAGATGAATCGCATTACCTTTAGACAGATATAATCGATTTAAGGGGGTTCGGGACATCACTGATGATCATATACCAACTCAGACAAGAAAAGAATGCCTTTCCCAATTAATTCGAATAGTATAGTACTTGTATATATAAAATTTTGTTTTATTATGGTAAATATTTCTTGTTGCGCAAATTTTTATTGCAATGAATGATATACCAATGCTCAGATATATTCCTTCTGCATAAAAAAATTAATCTGTATCACCCTATTAAAAGTTTCATTCAGAATAAAATAATCAACGATCAGAAATTAGATTCTTCGTCCTCAAGGCATTTTCTTTAGAATTTTGCAACGAGCACTTTTAAATTCTTAGGATAGTTTATTATCAAAGTATATATTTCAGTTTTACACAACACAATGTACGCTTTTAAAATGATGGTATTATTTTTTTTCTTAAGATCCATGGAATTCAAAAGGAGACGTGGTTTGAAAGCGTGTCTTTTAAAAACTTCTTTTGAAAATACTCAATGAATAGCCTTTTTTCAAAATTATCCCTTGCGCATAATTAAATCTATAGTAAGGAATCAAAAATTGCGAGTCTTGTAAAGAGACGAGTCATTTCCGAAAGAAATACTTAGTTCCTGACTAATGAATAAAATGCGGAAGGCAGGCGTTTTACATAATTATATTTGTTGCGATACTTTTCCGAATATAATTTTTTCTTATAAAAGGATAAAGAGTTAAAGGTTGTATACACATCAGATAAACATATTGTTGCTTATTCTTTCTAGAAATATTTTTAAATCTTACGAGTTCTATACTAATTCTCTGTTTTTCTCTTAGATAGCGCTTGCGGGTGACTCTACAGTCACCCATAATATGCGTCTGCGCTATAATTCTAATGATTTGTACATTTCAATGGCACCAACGCATGATTTAAATTTCACATGGTTTGCATGCTTCCTTGAGTATGTTGCGTTTTGTGTGTCCGGCAACACATAAACTTCCAAGACGAAGTAACATTTTATACGATTGTTTAATGCCATGCGCAATGAAAAGCAACTCGCTGACTTGGGCCTCGCAAATATGAACCAAGGTCTAAAACCTTCATCGATTGATTTTATCGCATCAATGATGGTCTGCGGATCCAAGTTTTTTTATAAAATCACCTTTTGGATGCAAATTGCATGTTTTTAGAATGAAAAACAGGAAAAAATATGTAAATGCATAAAAATTTTAAAATAAATATTGTACTTTTATAGAAAAATTGTTTGTTTTGAAGGAAATTTTATCAAATTTTTAATAAAAAACGGGTAACACTGTATAAAAACTTCTAATGCAATTATCTTAATTTCGTTTATACACAACATACATACTATGGTGCTCTTCACAATGAACCAAAATCTAAGAGAAATATTAAAATCGCAGAGAATTATACATTATAATAGGAAAATTTTGATATTTTTTAAACTTTTTCTTTATAAACGATACCCTAAATGAAAAAAGATTTATTCGACAACAAAACTTATGGTCCACTTTATGACGATTAGTATAAAAAACTTCCCCACAAAATTTCAAAACATTATCTCGTTTGGTTCTTAAAATATCATGTATCTGGTAAAGAGTTTCCTTTAAAAACATAATTTTGATAAAAACTCATTTAAAGTTTTACATTACTGTAAAAAGGTATATATATCCTAAACAAAATTGTCTAAAATTCACAAGGTTGATATGTCAAGCCTTTCTTTTCTTCCTGGTGTAACCTTATATTTTTTCGGTGAGCTCGTATTTTTTTTTTCCTTTTTAATTTTGAAAAGGGTAAGGAATGTCTTTCTTCGTCGTTAATCCATCGATAGTGATACAGTTCTAACACACGTATTATATCGCTACCAACATTTAATCTCAACTTATTTAACACTTTTAATAAGCCACTAGCACCTTCATTAAATTGTAGAATTGCTATACATGCCCCTAATTGCAAAGTCTAGAGTTCAACAAAGTTTTGTTTAGGAACTATGTTCCACAGAACACCATTGAAACTCTCGTGGCCCTTTTGTGCCATTCCATGTGAACATTTCTCTTAAAAAAATTTATCACATAGTGTAGTTGATTAATATTTATAATATTTTGTGGGAATCCAGTGGCTTTGGTAGTGAATGTCTTACAAAGTGCCTTTGCTTTTTGAAATTTGCCCCATCTATCTGTTCCTGTTGGGCATTGGCCATGCATAGGCTTTTCAGAACTGGAACAGCAGTGAAAAAACGCAGCAATAACTGCGCTTCGCATGTTTGCTGAATTCTTTGTATTGCTGCAAAATGCTATTCTGTAATAATTTTGCAATTTGTCCGTCAATTTTCCCTTTCCTCCCAATCCCTTCACGGACTTTAACTTTCTGAGATGACTCTCAACCATTTTCTGCACATAACCAATATATTCTAGTTTATTGACTGTATTAGAAGCATTTTGAGCGGAATCATATACTTTGGAATCCCCATCACCATAGTAATCAGTGTACTGCAATTTCCGAAGATTCTCTGATCGCTCAAATATGCGATATGCACCGACAGTCTCCATGCTTGAAACAGGAAACCTTATGGTTGCAACAAACATGTACATTAGAAGCAGCACCTGGAACTTTTGTCTTCTTTGAACATATGCTACAAAAATGGGACATTATTTCGATGTCCAAAATCTTTCCTGTGTCAATGGATATGCAACTGACACAACCATTGTGAGATGCGTAGTCACGTTTCAGCCAATTTTTAGCAAGAAATAATTATACTAATAATAGAGTAGTGGCTGAAACACTAGAAAAATTACAGAAATATATTTTATAAATAAAAAATAAAAAATGAGAGGAATTGTAGAATTTGAGTTAAAAATTGCAATTTTCTGCAAATTCCGGTTTTGAAGTGCTACTTTTCTTTTTTGAAGAAAGTAATGGTTCTTTTTTTTAAAATAACTATAACTTTATTTCAATCTCATGTAAAAGAAAGAAAAACTGTTTTAGAAAGAAAAATGTTCAAACTATAAAACTATAAAATAAAAAAAAAATCTCTCATGCAGTCGAAAAAAGACATTTTCAAAGTAGAGGCACAGTCACTAAAGTAGGATCTCGCTTTAAATAAGATATAGCGTATTTATTGAGAGCAAAATTGGTACAATTGATTGTAATATTTGTTTCAATGTCTTATATCATGGGATAGAATTACACCATGAAAATAAGTCTGTATCAGTTTAATTGACAGCAGATTTAGACAAATGCTACCCATTGCAAACCACTAAATCGCTAAAATCTACTTAAAATAATTTCAGATTTTCGTGCTTAAATACTCATGTAGATAAATAAGTATTAAAAGATCAAGCAATAGTACATTATATAGTTCGTTAGGTAACTGCTCTGTGAAGTAATTAAAAATCTTGAAACCACACCAAAATTAAATCCTTGCAGAAACATGTATAACCAAATAATTCGAAGTACTGTAAATGTACATCGGTGCAGAAAATTGGACTAAGTATACAATCAAAAATATACTTAAACATTGCGATGTTTCATTCGACCAGTACAAAGTAATTAAAGTTGGGAAAAATTGATACAATTTACCTCAGTTAGATCTCTCGTATTTATATCATCTAATTAAGTAATCGAACGCAGTTCCGGTAGAGAGGATAGCGATGCTGACTGCTGTGCCGAAGGGCCTGGGTTCGAATTTCGGAGAAGGCGTGGATGTTTGTAAATGTATAGTGTTTTGTGCGGCATGGGCGTACTCTAAATAACCGTCGAGCCACGGTCCTCTCTTTAGGTTGGTGGAAGGGGAATAAAGGTGAGAGGCCCATGATTCCCCTCACAGGGTGTTGTCCCTCTAAATCGGGGTGGGGAATCGAGCTAAATCGTACTGTCACCTGTGCGGTACTCAAGGCTACGGTTAACGACAGGTGTACATCTACCTCAGGGGCACTCAAACCTTTCTTCTACCGGGCCACATATCTCGCGCGGGCCGCAACATTAGGGCCCCCCGAGGGGGGGGCGGCCCGGGACAGTATAAGATCAAGGACATTTAAAATGTGGAAAACTTATCAAAATCCAAATATTAACTCATAATTTGAAATTTTATTCCAAATTCCCATTTCACAAAAAATAGGTTTTTTAAGCATAAATGTATTCAATATTTTAGAATAAAAAATAATTCTAGATCGGCGAAAATTCAGAAACGTATGTAGAGTGGAAACATTTGACGCTAATTTTTTCTCGAAATGATAGTTTACTTCAGAAAAATTGAATTACATTTAAAATAAAGTTGATTTCAAAAGAAAAGATCCATTTCAAGGAAAGATTTTATCCTATTTTAAAATGTCATGCCCCTGTACACGACATGCTAAATGTTTTCTTCATTCGAAGCTAACGAGAAAAGAATTATAAAATAATTGTATTATTTGCCTAAACAAATAAACTATGCGTATATTGAAAGAAATAAAAGTCGCAATATGTGGAGTATGAATATGTCATATTTATGAACATGAAGAAATGTCTCGCTCATTTTTTTTCTTTTTATTCTTATTTAATAGAAATCCTAAATGAAAAATAATAAAAGTATTATTCCTCATTTAGGCTTTTCTCACATTTAATCCCGCAAAACAAACTGATTCTAGGAGGAGGGGGCATGTCATTTATAAACTGAACAAACCACACATTAACAAAAGTAAAATGTACTTCCCCAATTCAGAGTTGCCAGAAACATGCAGCAAAGTAGCACGAAGAGGAAAAAGTAGCAAAAAGTAGCGAATCGATTTTCACTTGCAATTCATAAACATAATTTTTTTAATTTTGACAATTTTGTAAAACTGTTTTAAAAAATACGTTAAAATCTTTAGTTATTTAAAATACATTTAAATTCTTCCTACTCCATATCGTGATCTGCTGTGTCTTTTTTACAAATTTCTGAATTATATTCTAACCCGGCTCGTGTGTCGGTGTTGGGAGGCTCGGCATCAAATGTTCAAAAAGCCAAGTGCGGGGGTTGGAGAAATAAATGAATTCTATTGAAGTATTTGGGGCGATGAAATAAAATCAACGTAACAAGTCCCTCGTTCTTCCAAAGTCATTTTGATTCTGAGGATTGACTCAAACAATTCAAGGCGCATTAGATTCCTTAGTTTTGTCTTTGTTGACGTCGCTCTCGAAAATACCCTTTCCACAGTAACATTACTTATTAGTAGGGTGTAAAGCTTTAAAGCAAATGTAGCCAAATCTCTTAAAAGCTAACTTCCATTTCGTCTTTTATATTAAAAATGTGAGGCCAAAATAATGCTCATCATTTAAAAGCTCAGATTCTGAATGGAAAATATCTTTCAACTGAATGTCTCCATTGATTCTCCCGAACATCCTCTTTAGATTGGTCTGCTGATTCTAAAGACGGATCATAAAAAGAAGGACGATTTAAATTTTTAAAAAATATCAGGGGAAATACTATTTGTCTTTTTTAAAGTTACATAATTTGAAGGGATTTGGTTTAAAAGAGTTGTTCACATGAAGTCCTGTGAAAATTATGACATTTTTGACATATTTCTTTTGTAGATTCTGGAGAAATTATTTTACTTTTGCTTGTCAGTTTATTCAAAAAAACATATCCAAAATCAACTTCCTACTGCGTTCCGTGTCGTTTCGGAGTTTCCCCATGATTTCATTGGCGACTAAATTCACCAAATTTTGAAGGGGGGGGGTGCAGGGGAATTGTTCCCAAATAAATCATTTTTTCGAACTTTTTAGTATACTTTTATGTGTGGTTGAAAGTAGCAAAAAGTAATGGGACCATCAAGTGAAGTAGCATAAAATTCGCGAAGTAGCAATAGGATAAAAAAAAGTAGCGAAACGTTTTCAAGAGTAGCAAAATTTGCGAAAAATCGCACGATCTGGCAACCGATTCCGTATTCCTACTGATTGCAAAAACAAATGGGATCGACGTTTTACTTACTCTTCTACCACTGCCTCTTTCATTTCTGACACCTTGCTCTGCGCCAAAAGAGAAACAGCGGGGGAGTGAAAAAAGAAATAATACAACGAACGTAATAATTTTTATTCTTTCATTCGACTCCAAGAATTGCATTGCATAGGTACAATTGTCGAAGGAAGCTGAGTAAGGTGACTTTTTCATCAGGTGACGTTTTTTTTTCCTTTTCTTTTCATCAAGGAATATTAGAAGTGTTATTTATAGAAAAATAATACTATTTATACGGATTATACAAATAGTTTTACATGTAGGTTAAAAATTTGCTATTACATATAACGTTTTTATGCATAGTTACATTTATACTTTTGGGAATGCTTATTATTTGAAGTAGTAGTAAATTTAGAGAAACGTTATGAGTCGGGGTTTCGCATTCCAGTGCCTCTGAAGACACGCCGTGTAGAGGGGGTCGATGCGTTAAATCTGTCGAGGTTTAAACGTCCTAGAAGTTGGTGTGGTGTGGAAGTTAGGAGAGGGGTTCTCATCACTCACAAAATGACGAGACCCATCACCCATTAGCAGTGTCGCAAACATTCTTTCATTTTTAAAACCACATCACCTTTTGGACGGAAATAGAATGAAATCATTTTCACATTTACAACATCATAATTATTTATTTTTATGGAAAAGATGCTCTAAGTAAAAAAATATAAAATAAAGCAGTTTTAAATCATACTAGTACAGAGATCAACAAATATCGAGAATTTTTCGATCGAGTTTGAAGAACTTAGAACTTTCGCTTCAACTTATTGTAAGAAAAAAATAAGTCGATTAAAAATTATCATTTATTTATCTCTGTTCGGTATTTATCTAATAAACGCCACGTTTAATGCAAAAACATATTTATTCAATTTTAATTAGTGTAAACAGGGGGAATTCAAGAATAAACAACTTTCAAAAATTTTCACGGAGCTTGAAATTTTGATTCTCATTCCCCATTGGCCACAGAAATAAAAATTTCTTCCATAGTTCTTAGTTTTTGAAGCTACGTTGTTTTTAGCTATGTTATGGAACAATTTCAATTCGAGCACGACAGTGTTGATCACGAGGGCTACCGGAAGGGGAGGAGTGGTTGCTTCCCTCCTTGGGTGGCACACGTCGTGCATTTCAATAGCTCACTGAAGCCTTCGTTATTCTGATTCTTTGACAACTCTTCTCTTTCTAGAAAGTCTACCGACCCCTGTGTAAGTACATTAAAGGATATACAAACTGAAACATACCTCGCGGTATTTAAGGTTTGATACAGGTCAGCAGTAAAGATTTTCAACGTGTCTTATTCGCCTTGTAACTTAATTGCATACTAGAATCTTATTTATTGTACTTAAATTTAGCACGAGCTATGCAATTTTTAATGCAACCTTTAGGTAAGTTACCTTTTTCTTGTAACGGATTTAGATATTCTATCTATTATTATCAATAGCTTTTGCTCAGAATTATTAACAGAAAGGGGGAAGGTGTTGGCTGGCCACAAAACATGTTCAACCCCACTTTTATATAAATTATTTTATATATTAGCTGTGTCCAATGTCATCAATGTTTATAATACTGTAGCATCCATATTTTATATTTTAAATTCAATTATTTTAATTTCTAATCTTGCCTTCCTAAAATCTGATGTCTAGTTATCTTGCACAATTTCGGTTATTTTAAGTTTTGATTAAAAAAAAAAATTTGCTTATTCATCTCTCTTTAGTAGAGAATTTTGACTATATATATATATATATATATAAATAATGTTGTGGCCTCACTTGGATCAATATCGAATGCGTAGTGATTTAACGTTTTGATCAGGATGGAATAACTCACTACTCAAATCATTGACTTCCACACTTCTGTATGCAATGAAAATAATAAGTCAAGAAATGAAAGAAACAATTTCAGGGAGATATCGAAATCTCTATTGACCTTAAAACAGACCGAGAAAGAAACCAGATTAAGAGAAATAGGTTTTAGGTTTAGAGACCAATACGGCAGCCTTTCAATGGCTCTCAAATTCTGAATCATTCGACTTTTTCAGTTATTTCTTGAGGGAACACATGTAAACTTTGGTAACATTTCAACATATTCTTAAAAAAGTGCCTATTTGGATGAAAGTTTTACTTTTAAATCAATTTTGATCTTTAAAAGAAATTTATTATTCATTACAAAATAATTTTGAAACTTTGTCACATTATCGGTGAAAGCAGACAAAACCTGTGAATATGCAAGCTTTTTTATGCTATGCTATACGGAGAAACAAGTTAAACACAATAATAGTAGTACAAAAGGAAACATGCGTGGTTAACCTTCGTTGGGCATACCTGGCATACCTGGCGCACACGGCCTGAGAGGCCAACGACATATTTTGTCCTCTCATTTGAAACACCAGTGAAAAAGAAGCAGTTTAAGAAAAACAATGAAGCTAAAACTAAAACAATTAAAATTGCTTTTGCGGGTCAAGACGCACCCGACGGAGAGTTAACATTCCAATTAACCTTTCATTCATTTGAATACATCAAATATTTAAATCAAATTTTTTCTCACTTTAAAATTTTTTTTTCCAAGTAATTCATGTAATTTAATTTTTTTACCATGAAAGAAACGTTCTTTTTTTTTTGTTTTTTTTTTTTGGAATTGTAAATATTGAGAAGAAATATTCTTTAAATGCTAAACAATAATTACTATTCATGATAATTCCTTTAAACTATTGAAAATAACGGGAAAAAGTAATTTTATTTCATAGGCAAAATAAAGTATCTTTTCTTTATATATAAATGAGTAAAAACGAAACATTGATTGTTAATTATAGAGTATGAATTATTATAAAAGACATTTCTAATTATATAAACTGAAATATTAAATAAAAAGAATCTTCAACTCTGAATAAATTCTTAAAAAAACATTTCTCCGTTTCTCTTTGATTATCCACATGATTAACAACTGAGCTCAACAATTTGAATAGGAAAAAAATACACTAATATTTCAATGAATGGAATATTTTTCAATTGATGAAAAGGAGAGTGTTTTTAGAATTATACACTCTGTGAATGGAACTTTAATTAATGTAAAAGTAAGTTTATATTTAGGATAGTTTCAGATGTCACACTGTACAATTACTAGAAAAATTTCATGAGTTTTTTCCCCTTTTACTTGCCATATTTCCTTTCATAACTCTTTTAATTGACCTCTTGATATCTTTGAAAAGCATTCAGAACTATGAAAAAAATATAGGAATACAAAACAAATATCCTAAACATACGTTTGCTTTCCCTCGGTGGTTCTTCAAATTCAGCAGATGAAATTTGAATCAAACTCGGTTTTTTTTTTTTACAAAATTTGTCCAACATAAAAAAAAAATCGTTTTCTATACTTCTTTTAAATTTAGAAGGATTCCGAAAGTATTTGAAAACTAAAAATGTTTAATAGAACTCGATAAATAATTTTTAAGCTTGTTATAATCTTTAATCTTATCTCTAATATTACAACACCTAACGTTAAATGATTTTCTTAAATATTAAATATACTGGTGTGCAAAAATTAGCGATAACTTTACGAGAAATTATCTGAGGAGACATGCAATTCAGAAATGAGAGATAGCGTTTTGTACTTAAACGGTTATGAAAGCATAGTTGGGAAAAATGATTTCAATGGATAGAGTATAGAATCAAACAAAAAAAAACGCTTTATATTGAACTCATGGTATCGTTACACATGATTTCCTGTCCAAGAGGAAGAGCAACTAGCTGTTGTTCCTTAGTATGAGATATGCCCTCTCCCCCCTTACTGCAATGATTGCTTCACACCGCCATATTCGGCACCAGATTGTCCAATACTTCTTGAAGTTAGAGTGCCCATTCCTCAATCAGCATCTGTTTCAGTAGTTGGTTGTTCTCTGGAGGATATAATCATGCCTTAAGGTGTCTCCCCAAATCATTCAGCACCTGTTCTATGGGATTTAAATTAAGGGAGAACTTTGGCTAATTCACTTGAGTGATATGTTCCCTTTCCAGTAGCTGCTAAAAATCAGCAATCCGCTGTGGCCATGAATTGTCATCCATAAAAACAATGTCTGGTTCAATAGCACCTCGGAACAGATGCACATGGGGAAGGATCGCCTTCTTGTAACACCGATTTCCCGTTCCAGAACTTCTGTCGAAAACGTAAAGCTCAGTCTGTTCGATCAGCATGTTTCTTCCCGTGATGTTGCTGAGATGAAACCGTGCCCCAACTTCTTTTCAAATCAAGAATTGAAAACCGCTTGTAACACTGAAACGAATCTGATCCGTAAAGAAAACACAATTCTATTGATGAGCTGTCCATATTTCGTAGTTCTTACACCACTCCAAACGATGCCTTCGATGGCAAACTTTCAATGGGATACGACTTTCAGGACCACTTGCGAATAGGCCACATTTTGAAGGCATCTGACTACAGTAAACCGTGACACTTCTCGTCCTGTGGCTGTACACATTTGCTGAGCAATCTTTTCACTTGTAGGATGATGTATCAGTCATCCACCGCACGCGTTCTATAGGGTGCCTACCACTAATCCTTCTAGCAGCTCTATATATGATTTAAGAGTGCTAAACATCACTTCTGAACTCTTCAGCTACACTTGTCTAACTACGCCCCACCTCAAGCTTTCTGATCCTACTTCCACGTGTGAAGTTATCTTTTATCCAAGTGAAGCTTTTAATGAAGATATAGGCGAAACTTCTGATTATATTTCACTCAAAAGAACTTGAACTTGCAGGGATTGTCTTCAAATGCGCCTCCATTCTTCCTCTTATTGTAGTTTGGAGCTGCGTGTGCGTACACTCACGTCGCCTATGACGTTTTGTTCCTGACATTTGCATACGCATCACCTTTCTACTGAATTGCGTGTTCAGTAATAACCCCTTTTCTGCAGTCTTTTGGCTATCTGCATAGAATGTACATTTTTGCACACCCCAGTGTACTATAAAATTATAAAAGCATTTTTCACACATCAAGCAGAAGATATTTTTCAATTCTAACAGTAAAAAAAATGTATTGCTGTGACAAGTATGCTACCTTCCTTTACGAAAAAGAAATATATAAACTGTGTGTGTGTATCATAAATCAAAACTTTCCAAGATATTTGTATTTTCAATATTTTTATAAGGCTGATCAGATTTCAAATGGTCACACAATTACCTAGCAGATTATTAGATACTAATTTTAGAATCTTTCGTAATTACAATGTATTTCATTCTAACTGGGAAAAAACCACAATCCACAATAGCACAAACTTAAAAATTACACAAATATTACTAAGCAGCAATTCAAAACCTTAATCATGATTTCGTATAAGGCAAACAATACAAGCAGTCAAATAACTCCATTGCTGTTTCTCTGCATCGTTCTTACATGGGATCCATATAATCTCTGTTCTAGGCTCTTTTTGAATTTTCCTGGGAGTATATATTTTTGTCTTTAAATTTAACGATAAAGTTATCGTCAAAATTGTTCTCCAGATCATTCGCACTCCTTTGAAATTATTGAAGAGTTTTCTGTCTTGGATCTGAACCATTTTATAAGCCGCAATGCAATTTGGGAGTAAAAGTTAATGAAGTCTAAGCGTTCCGTATTAATATCTCGTGAAACCATTTCGTTAAAATTATCTTTAAAAGTGGAGGAAATGGAAACTCAAAAGAAGAAAGTCTAATGATTCCTTTGAAGGAGATGACCCCATTTTGAAGCTAATATACGGTGAAGATAACCTGGTTAAATTTGTAAACAATTTGGTCATATATAGTGTCCAGAATAAATAAAGACAGCTGCCGACCTCTAGAAGCTAAAATGACTCTAGACCGATTAGATATCAAGTGTTTGATGACAGATTCAATCAGGTCTTTCAATGTTGCTTCAAGTTGATGTCACACTTCGTCAATCGTAGTGTCTGGAGAGCAATGGTAAATCGGTCTCTCAGCAACCCATGACTAGATGTATTGAATGGGTGAGAGACCTGAAGTGCTGAGTCAGGGTAACAGTCCACCACCTTTTGCGTCAAGGTGGGACTGGTCTCTATGGAAAACGTGCTTTTGTGTTCTCTCGTTAAAAGTTGTCTTCTAAGCTTAAAAGATAGTGTAGAGCCAACAGCTTTAAAATTCGAGAAATGTGACGCTTGCTGTTCGGATTACCGACAATTACGAACAAGAGATATTTGCGTCGTGTACACTATGATTGCTTTTACCATCAAACCAGGTTCAAGGACCATTTCACGATGTCTAATATATGCCGGCTACGTCATTGCTTACACTGCCTACAGACAGGGTGATGTCCATCGTGATTCTAAATGCTGAAACAGGACTTGTCTGAAAATATGATATGATGCCACTCTTGTATCCAGTTTTGTCGTTAGACGCATTGATGTCACTTGGCGTCTCTGTCCTGCTATGTCAAGGGGAGCTTCAATAAAGTTCACCCTTAAAACAGTCCGCACGGATACTTGTCGCACTCAAAACAGGTCCACTCCTGCCTCAAGATGCTTGATGTCGCTGTACGATCATTACAAGGTTCACATGGCCATTAATTCCATATTCTCGTGACAATCATTGGATTTCGTACCAATGCGAGTAGCAATAATTAAGAATTGCAAAGCTCGTTGACATTGGCCCTCGTGCAGTTTTATGTGTGAAACACGATTTATAAAAATCGAACGAAAATTATTTTTGATCTGGTTACAATGATATGTTTCATCTATCAATTAGGAAGCTGTTCAAATAGTTTTTACAACTATGCAATATTAAATATTTTTCTTTTTCATTTATTTTTTTTCAGGAAAAAATAAATATTATCAAATATAGTGTCAATGTGCTGATTCTACACAATAATGTTCTGGTTATTCTTTTCCAATTACCCAACATATTAGATTTTGTTTTAAAATTAGGAAACGCTAGTGAGTCAATGCGAGAAATGTCGAAATCGATTTTAATTTTGATTTATGAGGTTTTTTCTCATTTTCAATTATCTGATTTCAAAGTCACGTGAGTTTGTAAAGGAAAATTAATGCCCTTTTTTACCTTTGATTTTCACTGACTAAAGGAATTCTGAATGAAAGATTGTCTAGACAATTATAAATTGAAATATGATAGAGAAATAATAAATATGCAATCAGGATATTGTCCTTATAGAAATAAATCATTATTCTGAAAATAGTAACTTAAATTGTTTTTAAAGAGGCAAAATATAAAACAATTTGGAAATGGGAAAAGTTCCGTACTTTTTTTAAAGAAAAAATACGCGTTTCTTTTTTTTTCCTACCACATCAACTAAAACAATTCATAATATAAGGGGCTTTCAAATGAAACCCGGTCATTAGTGGAAAGTAACGGTAACGATTTTATTAACTCAAAAATGCAGTTATACACATACTCAAAAATAGTCGCCAAAACTGATGACACATTTATCATGCAGGAAATTAACGCCATTAGAAATTATACCTGGGCGTTTTGACTTGATGGTTCGTCCAAGGTTCTGTTAAGTGGCTTAATAACGCTGGACATTGATGGTGGTTCCCCGTTCCAGAAACTCGATAAGCAGTGGTAAAAAAAGGACATCATGACCTTACCAGAACAAGTGTACACAGCCTTTGATTTTTTTGGAGGTGATGAAGTCGCACGTTTCCACTGCTTGCTCTGACGCATGCTTTCGGATTCAAAATGGTGAACCCATTTTTCGTCAGCAGTGACAATTTGCGACAGAAAGCCGTATTTTTCTTCATGATAGCGTTTCAGATGACTCAAAGACAGCGCCATACTCGAATGGCGCTGCTCGGCGATCAGTGTGTTGAGAAACTACTGCGCACAAACTTTTCGAAAGTTCAAGTGTTGATGTTTTATGGTGTGAGTGGTGCCCTCGTTAATACCCAATAACCTATGGATCTCATCCACGGTGATTCTGCAATTGTCCAAGACTTAAGCATTCACCTCTGCAATCATTTCCGGTGTGATGACACGAGGAGCCTGTCCAAGTCGAGCATCGTCTTCCACTAACTCACGCCCCTCAAGGAATATTTTGAACCATTCCACAACGCTTTAATGACACAGACTGCACTCACCGTACACGGCCTTCATCCGTCAATGTGCGGCCTCCTCCACCGCTAAAAATCGAATCTCTCCTTGTTGTTCCTTCTGAATCGCTTGTATGTTCAGGAGTGGCGATGTGACCGCCTTCTATTCGGCGTGAAACCACACAGTCGCTATGAAACGTTGCGCACTCGTCAGTATCTCTACCGATAGATAGTGCCACCATACACGCATTTACGTGGTGCCACCTAACATGTAATGCAAAGTTAGATACACTGACCGGGTTTTATTTGAATGAACCTAATAATTCAGCCTGACTTAAGCGCAATAAAACGTATTTGTGCTGAGAATTTGAATTCAAAGTTAGAAATTATAAAAACAAAATGTGATGGAAAAGCAAAGATCGTAGATGAATGGAGGAACATCGACGCAGACATTTCATACAACCGATGAACCAAGATATTTAAAAGTTGTTGTGAAAGCTGAAGGATATCTTAAGTTTTAAATTAAGAAAGAGATACAATACTTAAAGCTATGTTGAGATTTTTTTTAAGTGTACAAAGACTTTCGTGGCGTAATTTTTTTACAAGCTTTTATTTAACTTACAATGTAAAATGTTCGGTTGGAATCTTGCAACACAATTTTGAAACTGATGTCTTCAACCGATTCAGCTGAATTTTTGTATACACGTTTAATTTGGATGACAATGCATGTTTTGACCATTTATATTCCGATATCATAATTAGTGAAAAAGACTAGCATCATGACCCGGCGTTGCACGGGCATTCTCTACTCTTGTAAATTTTTTCCCTTTCTTTCTCAAAATTAGCACTTCTAATACTCCTTTTCAAAATGACTTACACTCATCCCCCTCCTACACTTAGCCCGGCGTTGCTCGGGCTTTTATCGAGTGTATAACTGAAAATTCCGTATCGAAATTTTTTCGCTTCTTTTCTTTGTCAGTCAGGTTTATTTCCCCCCGGCGTTGCACGAACATTTTTAAAAGCATAACATATTGTCATGGAAATACCCCTTCTCGCTATTTTCTATTTTTTACAATTTTTTCTAAAATGAGTCAAAATCGATTCATGAAAATGATTTCTAAATCATTCCGTATGATTTTTTCCTTTTTTTCGTATTATTGAATCGATATTCTGCACTAAGAAAGTTCAGGCTTTTCTCGTTTAGAATCAGTCATTAAAAAAATAAAATGCCTAAGACTTTTTTTTACGATATTTCAAAAAATACTTAAATTTTTAATAAAACATTTAAGAACGTTGTCATTTTTAAGTATAATTGCACGAAAATATTTTTTCATTTGTAGAATAGTATTATCCAAATTTTGCACAAAAATTGAAAAACTTTTCCGGCAAACGACCTTGCAACAATGATGCGTTGAATGAGATTAACAGTCTAAGAAACCTCTGTCCAGTGATAACTAAAAAGTAAAAAATAAATGAAAAGTAAAAAAATCTTTTTTAGAAACAAGCTTTTATTTAAATGCTTTAAAAAGAATAAAATAAACTTTTCTTTTAAAACTTTTTTTTTTGCTATCAACTTATAAAGTCGTCACACAATTTATGATATAAAATCTTGTTGCGAGATTTACCTGTGTAGATAAACAAGCAAATTAAATAACTTGATCTGATTGATTTTAATTTTTGAAATTTTCAAACTAAGAAAATACGAGTACTTAAATTTCGCGACAAGCTTTTATATCATAAATTGTGTAACGACTTTATAAGTTGATAGCACAAAAAAAGTTTTAAAAAAGTTTATTTTATTCTTTTTAGAGCTTTTAAATAAAAGCTTGTTTTTAAAAAAGATTTTTTTACTTTTAATTTATTTAATTATTAATATTTTTAAATAATTGTAATACTATCTTTTAAAAGTTTATCAACCATTCTCTTAATTTATGAGGTATGGAAAGAAACAATTGAAAGAACACAATGTTGAAACGTTTCTATTATTTCGAATGTTTTTCTTATATAGTAACAATAAACTTATTTTGCAACTCACCCTCGAACATAATGATTTGAAATCTGTTTTATTATTTTAAATTCTAAGTGCTAATGGTATCTACACTATTAAAATCCGTACGTATCTATTTATCTCTATGTCCGTCTTTCTTATTACTTATCTCTCGCCGAAGGTATCAAAAGATTGAGAATGATCCGAGAATGACCGTTTGGACCATTTATATTCCGATATTGCAATTAGTTGAAAAAAGATAGTAATTAAAAACATTAAAAACATTCAACTTAATATTCACCTGCATTGTTGTAACAATGTTATTGTTATAAAAATGACGCAAGTTGGCGTCGAAAATCGATTTTCAGCAAAACTGTCTGCATTGAAACAACAATGCAGACGAATTGTGCTTTTTATAGCTTTTAAATAATATACTTTCAAATAATTGTAATTTAAGAATTTAAATAGTTAAAATGGATTCCTCTGATCATTTCCCATCTTTTGGTATCTTCGGTGCGTTTACCGTTTCTTGCAAAGATAGCCTTACATAAATAGATATGTTTGTGTGTGTTTACGCCTGAATTTAAGAACACTCATCGATAAATAAGCAGTCGTTTCAACAGCTAACTGTAAAGAATTTTTGATTCATTATTTAACAGAAATGGATATAAGTTAATACTTTTTTTAAAAAAACTAAAGCTGTATTGTTTTTTATTATTCCTTACAAATTTAATTATTTAATAATAAATTCGTAGATTGCCTGCTTTCTTGTGAATAAAACTGGATTAGCTTTGTTAATTATTAATCAAAAATGGAAGTTTGAAAAAAAAAGATCATATCCCTGAGGAAAAATGAGTTTTATACTTGAAAAAGCCTGTGCACAACGTCGGGCTGAACAAAAGGAAAAGAAAATGGAAAAAACAAACTCTGACAAAGAAAAGCCTGTCTGAAAAAAAAAATGGAAGAAATTTCGGACAAGGAAATTTAAATGACAAAAATATTTAAATCACTCACATCATGCTTGACACACACCTAGAACTGCTGGCGTCCAGAGAGAAAGGGAAAATTTCCACGGGGATAAGGTCATACCCCCTAAAAAAACCCGTGCAACGCCCGACTAACTGGAAAGAAACCAGAACCGTACGACGGGATAAAGAGGTGGAAGAAACTTCGAAAAAGAGGATTTTAATGATATTAAAACAGAAATCACACAGAAACCAGGAAATGCTGACATTTAGAGGGACAGGGAAAATTTCCCAAAGTGAAAAGCAATACACTTGAAGAAGCTCGTACAACGACGGGCCATGCAGCTAGTATATATATAATGAATGTGAGCTTTAGAATAAACGGAAGGGGATTCCAAACTACTGAAGAAATAGTATAATGTACTTCCACTCATAATAAGTTTTCATTTCATTATTGATTTCGATAAAAAGAAAGGATTTAGATTAGTACAATTTTTAAAATCAGTGCTCAATCTGTGGATTTTTTTCTCGTAGAACACTGGGAATGACTAGGTACGATACAACCATCAATGCATTGTTTTCCATGATTCGTAAATCACGTATCTACTGACGTTCGCGTACTTTAGTTACCACAAGCCTCTTGCCACTAGCGATTAATATTAATGGTGAGAGTATTAATGTAATTAATACTCAAAATGATATGAATAGTGAAGTAAATCAACCTTTTCTTAAAAATATACTCATATACTATGAGTAACATATATTTATGTAACATAATTGATGTATGTTATTATATATATATATATATATATATCTTCTGTGCGTGTGTATGTGACTAAAATCCTCCTAAACGGCTGGACCGCTTTGATAAAATTTTTTGTGTGGGTTCAAGTAAATTCGAGAATAGTTTAAAATCACAATTCGGTCCGATATTGCAATTAGTTAAAAAGATATTAATTAAAAACATTCAAAATATACAACTCAACATTCACCTGCATTGTTGTAACAACGTTATTGTTATAAAAAAGACGCAAGTTGGCGTCGAAAATCGATTTTCAGCCAAACTGGCCAAACCGGGTCTTTATTGTTACAAAAATGCAGACGAATCATGCTTTTTAGCATTTTTAATAAATATCTTTTCAAATAATCTTTGTATGTAAAAATCTTCTGTGCGTGTGTATGTGACTAAACTTCTCCTAAACGGCTGGACCGATTTTGATCAAATTTTTTGTTTGGGTTCAAGTGGATTCGAGAATGGTTTAGATTCTCAATTTGGTCCAATATCGTAATTAGCTAAAAAGATATTAATTAAAACCAGTTTTAATTACCAGTTTTGGGTGCCAACTTTGATTTGTCTGCATTGTTGTAACACTGTTATTGTTACAACAATGACAAAAGATGGCATCAAAAATCAGTTTTCAGCCAAAATGGAATTTCATGACGTTGCTCTACTGACTGTATTAATTGACTTTGTTTAAAAAATAAATGTTTTTATCATATGATTAACTTGAAATATATTATTAAAATCTGAATTTCTACAATGTTTTAAATTTTTCTAATTTAAATTCCTAAAAAAAGGATGAAACTATTTTTCAAGTAGATTGGTACATTTTTTTAACCCTTTCCAACGCTGCCAAGTTAATTTGAAACAAATGATTGTAAAACTCCAAAAAAATTTGGAATTTTGTAATTAAAAAAAATTCTGCTTTCTTTATACAAAAAATATGTTTAAAGAAGATGTATTTTTCCCGCCTTGGGGAGCCGTAAAAATACAACGAAAAAAATTAGAATAATCGCCAAATGCCGGTAATAGTCAATTATGGGAAAGCTACCTCAGAACTCATGAGTTTGAGCGCTTATAGCGCACATGCGGAAAAAATACTTACGGAGAGCACGTAAGCAGATAAAAAAAATTTCTGTCATTATAAAAGAAAAAAACATTCAAAAAGAAAACGTCTTTTTCTGACAGAAAAATCTT
>BMAV01019239.1:1387109-1453072 GCA_019973955.1 Trichonephila inaurata madagascariensis
TCCGCATATATATATTAGGATCTCTTAGAATTAAACAAATCGCTTAGTTTTATTTTTTTTCCCTCAAAAAAAATTTAATTTCTTGAACTCATTGTAACCATAATTAATTGGAGTATAGAATATAAAAATAAGGTAGATAACTTTTAGAGCCTTCAAATGGAATATAACCAATCCTGTAAAATTACCTATGCAATAACTGCGCATCCAATGAGCAAAATGCTTGAATTCCCTGTCATTGTTTTTTAAGGAAATGAAAGACTTTGTAATAATGACTTCAGTGGAAAATAGCTGTATTGCTACTCTTCAGGTACTAATATAAATAATTATGATAAAAAGTTCAGAGTCAAAACAATAAATATTCAAGAAATAAAGATCCAAGGGATGCTTCCAGTTCTCCTGAATCTATATTCTTGATTTAAAATCTCAAATCAATTAAACACTAAAACAAAAATTTGGAAACTTTATGAGTGAATATTAACGTCAGACTGTGTTTAGCTACTCGAGGGTTTTGGTGACGGAACTCATCCTTTTGAATCATGGTCAAGTGACGAGGACGACACCTGATTTCCTCTGCCAACATATACTATAAAACATATTATATTACATCCATTGGAAGTTTCTAAATACTTAACAAGTAATATTTGTGTGTTTTTCTCGTATGAGTTTTTATTTTTATTTATTTATTTTTTATTTATTTATTTATTTATTGTTTCTCGATGTCAGGTCATATCGTGCGACCTTTCCTTGAGGTGACAAGAGCACACGAAAAGAAATGCAATGTTTCGAATCACTAAGAGAGCTATCGCGATATGACATTTCTTTTCTTTTCTTTCCCTTTGAAAAGAATTAAGTACTGGGCGGGAATCTTACGGGCAGAGATTCGGGACAATACTTTTATGAGTATCACGCAATCGTGTATTTACTACCCTCTTAGGATTTATATATCTATAACCACGCTTATGATACGTTAGTATGTTTAGGGAATTGCTACATAATTTCCAATAAAACACTCTGCGCTGTATTTAGATATATTGTATGATAGGTACATTCTGTTGGAATTTATTGCACTGCTAAATCAAATTACATGCGATGTACATGAAAGTGTAAAGCCAAGTAATTTCTGTCAAATCACTCTACGTTGCATTAAAATATTTCACTTGGGATTGAAAATACAACACCAAGGAAGAGCAGACTCAAAGAGAAGGAAGTCGACAAACCCAGAAACAGCAACGAACAACCAGAAATAAAGGTATTCGTATCGTAATACAGAGCTAGAACAGTGTCAACACGGTAGGTTATACAGCCACCGCAGACGACGACGCACGAAATAAAGACGACGTCTAGAAATGTTCTACACGTTTTCTATTGGTAAGCGATCAGGGAAAAATGATGGCCAGAGAATCATCTGATCATCTTTCACAATTCTTAAGATGATGCGTACTTGTAGTGTGTGGTCGTGTATTTTTATTCTGCAAGAAAAGGGTATTAGACGCTTTTTATACCCTTCTCCGAGAAATGGGAAGTGTCACAGACCTCACCATATCATCCATGTATTATTGGATTTTAATATTCCCCTGAATACGAAACATAAGGGAACTGCTATCGTACGGGAAACGCCAAACCATAAAGAAACGCTACGTTGCCATGGGTGAATCCATTCACGTGTACTCTGGCCGTTCTACGACATTCCCTTGTTTCTACCATCTTTGACACAACCTGGATGCGTCAAGACTAGGTAGCAGCTAAGATCTGACGTATGTACCAACTTTCCTTCCTCAGTCGTGAAATTGTAGGTCTGATGGAATTGCTTTCGTTGGCGGTGAGCTGACATTCTCTATTACACGTGTTTTCTGAGATGAGAGTGCAATTATTTTCCTTGCTGAAATATTTCCCCTGCATGAATATTTCCTTTTCTACAATTTCTCAACACGTGCCGGAGAGTTGAGCAGTTGATGCGTGCTTATCTTGAAATTTAATATTGCGGCTATTGCTTGAGTTGCTTTTTCAATTTCACGTTGTGTATATTGTATAAATAGAGTGGAGATTAATCTTTTTTTTATCGTTAAGGATTAATTTCATATGAACACATGTTATCTCACTATCCTATTTAGAGGAAGAGCTGAGTGGTAATTATTATTTGTGTGTTACGAATATATTGCTGTTGTAACATATAGGAATATGTATTAGCTTCTTCCAGCGGGAGTTATGTCCCTCTCACCCCCCCCCTCATCCTTCCTCTGGAAATTTTGCGTATTCGTCGCATTTGTGGACTTAGTTTGTATCATCTCCTTGGGGTTTCAGAATTCTTTTTAAGTTTACTTTGAACACTTGGCTGGGAATTTTTTATGTGATAGTACTTTTTCGTCATGATCCCAAATAGTTAATTAGAGCGATATTGTTCTTAGATAAGTTATAGTAAATTATTTTTAACTGTGCCCTTTAAATAGGACAGTGCGACGATACGTATGCAATTGATTTGCTCTTTCTCTCTTTATAATGAAGAGTAAAATAAGAATTTCAATTCTAGTGTTTCTACCCTGCTTAGTTATGTCAGGGTAAAGGTTTCTAAAGCTAGAGGAGGCATTAGAATTATTAAATAGTTTAGATCCAGATGAGAGCGATGTTGAAATTGCTGTGTTGCCACCAGATGCCAATGAACTAACTGATGAAGATGAAGGAGATAAGAATGAAGTACATACTGGGGAGATTATTGTAACCGATGTTCCTGAGCGTTTGGAGGTTACAGCTGGAGACAGTTTCCAGCCTGAACCACCCACAAGCTCTTGTTGTTCGACAGCGAAGAACAGAAAAAAACCTAAAAGACATCAGTCATCTTAGATTAAAAATGAATCACCGCATTATACAAAATGGGAAACACAGGCTGAATCAACTGCACAAGTGACTTGCTCAAGTAGATGGAAACTGCATTGAAAGATAAAACTCCCAACAGAGCTTTTTGAGCAGTGTTATTCCGGTGAAGTATACGATTTCGTTGTAAAAGTAACTACGCGATATGCAGCAGATCTAA
Organism: Trichonephila inaurata madagascariensis; assembly: GCA_019973955.1. NCBI lineage: Eukaryota > Metazoa > Arthropoda > Arachnida > Araneae > Nephilidae > Trichonephila > Trichonephila inaurata. The sequence goes on from BMAV01019239.1 coordinate 1,390,138, forward strand.
AAAACGAACACGATTCCTTGACCACTGCTGACGTAATACGTGTGTTTTATGGGAATGTTGCTTCTAACTGGTTATCATTCAAATACCTGTGATTATTGGTCAGATGCTGAAAACCTTGGTATTAACCTTGGGAAAAATGCCATGACCCGAAACCGCTTACAAAAGTTGAAATCTTATTTACACTTTGTGGACAATGGAACTGTAAGTCAGCATGCCGAGGATCGATCACACAATCAGAGTAAATTAACCTAGAACATTCTCTCTATGTGATGCTGTTTTCATCACATGTTCATTACTTCTAGAAATTTCTGTCCATTGGGGTTATTAGTTTTTTTGTACAAATCTGGAATTTGTATCTGCAAAGGAATAAATTCCTTAAATGCTGAAATCACGTCACCATTTAATAAAACTTAAGTAACCTAAAAAAAATATTCCATTTTAAATCATTTAATCTAACTTTTCGTACATGCAAATGAAATAAAATGTTACAGCTGAAGAAGCTATTTTATAATTAGACGCCGATTTTAAATATGTAAAAATAAATCATTGGAGAAGTCTGCATGATAAATTAAAAACGTGTATTGAGTCTGTATTATATCCAATTGTCATTACCTAATCTGCATGAAATATGTCTTTGTGCAGATTTAACATTAAGATTTGCATAATTTAAAAAAAAATGCTTTCAAATACTTTACAGGAAATTTAGTTTGCTTATTGAATCACACCATTTTTAATGTACCTCATTTCTTGTCCAGATACGCTAAAACACTTTAAAAAATTATACACATTTATATTGAAATACTCACTCACAGCTGCTACATTTCACTTCTTAAGTACTAGAAATATTTTATTTGAAATGGAAAACGAATTCTAGTGAATATGTGAAAAAAAGGATGCATTTTGTTTAAACAGCTTTTGGGTGAGATATGAAATGTTCCTCAATATTATTTTTGTTGTACAAGGATAAAAGTTTAATCTATTTATTTGCAAGTCTTATTTTAAAGAGTTACCTTAAATACTTGAATATAACCAAAGTTATTTGAAATAAGACGAATAAAGTTTAACTGATATTTAAAAAAATCACAAGACTAATGAAAACATGCTCCATTTCTTGCTATAATTTCTGATTATTCAATTAAACTTAAAAGCATATATATATTTTAGAAAATTTCTCTTATCCAAAATACCTTGCAGAACTCCAATGCATCTTTGTACCCATCGAAGTTCCCCTGATAAGGTCTGAATGAATTAATGTTCGTCCATTAAAGATTATTGAAACTACACTTAAGGCTTATGTACATAATTTGGCCTGAAGCTAAATGACGTTGGAGTTAATTGCACAGATTACATGATATCAGTATCTGCTCATCGACTGAATCGACATCATCGCCATCCTGGGCTATCATGAAGTCAATCAATATTAACCGCACTTCCATCGGTACGGGATAAAACTGATTGGCTTGTTATACACTTTCAAATTAATAATTCAGTGATGTGGATTAATTCAAAGATGCGTAATAGACTCTTTATCGGACAAGTTAGAAAGTAAAAGAAATGATTAAAACTAAATTTTCACAAACATAGGATTTTGAAACATTTTTTTAAATATCAAGGTTTACAAAAGTTAAAATATGCCCTCTTCTTTTATTTAACAGCTTCTCCCTTCAGTCTGGGATTTAGAGTGTGTTTTTTGTATATATTGACTGTCTCATGTCATCATATATTTGGAATAAACTCGTACAGCAAAAATTTGTTAAATAAAAGAAAAAAAAAATGTTTGAATTCTGGAGAATAAGATCTAATGATAAAAAAATTTATTGAAAAGGTAATTTTTCTTTATTTCAGGTGATTTTGTATTTCTTTTCCTGTTATATTAATAGTGCTATTGAATTAAAATTATGAAGGAGTATATTAATAAAATATTACTTTGGCAACACACATAAATAAAAATAGGATTGAAATAATACTTAAAATGATTCTTATTTTATTTTTAAGTTATATGAATATGTCTTTTTTATTTTGTGACTGGATAATGTCACTACTTACAATGCAGGTGAAACATTTCATAAGCAGAACAATATTAAAGGTTTTAAGAATCAACTTAATTACTTTATTAATACACTCACTTCCAAAAGTTAAGCACGAAGATGGAAAATGCAAAAAAAATCAACAAATAATGCTTTGATTGACACAAAATTTGGCAGTAAAGTAGCAATATATATTTATACATAAAACAAAATCAATAATTATATACAGAAATGAAAACAATATTAAATTAGTTATCAGATAATGCCATACTGGAGACTTAAACAGAATTATGTATAAAGTAAAAATAACCGGTACAAAATGAAAAAAGGACATTAATAGGGTATGTGATCCCCCCTCATCTGTATGCAAAGTTTACACCTTCTGACCATGCTTTCAATTAGGTGGTCAACCAACGCAGAACTAAGCAATCGCCATTCTTCCTATAGAGCAGTTTCTAGCTCAATAAGAGTGGCTGGAGGTGGGAAACGTGAAGATACAGCACGGCGAGAGAGTCCCAAAGATTTTCAATGGGATTAAAGTCGGGCGAATATGCTGGCCACGCCATAAGCGCAATCCCTTCAATCTCCAGGTAGTCATCGACGATGTCAGCTCTATAGGAACGTGCGTTATCGTCCATTAAAACAAAAGTAGGGCCCACTGCTGCAGCGTACAATCTCACAATGAGTTCTAGGACTTCATCTCGCTACCGGACAGCCGTCACAGAACCCCGTTTAAAGATGTGCAGGTCGTTGCGGTATCCTAATGAAATCCCTGCCCACAACATAATGCTTCCGCCTCGGAATGCGTGATGTTCAGTGATGTTTTTGGGCTGATTGTGTATTCCTTGTTTACGCCATATCCTTATACGCTTGTCATCTGACTCCAGAGCAAATCTTGACTCATCAGTAAACATGACATTGCATCAGTCAGACAGTCCAATTGCCATGTTCCCGGCACCACTTTAATCGTGTCCCTCTTGATTGAACGGATAGAGGAACACAAACTCAAGGTACCCGGGCATATAGTCCATTCTTATGTAATCTTCGGCGTACAGTAGCTGCAGATATAGCCTTACCAATGGACGCTGTAACCATAGATGTCACACGTGTTGAGGTCGCTCTGCGATTCCGCTTGGCTACAGTAGCAATATGTCGATCATCCGCGGGGGTTGTAACCCTTGGGCGACCGCCTACGGGCCTTCGGACAACTGTCTGTGTGGTTTGGAATTGTTTCCATAAACGTGAAATTACAGAATGATGAACGCCGAAGAAAAGAGCAATATGTGATCGACTGTCCTGCTTCAATGTACCCCACAGCATGCCAGCGCTCAGAATCTTCCATTCGTTTTCTGGAAGTCATAGAAACACGAATTTCTTGATAACAAATTGTACGAAAGTTCTAAACACCTTCTATCGGCACTTACAATCAACTTCTGTAACCCTTCATAAAGCTGGCTTCTTATAAGACTGCCCTTTTTACATATTTCTTGACATGAAAGCACGATTGGCTGTTACCTAACATATTTGCATACTTCCATCTACCTCTGCAGCGAATTGCATCCTCTTTAATTCTGATTGGCTTCCGGAAATTAGCATTTTCCCCTCCGTGCTTAACTTTTGGACGTGAGTGTAAATTTAATACTATACTTTAAAAATTTTATTCCATTTTTACATACTTAGATATTACAATTATTTTTCTTAACATCGTATAGTAAATGCGTCCCTATAACAATTTTTTAAGCATTCATTTGAAAAATGATACATTTAGAATAAGGAAGATTCTATACATTATTACCGAATAAACACATTTTTTTTTTCAGAATTGTCCTTGTTTTCTTTAATTAACGTTCTACATTTATTGCTTGTCTTTTAAAACTTTTATTCGTATTACATTATTAAAAGGACAACATAAACTTATCTTAAAAGTATTACAAGCGATGCTTAAAAAAGGTTGCGCTTTTCGAATTATAAATTTAATATAAATAAGACATAAATCTATATTGAAAATTCAATTTATTTTCCCTTTTAATGAATTTTTAACGGGATCTAACTTCGTCTCACAAACATTCTAAATTGCGTTCGTTTTATTTACTCTAGTCCAAAAAGTGTCAAATAGAAAAGAAAGTTAGAAGTAAATGTTTGTTCAAAATGACAGGATAATAAATCAATGCTCTTTACACTTAATAGTTGAAAGTAAGAAAATTTCAGGAATATTTACTATCAAAGTAACAGACTTTTTTTAAAAGGTTTATACTATAGTTAAGGAATTTAGAAACTAAATCAACAAATAAACGAAAAAGAAATAGGCTACAAAATAAGGAACATTACTTTATTTTTAGTAGCCTCGATCTTATAAAGAAATGGTATTACATTTTATATCCATTTATCTCAAATGACTGCTAAGCATAAATTTTGATAGAATTTTAGTTTGCTTATTAAGAATTTTTGTTTGCTCATACACATACCGCTCAATTTATATAATTTCAATCCTTTCTCACACAAATACTATTCCAAAAGCATTGTTTTTTTTGTATAGTTTGTTATATTAACACTTAAAAACAATATAAGCATAATTTTCTTTAGATTTTTAATGAACTTAAATCTATGCTGATTTTACAAGTTTGATACACTTAAAGGAGTATTTATAAAAATATATGATAATGTTCATCTAGTGATACAACAACAAAACAGAACAAAATTAGAGGGTTTTTTTTTTTCAATCCTTAAAGAAAATATATTTTATTTGAAAAATGTTGACTTATAAATCCATAACAGACCTTTTTTGGATGTAATTTATTTTTATTTAAATAATTTTCGAGTTAAAAGAAGTGTTATTTGATAGATAATTTTGGCAATATAAAATAGAAAAGAAATATTTCTTAGAAATATTTCCTGTCAATTGTTTCGTCAATAGAATATTATATATATATTTTTTTCGTATAAACATGACTTTTGACAGCAGTGAAATCTTATACTACAGAGTTTCTTAAACAGTGGGGTGCGCCCTCGTAGGGGGCGTGATAACTCTACGAGAGGGCGCTCGAGTATATTAAAAAGTCGAAAACAAAAGATTATTTTTAAAAAAAGATTATTAAGTTACTGAAAGTAAACAAAATACATTCTGACATAATAAAAAAATAAAATTAACATTTACACTGATATAATACACTTATAAATGTATCATTACTGCACAATGTATTTTATAATTAATTTAACATATACAAAAATTAACACTTATCTTGATAATTTGTACAGTTTATAAACAATATCTTCACTGCCGATTAAAAGTTACACGATTCGCTCCCCAAAGCCTTCGTTTTTCCTCGTTGGGGGGATTCCATGTATTGAAGGGGGAGGAAAAAAAGGAATAAATAAGGAAATCCTCTGATATAAGTAAATTCTTCACAAAAGCTGTCAAGGTCCTTTTATAGCATGAAGCCTTCTAAATAATTTTATGGACAACAGTGCATAGAAAAGAGCGTACTTCAGAAAGAAGTATATATACGTCCGAGGCATTCAATGCACCAGTTGATCTAAACGTATATATACATCCGGGCATTTAACACACTGGTTGAGCAAGACATACATATACGTCGGTGGCACTTACGAGGTAGAAGTCGTGTTGTAGCTATAGGGTCAAAGTATAGTATTATTGAATTCAATGCATTGTTATTTGTATGGAGGTGGGGATGCGATGAAAATTATGATTGAATATTGGGTCGGAAATATTGAAAGTTTGAGAAGTACTGTTATACTGTAATAATTCAGAGCACTTAACTAATTCTGTGAAAAAATAATTCAAAGCAAAAAAAGAAACTTAAATTAAAAATTACTTGAAAACAAATATGGTTTGTGAAATACACGTACGACTGTTAGGCAGAAATTCTTATCCATTTAATATTTTCAATGAATTCAACTGCTTTATAAATACAAATGTTATTTAATATATAATTGTTAAAAATCTCTCGAAATTTTATTATCGATGCAAAAATTTGATTCTTTTTTTTCCAATTAAGGGATAGTTTAAACATGTAAAATTAAGGCCGAGTTTTTCTTTGTAACTTGGATGGTTTAGCAAGATTTTTTTTAAAAAAACGCTGTTAATGATGAATGGATTGAAGGATCATTTTCTATCATTGATATCTGAAAAGGCATAAATTAATTTCGTTAATTAAAATATCAAATTAAGCAACCAGTGGACTAGTTAATGAGTTTAATGGAGACCTTGGTAAAAAAAGCGACGTGAATTAAACAATCCATTTTTATCAGGGTTAAATGTGGGTCAGTCTAAGATCTCCTCACTTGGATTTTATTTTTTCTTTCTCTTCTATTAACTGTCGCTAGTACAGTTACAGTGAAAAGAAGAGTTTAATTTGAACTCTCTCTCTCCGACTCTTTTTTTTTTTCTTTACTTTCTAATTTGAAAATAAAACCTCAAAGTAGAATGGAAATTTTACTGAAGCTTCTGGCATTTAATTAACTCAATCCATTCTAGAGAAAATAAAGACGAAATTTACATAAAAAAAAGTAGAGTGTAAAAGTGTTCCAAAAGAAATTTTAAAAAAATGCCATTTGATCTGGCACTGATTGCTAAATTTCCTACTTTTGTCCCTAAGTTTGATCTAAAATGATGTAAAGAAAAAGAAGAAATTAACAAAAAAAAAATTGTTCAGCAGACCACAAACAGAAAATTCTGGGAATATTTTAAACTTATTAGATTACTTTAACGCATCTGATGTAATTTAGTTTCATTTCAAGAAAAACCTTTTTAAAATTAAAAAGTCGTTTTTACTGCGTGTATGTCTCATTAATGACGATAAAAAATTCCTCTTAAATGCTTTTATTTTTGTGTATTCTCAGTCGAAAGTATTCTTATTATTCGAATTTGTTAGAATGTATTCTTTGCCCACAATTTGTTTTATTCAATGCCATTTCAAGCGGGCCGCAACATGAGCATTCATGGAGGGTTGGGGAGAAATGCTTTAAACCAAGATAACATAAACTTTAAAATGTCGAAAATTGATCAAAATATTAAAACTCCTATCTTGCTCTTTTTTTTAATTATTATTTTTTCTTTTTGTCACTAAATTGTTCTAAATTGGAAGCATTTAAGAATCACTCCTTCTCAATTCCTGCATCAGTAAATGGTTTGCATATTGTTACCAATAATATAGCAAATTGCATAGGGTGCCTTTGTTACCCCTGTGATATTACCACTGAAAAAACACTTTGTTGCTGTTGTAAAAAGATTATTCAAAAAAAAACCTAGTTGTCATCTCTTGAAAGAGAGCTTCGAGGAAAAGTGTCATTGAACAATTCCAGTTTATTGCAATTTTTTAAGTCCAACACTTTTGTGACAAATCAAACTTTTACTGATCCATGCTTGTTTTTCACTACAAACTTCCCAATCGTCTTAAAACATCTTATTTTCTTCGAATATTTTTCACTTGCATGATATTAAAGATAGTTAGAAATTAATTCCACTCTCATAAAATAGTCACTACTTCACTGTTTCCTATTATCAGAAAAAAATATTACTTCGCCTCCATACGACATCGACAGTAAAAAGCAAAATTGATACATTTGATTTCTAACAAAGAATTTTCCCGCCAAATTTTCATAAGTAAATGAATTTCTCAGAACAATGGGCCATGGCCGGGTCACTTAAAACGGCCCGGTGGGCCGCAGATTGAGTATAGCTGTTCTAAATTAAAGCTACGAAAATGAAAAATGCGACTTCTCGAAGAAAATCAGTGGAAGGGAATTTGGAACACATGTATTAAATTCTAAGGCAAAAAATAGTAACAAGAACGAGAGGGAGGAAACAAAGGTTAAATGTAGGGCGATTTGCAATGAGAGCAAAACAGGATGCATCCCATCGCAAGGTTGGTCGGACAACACAGAGAAATTCGTGCTGTGTTTTCGTCCGGAGAGAGCCTGATTGAATATCGTCCAGCAAAGAGATCCATCCCTTGGGTGAGAGTGGCATTTTTCTATGAATTGCATGGATGTATGCCACATTTCACTTCCTCCCATCCTCGATACATACTGTGTTATAGGAAAAAAATTCTCAAGCCATATGTGTGTGGCTTTTCCTAGGAACTGTTGGAACCCATTTCTTTTTTGTACAATTATGTCATATGCAATTTTAAATAATTGTCTGGAGGGGATAGATATCTACAGCATTTGGTGGATCGCGGAACTCAATCCTTTGCAAACTATTTGAGAGGTTCTAAGATGACCCATTGCATGCAGTCCATTCTTTCACTTTTAGGAAGAATTAAAGTTCTTATTATTATCACTGATCAACACACTTCATTAATGGTATAGGAAGCTAGCTGTGATGCTGGTAAAGCTGATAGAGGTGGCCACACACACACTTATTAGTCTGATATATACTGTCCTATGATATAGATGTCACAAGGAAATGAAGAAATTAGGAATTTGATTAGATTCCTAAGGGATATGATCAATTGACGGGAGATATTAAAATAGCGTCTCTTCAAGGTCATTTCCCTTAGGAACTCTTTCAGTGAAATAAGGAAATAAACTAGTCAGGATTTGTATTGGCAAAATGCTGTCCAGGGGAAAGCATCTGGGGTGGTCGGGTCCTTTTAATTCCTAACCAAACAGGCACAATACCCAAATATCAATTCCCCAAATATCAATACCATATCTTTAAAAAAATGGCAACATAAGATTAACATGGGGATTGATATTTTAGCGTGTAAGCCCTCCCTTGCACAAAGTAGGTCAACATTAGTAAAGAAACTATGAAGGGGGACAGGCCAAGTCAAATGACGCCACCGTGCGTGCTTCCACGGTTCCCTGTTACACATTTCCGTCCCTTTTCACGAAATTCCTCCCACAAATATCCAGCAACCGAGAGGAAAGAGGTTACACATAAAAAAAATACTAGCCTAATTTTCTAATTATTAGTTAATTAGTTTCGAATAAATAATTTGCATTTCGTTAACTATTGTTATATTACTTACTTCTACGTTTAATAATGCACCCTGTTTGTTAAATATATATATAAACATTTCTAAACTCTTGATAATATTATTTCATCGTTTCACTGAAACCGATGAGGGATTTCTTCAAATCCCTTACTTTCATCAAGTAAATGGCCTTGAAGAGACGTTATTTTAACATCTCCCCCAACTGATCATATCCTTAGGGATTTGATCAAATTCCTAATTCCATCGTTTCTGTGTGACCTGTACGTTGTGACATATCGTGTTTGGACTAATACTACTGCATATTACTCTGTAATTCCTACTTTATTTTGTTGCTTCTTTTACGTATGGGTACCAAATTTCTTTACATTAAACTAATTTTTTTCACGATATACTAATTTTTTTTTTATTTTCGTGACCTTTATTCTGAGTGTATCAAAGTACATTGCTTCCAAATACAGTTTATTAAAATGTATTATATCTTAATCATTTCCAATTATTAAAATTTTCAAACTTGGGTTTTAAGAATAATTGATATTACTAAAATTACACCCCCCCCCCGCTGGCCCTGAAAATTACACCGCTATGTAGGATGACACAAACGTCACATCCGCTTGAAAGGAATACGCCGAGATATGCAAATGATTAAAATGTAAGCTCAATCGAGAGGTGAAGGAAGGGGAAATGGCATCTCAAAATCTGTGTAAAAGGAAATATAGGGAATATCATTTGAATGTCTGTTATTTGTGAGATCTTGTTACGGCCCTATATAAGAAACTTTATTGCCAGTTCGTGAAAGAATTCTATACTGGCAAGATCGTTGAATATCGAAAGTTAGGTCTATCGAATTGAATATGGAATCGATAGGTCCAGGAGGATGGGTCATATTGAACAACTCCCGACAGCGACACTCGAGAGGACAGATATTTTGCAAGGTTGACCTTGCAGTCACATCACTGATTTGGAGTCAGTAATTACTATTTCGCAACTCGACTATTATCCATAGAGAGGGGGAGACGGCGTCAGGAAAACCTGGGTTTTTTTGATGAAGACCGATATTGTGGCTTTCATCGGGACTAGAGCATAGAGACGCACTACGACAGGGATGGGACAAAACTAGATAATAAAATGCAGTCAGGTCATCTTTTTCGACGTGTCTCGGTTCTGTGCAACATCGTGATGGACGACAGACGCAATGAAAACAACACGCATAGCCGATTTCTATTCGATATCATCCTATAGGCCTTGAACATTTTGTGATGATATAGGGAACCATTGAGTGCACAAGCGAACGTCTCTTGTTTGAATGGCTCTTAATCCAAACAGCCAGAGTCCCATTTCGTGGATGCCTCGGAGACAAAATAACATGTTTACTGTCGTGTCACCTTGACGAAGAGGATATTCATCTGCTACCATGGCCAGCACGGTCTTGTGTGTGATCGCTTCCCATTGAAAACATCTGATCAAGGAGCCCACACGATGGGTGAGGTGTGGCATAGTTAGGATTGAGCAGCCAGAATCTGTCGTCGAAGCCTTCGTTACCAAACTAATTGAGAGGGTCTGTACAGCTAATGTATCTTATACATCTCCAAATTGCTTGCAAATTTAATTGTTTTTATTCTACAATGAGTAAAGTTTTGTCATCAACTTTCTTTCCTGGGGCAGCAATTTCAATGACCTGCAGTCTTTGGAAAATCCCAGAAATGGGAACTCCCACGATGTTAAAGTTCTAATTGAGTTAATTTAAGAGCAAAAAAAAAAAAAAAATAGGTAGGAATGAAAAAAATTAATTTTATTTTTAAAAAGTATTTCATTTTTCTATAAAAAGGAAAAATGTTGCATTTTTGAAGAAAATTCCTTTGGCATGCTAGATTTTTTTGTTTTGCATTTATTGATCTTAATTACTGCCTAAATAAAATGCGCATGGGATTAAATGATTTCGTACGTCATTATAAACCCTTACATCACACAATTATTTTAACTTTTACTTCAAAATAAGCTTTTTTTTTCGAGAAAAAATATAATGAATCCCGAGGTTCAAACAAGATATTTTGATTGGTTTTGAGAAAAAAAATACTCTCTATTATTCTCCATCGGTTGCACATATTTAATTATTAAAGCGGGAATGATTAAAAATTATTCCGAGTAGATAAAGATAATTAAAATTTAACTAATAAATATGCCTTAAATATCGAGGGGTTTTTTTTATCCGGTTTTGAAGTTTTTCATAATTAATTATTTTTATCCCTTCAAGGTGATAAGGCAATAACGAATCAATACACGTAAATGTGTCATTTATTTCGTGTTCAAGGTTACAATAATTCAGTAAAATTAGAAATCTTTGTTATAAGTAGAAAGTTTAAATAAATCATTTCACACAATTCACACATCTTTAGCATACTTCAAAAGAAAATCAAACATTTCAAGAAAAGGTGTTGTTGTTGTTGTTTTAATTTATCAATATAAAAATATGGAAACGTAAAAAAAAGGCATACTATCCTATTTCAAATTCATTTCGCCCTCCCCGATAATAATCCTCCTATCATAAAATATAATATATTGCTTTTAATTTTTTTTCTAAATTAAGAATTTGCAAATGCATACAAGTAATTCACAAGAATGCGAATATATAAGATGTGTTTTTAAATCTCATTGAATTCATTATTTGTTATGTAAGAATTTATTTTTGACTTCCAGTGTTAGTATTGCTCCTTTCATTATATTTGTCTTTTGATATTCCAAATACTGTTTTCTAAGTATAACAGGTGACAAAAACAATTCATGAAATAATGTCGGTAAAACGGACGCACGTACTTCAAATGGGTTTTATTGAAATAAAATGACCCACAGATGGCGCTTTACGTAACAAAAGCAATAATTAGCAAAACAACCGATTTTTAGCTCTAAACGGCCATCGTTCCTCAACAATGCGTGCAAGAGATCTTGAACGGCCTTCTTATGGCGATAGGATCCTAAAGCTGCAGTTGCAGGCTCTCCACTCTGATAGTACAGCTTTGCTATATCAGAGCTTTTTCTAGTAAAGTGCTGGTACATGTGTTTCCTCTCTGACTACAGCTCATTTTAAACACGATTTTTATGTTGGGTCACTGACGTTTTGCTATCCATTTGGTGGCCATTTTTGCATTTTTTTTTCAATTCCTACTCTATTGGCTCACACTCTCTATATATTTATTTATTTGTTTATCTTCGTGGAATTTTCAATCGTTAATAAAATACATTTTAAAGCGCTCCATTGAGCTGAAGTTTTATATACATGATTATTTTGGATGACAATACAATAATTTAGTTATAATTGATAAAAATTTATTTTTTAAAACTAATTATTTAAAGAATTACAAATATAGCCACGTTGGCATCATTTTTGGAGACTTAGCGACCCTTTGGGTGACTTGTGTCAAAAGTTAAAAAGGTTTTTTTCTCACGTTTTTAAGTATTCAGTTGAACTGAAATTTTATAGACACGATTGTTTTGGATGACAATACGATACTTTTATGATAATTAATAAAAATTAATGACTACTTAATGTTGTGATTCTTTCAAATTATATACATATTTATATTAATTGTAGCTATTTAATAAAAAGTAGCTAAAATAAAATTTTTCTTTGTTGATCTAAGTAGGAATTGACTTAAAAAATATTTTTTTTTCTATTACTTGTTTATTTCAGTAAAACTCCGTGTCAATTTCTACCTCCCTTATCCCATGAATTATTGAATTTTTAAATGTTAATGGACTTCTGGATAATGCACTTGTCTCTTCTCCTCTGCAAACTTTAGAAAAGAAGCAAATCAGTTCAATATCGCGAAGCTGAAATCCTTTGTGCATCGAAACACCATATAAAATAAATCTGGAGAGTGTGTTAATTTTTAATAAATTTTTAAATAATCTCCTCCATAATTGTTGCGAATGTTTGAATAATGAGATGAAATACTAATATTCGCTTTCTCATCTGTACATTTCTTTATCACTTAGTTATACCTGTAAATCTCTAGTTTCTTTTCATCCTTTTTGTGTTGCAATTTGAGATCCCTTTTATTAGTATTATTTGAAACAATAGGGAAAAACTAATTTAAGTAAGTATATAATCTCTCTCTCTCTCTGTCTCTCTCTCTGAGGAGTATTTTATTTTCAAAAGAACTTACTTCACATGAATCTTTCCCTCCGGCCTTGTATCCGGCGCACATGAATGTAGGCTTGATGAGCTTCTTGTGTCCGGCATCCTTGAACATGTCCACGCATTCAGAATTTCTCATAATCGGCACCTGGACTTCTTGCAATAGGTTCGGTATTGCACCACCTGCAAAAGTAGCACATAGAATACTTGAGCTTTATTCCCACTCAAGTGCACAAATCCTAATCGAAATGATTTGTGAACGAAATTCAATTAATACAGATGAAATGAGAATAATTGAACGGATCGCTGAGTGGTTCATCAGGGATCGATTCCGCAAGCAGTAAAGTATTGGACATTTGAGCTAATCGGGATCTCCGTTTCATGACGGGGAAACTCATCAGTTTTCTCTTTCATTGCAGCTTGTATAGGACGGAAAATATAAAATGAGCAAAAATAACTACGAACAACACGTGAGCTTCATTCCCACTAAAGCAAAAAGCCGCAGAGGCGACGAACGAAATTATCTTGCGATTCAATTTCTATTACAATGAAAAATTCTGGAGGTCCCTAAATTGATAGCTGATTGGTTTGGCATAGTGGGCGTGTTTTCTTATCTTCAAAGAAATAGGTTTGAGGTTAAACATTTTCTAATTAAGGGGATTTATGCCATTTGAAGGGGTTTAAAGCTAATGCTTATATAATTGTGGTCACATCTTTTGATTATCCCAAATATACACCGTCGTGGTTTATCAACATCGCCTCGTGAAGCTACGAGATGGCAACGATTGTAATTCTCTGAACCGCAATCAAGTGACGAAGATAACACTTGAACTGGCACCCGACTTTCCGAACGTTCTCATCATGCCAACGGGGGAACTTTTCACGTTCGTGGGACTACAACAGGAACATGTATTAGTAAGATTGTAAAAAAAATTTAAACAAAATGAACAAGTAAGTCTTAATTTGCAATTCAAAATTTCAAGAATCATTTAAAACGGGGGGGGGGCGATTCTAACACAAATATACAATTGAGGAAAATACGTCTTTTACTGGCCCACATAAGCTAAACAAGATTTGCAATTTAAACAATTTTCAAACAGGTATAATTCTTTTAAATTTAAATTAAATAATTTGAATCTTCTACACATTATATTTCTAAAAGAATGGGCTTCAGAAAAGTGTAAAATGTTTAAAATATAATCATAATTTTAAAAATAAGCATACGAAATTAAGAAATATTTCTATAAGAAATATTAAGTTTTACGTTGCGCATGCTATTTTATAAAAGAAAAGCTTTAATTTCTAGCTATAAGTTGATTTATAAAGTTAAATGTATCTGTTTATTACACTGTAGTATTTTTATATAAATAGAATAATAAATTATCTTTTTAAAAAATAAAAAAAAAAATACCTTTCAAAAAAATTTTTAAACATTTCAATATTTTTAAGATATTTTGAAATACAAAAGATATATTATTATATATCTTATTAAAGATATAAATGATGTAGGGTTTGAAGAGTATGATACATTTTATAATTCTATAAAGTTTTATACATCAGAGGCTACTATTTTAGAAAATAGCGTGCGCAACGTAAAAATTACTTACAGAATTATTACTTATTTTCATATGCTTACAATTTTTAAAATTAAGATTGTGATTCAAACATTTGTACTTTTTTGAAGTCATAATCCTTTGTAAATAATGTGTAAAAATTTCGAATTATGTTTGAAAATTGTTAATATTTTCAACCCTCTAGAAAAATGTAACACCCCTGAGACCCCTTTTAATAAGATCTACAATTCCTAACAATTAGATTCATTTACTCCACATGTAAAGATTTAAACTGCAATTTTTTTCTCAATAATATTGCATCAGCATCATATACGGATTCGAGGGGATAGAGGATAACTTATTGAGTTCTCTCTATCTAAACGATGCAAATCTTTTTGTAATCTAATAAAGAACATTCTTATTATAATTCTTGCAGAGTTTATAGGAATTCTACAAAAGATTTTTTCTCTCTAGATATCAGTGTTATATACAGAAAAAACCCTCTTTATTAAAATTAAAAATAATAATTAGTAGATGTGATGATACAAAAGAAAAGTTTTTTACATTAACTCGTGATTTTTTCGGGCTTCATCTAGACTGATATTTTACCTTTATTCCTGTCTCAAAGACCGAGTTTGATTTGATTTTAATTTACGTCTCTAAAGCAATACAAGGGCTATTGGTGACGGACCTCGTCATTCTGAACCTATGTCAAGTGACGAGGACGACACTTGAGCTGGAAACCCTATCGTCTCTTCCACATCAACAGGAGGACGTTTGAGCATCGATAGATTTAACGTGCTCCGGCCGATTCTGCACGGCGGGTGTTCAGCGGTACTAGGTTTCAACTCATGACACACCGATTGCAAGTCAGTGACCTTGACCGATGAGCCAGCTACCGCGGTCAAGAAAATCTCAAAGTCAGAGTTCAAGGGAAAAAACGACTTCAGTTTTGCCAGAATCAGTCCTAAATTTATTTAACTTACTTTTAATACGAAACCATAAGTTTTAGAAAAGTCATTTTTATCAGAGAAAAGGTAAACATAATTAGGGTTGTATTTAAAATGTTAAATATAAATTCTTTTACATAATAAAGGAAAAGTGAAATTTCGATAAAAGAGAGCCATTTTTAAAACGCGCTCTATGGCTTTTAGATTCCTTCCCAATGATTTGGAGAAAATTCGATAATTTCAGGAATTAATTATATCACATTTCTGCTCTTGCATGAAGAATGAAAAAAAAAAAAAAAAACATCCATTTTAATTTATCTCATTTTTAAGAATAGCTGGTTTTTTTGTTATGCAAAAGATAGATTCGTGTATGTACAAAAGTTATTTTGATATATTTTTAAGAAGAGATGATTGTAGAATATTTCAAAAGTATTTGATTTCAACAAAATTATTTTAATCCGAGACTTTACAAGAACGCAATTTATAGAAAAAGAATTTACATATATATTAATTAAAGTATTTTCCAAATTATTCGGTGATCTATAAGTAAAAATCCTTTGTGAATTTAACTGAAAAGTTTTAATCTCTTTTTATTGAACGTAATTGGTATTCTAGTTTTTAAAAAACAATGTTATTGTTTCTCCAATTGAATTAAATCTTAATCAAGGGTAACTAATTCATTGACTCCCAAATGAATGGCATTAAGAAATAATCAAAAGCAAGATTATTATTCTTTTTTTACATATTATAAATTCTACCTTTTTTGAATTATTACTTTCTTTTTAGTCAAGATTTATTTACTTTATTTATTTATTTATTTATTTATTTATTTTTTTGCTCTTTTGCTCTTTTTTTATTTTAATTCAGCTTAATATTTAGTTTTTACTTTAGAAGACGTAGAATGAAGTATCTTGAAAAGCATTGATTTCATTTCATTAATATTCATTGATGTGTATATTTCATAAAAAATTACTAGGATATTTAATTTGTCTTTGATTTTAAGCACATTTTACCTCATTGCTTTCTTGGCTTTGTTTAAAACACTTTCTCACTCTAGGTTAAAGAATAGGAATTTGTAAATGTTACTAAAAAAATATTTATTTAATATTAGGTTTGTGTGTGTATTTTTTTGTGATGATATAATAATTTTATTATATACATATTGAACAATGTCATAGTTCAAGATAACTCGCCAATTTGACGACCCCGATTTTGCATGTGTCGTAATATCTGAGATGGCAACCATATTCGTCGTTTCATATGCGGCTTCGTTTCATACGTTTTATTCTTACCAATACGGTTGCGATAGTACATTACTGCAAGCTCTAGCATAAAAATACCGCAATGATTGCCTGGACTGGTATCGTTGAGTTAGATGAAAGGCGTTGTCTCATACGCGAAGACTTATTAACACAATCAACGTAACTAAATACTCAACTTTCCAAAAAGCTACAAGAGCAGCAGGTTTCTCAAAATCTGAGGACTATCAAGGAAGTGTTGGGCGTTGCAGCTTCAATGATGAATTTAACTGACGAGGAGCACCAAGATGGAATTTTGTGGGGAAAAAAAAAAGAACATATAAGCAAAACTACAAAAAACGTGTAAATAACAGTTTTACAATTTGAGAAATGAGTATGAACAGTTATCCACCTAATTTGAATAATAAAAGTATTTTCATACTTTTTTTTATAATTTACAAGCCTTTATTTTCTTTGTTCATTGAATATTTCTCCTACTGCTCATCTGACTGGATAATGATGGTCATGGTACAGGTCACTCGTACGTTGTCTAAGTCGTATCCTGTCCTGTAGCGATGACATAGAGTAGAAATTTAAAGATTTAAAATGCCAGCTCAGGGTGTTACCCTTGTCATTATACTATTTTTAAATTTATAAAATCTGTGACGGGCTCACGCGTCTTTTCTTTAACATAACCTGTGGGTTCTTTGGGGGCCAAGATTAATGGCAACTCTTTTTCAATCAAAACCCAAGAAGCGAAAGGTGAAAAAGAAGTGCAAATAAGATAGCTTTTAAGTAACAGAAGTTTCAGCAAGTGAGATGGCAATTTTGGGGAATGGTATGTGTAAAAGAGAATAGTGTGAATTGACAGCCAATCGTGAAGTTACCTGGAAAAGAAGCCATTAAACTAAGGTGCATACCATTGCACGTGCGCCCGGACGTTTCCTCATAAAGATTGAATTTAAATTTGGATTAAGGTAGGAATGATTATTTGATATTAGGACTTGTAATATTATTAGAAGTGAGAGTAGGCAGATTAAATAATTATAACTTAGAGAAAGTGGTCTAAATTACTCGATTCGATTTAACTATCACTATGTGTTTGTTCATTATAGATTCTCGCTTAATTAAATTTATCTAAATGTTTAGACATTTAAGTTCTATTCTTAATAAAGTCATATTAAGAATCAAAAATGTCTATTCCTTTTGCAAACCCTTCACTTCTAGCTCACGCTGACAATCAAAGATACGGTCACCAAAGGGGGGGGGCGGTATCACAAATCCATCCCCAATATTCTTCTACGAGCGACTTAATACACAGTCTATCGGTTGCCACTATCTGCTTGATGCCAAAGATCCATTAAACACTGTCTTGTATGCTTAGCATGCATTACTTTCTCTAGATGACGGAAATTAAGAAGAGACGGATTTGAATACGTGGTTCGAGTAAAGTATAGCTGGAAGTGAAGTGAACTCAAGTCATTTTGGTTAAGGCTGTCATCACTGTCATTTTACTTTTTATTAAAAATTTTGTGTATGGGTTTTATAATATTTCAATAACGAGATTCACATACAACCATCTATATTAAGAATAAAAAATTTAGTCATTGAAATCATTTTCTCAGCCATCTGTTTAAAAAAAACCCCGCAATTGTTGGAACATGGATACAAATAATTATACCTCAAAGTACTTGAAATGAATGAATTGTTAAAATGTTTCCACAGTCCCTTGCAGGCTTTGGCTTCCTCAACCGCGCGTTTCTTCCAGCCTCCTCTATTTGCTGTGACTCCTCTCCACAATTTTTAATTTTTCAAGCTTTTTTCTTGATGTCACCCAACCATCTAGTTGGAGGTCTTTCTTTAGCTCGGGTTCCATCGAGTTTTTTAAATTGTAAGATCAGGTTATCTTCCGAGCTTCTCCAAATATGCACAAATCATCTTAATCTATTTCTACGGATGACGTGTTAATTATATATGGTTGCTCATAATGCCTATACAGTTCAAAATTATATCTGGTTTTCCTTTCTGCAATGGTCCAAAGATAGCTCTGAGTATTTTTATCTCAAATATGGGGTTAAAACAGTATAGTTTATATAAAGACTTCTTACGAAACAACTGTGAGGATTTTTGAAGTTAACTTCTTATGGCACGTTAGGGAAAAACTTTCGTTACGTGTTACCCGTTACGCGTTACCAGTTACGGTTACGCGATGAACGTAAGTTAAAGATGTATGAAGTTCCGACTTTCACCACTTTTTTGAAACAGCTGTCGCAAGTTTAACAAATATTCATATCATAACCACGAGGTGTAATTTAATATATATATATATATTTAAACTAAAATAAATTCAAAACTCTATAAGAAAGTTTATAAAAATAAATGAAACAACTCAACTTGTATTGAAGCGATTTTGTAAATAAAAGATTTATGGTTTTATGTAAATGGCAACAGTGAAAAAATAAATAAAAAGAAGATTTAGATTGCCGACTTTTTGTGTGGTTGTGAATTATTTAAACTAATCTGTTTTACTATAAATTGGATGAAACAAAAGCCACCTAATTATTCTATCAAACTCAGACAAAAAACAGTTACTTAATAGGAAAGATCACATTTTTCGCACGATGCGGTATAATTTTTTCTACAAAAAATAAAGATATTTTTTTAAATTTTCTTATGATTTTTTCTAAAATGAGTCAAAATCGATACGTTTTTATGAAAATGATTTCTAAACTGACCAGATTCAATTTCCTTTCACGTTGATGAATTTATATTCTACCCTAAAAAGTTCATCCTTTTCTCTCTTTTAGAAGCAGTCATTTAAAAAAAGATTGCCAAAAACTGTTTTTTTTTTTTTGTTTTGTTTTTTTTCACGATTTTTCAAAAAAATAAGTAAAGTAAATATTAAATAACTTCGTTATTTATAAAAGTGATTTCACAAGACTTTTTTTCTGTGTGTGGAACAATATTATCCATAATTTGTACAAAAATGAAAAAAATTGCTTAAAAATTACGGTTTTTAAAATTTTTTGGAGTTTTTCGTCTATTAGCCTTTTTACGAGAATTTTTTACTAAAATTTTTTTCTTAGATGTTTTGTTTAAAAATTATCATTGTTTTCAATCTATGTGGGAAATTGTAAGCCATTAACTTAAAAATTAAACCTTCAAAAAATAAAAACTTTAATAAAAAGTGCTATTTTACGAAACGCCAAGGGCTTGGCTACGAAAACCAGTTTCGCGTCAAATTGGCAATCAACATCTGTTTCATCAAGTCCACTTCACAATTTCTCAGGGGTTACACAAGAAAGGCATGAAAATCACCGATTTTGGCGAGGGAAAAAAAATGCGAATGAAAAATTTATTTTTGTTTCAATTATGGCATCTACTTAGCAACATTACTAACTAAACTACTAACTACTTACTATTACAAATTTACTACTATTGCAAAAAAAGAGAAAATTTAATGCCCAAAGAAGATTTCTATCAATTAGTGAGAATGTCAAACGAAAAACCCACACACAAAAAGGACTTTTACTTCGTGTTATTTCGCATCTTTTATCATCTTTTTGAACTCTATTTCAAATATTTTTTACCGGCCCTGCCGAATGCATTAAAACGTTCGTCATTAAACTTTTGATGGGAATTTACAATCGCTATACGAACAATGATGGATACTATCACGCATATATAACTTGTACTTCTACTGGTAAAGCAGCAGTAGCTATTTCAGAAACGACTGTTTATATAGCTTTAAAAAAATTTCTTCATCAAGATTACTTCCGTTACATTCTGAAACTGCTCAACAATGCAGAACTCTTTTCAAATACGTAAAAATCATTATTATTGATGAGATAAGTATGATCAATGCTCAATTATTATTGAAGGTTGATTCCAGATTAAAACAAAAAACAGGAAATTTTCAGTCAAATTTTGGTGGATTAAATATTATTTTAATAGGAGATTTACGTCACAATTACCACCAGTTCATTCTACGCCCATCTATAAGAAACCGAAACAGACCATCGTTGAATCAATTTTATGGCGAAATCTAAAATTTCATGATCTAAATGAAGTCATGCTTCAAGCGAATCAACAATTTTCTTCCATACTTAAAAAATTGGAAACGGAGAACAACTTGATGAAATAGAAATAACTCTGATTGAGTCTCGCTTTTGTACTGTGGAAGAAGCTGAATTAAGGTTTCCTCAAGATATATACGATTATTCAACACTAACAATTCCGTCAATGAGTATAATAATAATAATAATAATAATATATTGAATGCATATGCTGACAGAATAACTTCAACTGCAAAAGATATATATATTGATTGTACTTCAAAAGAATAAGAAATTTTCGTACGCCAAAAATTACATAATACGTCATTAATTCATACAAATGGATTGCCTTATCAAACAGTTTATGTGAATAATATTTATTACACGATTACCACAAATATTGATGTGAGAGATGGATTGGCAAATGGTGTAGTTGGAAAGCTAGTTCATATAGAAACAGATGATATGAAGGATTAGTTAAAATAATATTGCTCGAGTTTCCAGTTTTACCTCAAATAGGGGAAAAATTAAAGCAAAAAGACAATTTCGCCTTACCTTTACAAAATAACAGAATAATATTGACGACAAAAGCAAATACTACGATTTATGCACTGTTTTCTAGATTCTTAAAGGATATTGAGTGCAAAACCTCTACATTTTTTATTTTAGTTACCATAAGTCTTTGATAACAAAATTATGTACTGAAACACCTATAAGTATAATGTAAATAGACTAAAAAGAATGAAACTTTTCTATAAATGCATACAATATTTTTTTTTTTAGTGTTATGTATTGAAAATGAAAATTTTGTTAACACTTATACCTTTTCCATCCTAATTATTTTTTTTAAATACAGTTTGAAATAATAATGATGGTAATAAATTTGTTTTAATTCTATATAAGATTACTTTAAAATAAAACTTAATTGTACAGTTCAATACATATAAGCCGAAGTTAACTTCTACCGCGTGTTTACACTGATACACGTCCACATTTTTTTAGCAAGTCTTGAACTGAAATTTTACGTGAAGCTTGTGTGTGTGTGTGAAATTTTGATATTAAAAGTTCGAAGAAAGGCAAAATAATACTTCTACAAGTGTAACGTTACTTAAATATATAAATTACTTTGGAAAACATAGAAGACACACATGATACGTCTGTTCAATAACAAAGTAATACGCACTAAATATCCCCTTTTCGGTTAAAAGTCATTAATCTCGTTTGTTGAATAACAAATCCTGAAAGATAGCAGAAAGAATTTTTTTTTTTATATACTCTTCCTATCCTTTCAATACAAGAGCTTGGTTTACATTTATACTAAGATTGTATGCCTTGCCAGATTGCGCGTTTATGTTCCTTAAAAGCTTTTTTCCTTCGCGCGAGTAACGAATAAATACATTAATCGAAGCACTTTAAAGTGCGAAAGAAAAGCAGCTTTGTGCGGTTTTTATGGCTACTCGTTAACAATATTTGACGTATTGCTTTTTTCAGGTCTTATTCTCTTCTTTTTTTTTTCTTTCCATGAAAAGTTTTTATTACTAATATTATTCAAAGAGGGGAAGCATTCCATCGTTATTAGCCAGATAAAGTAGACACAATACCGTTCAGAAAATCAGTTGCCACAGCATTTGCCTAACCTAGTTGTGAATCACTGAATATTTAACAACGTATCCATTAGGGTGTGGGAAAAATTTATAAGTTATTTTGAATAAAATACCCTCAATGTACAAACTTTCCTGTATAAGCATATTTCATAATGACGTGTAAGTTTACTTTATTGATATGAGACATCAGCGCAAGTGCCAGGCTATAAAAACAAAAAAGGAAAAAATCGCTTGTGATCAATTGTTTTTCAACGATTATTATTTAATCAATTTTTATTACAGCAAATTGTGTTTTTGAAGTATATATACTGTTACAGAAATTTAGGAAACTGTTCAAGTTCTTTCTGAAAAGTTGAAGTGGCCAGAAAAGTCGTTTGTGCATCGAGGGAATATATTCTTCGCGTTAAACTTAGATTTTTTCGTAAGACACATCAGTAGTTTCTAGGATGATTATTTGACAAGAAAACTTTGGAATGGTTTTTTTTTTTTTTTGATTCTACATATGGAAGATGCAAGGAAGCAACATAGGAGTCAATCATTTGACAATGACGGTGCATTTTATTTCCCGTATGCAAACTCAGAGGAGGAATTTGAAATAATGGGTTTAATAATTATGTGTGATTTTTGAATCTGTGCAATTGTAAATTTATTAGTGTGTAGTATTTGTATCTTACCAGAAGAAATGCTACTGAATAAAATAATGTTCCTGAATAAAAATAACGATTTCCCTCGGAAGAATCTTCCTGTTGAATGCGTGCACCATTCCTGTGCTTGAAAGACAATCCCTACTGTGCCTATCAATACGCTCTTGTAATTGCCAAAAGCTTAATTCATTATATAGCACTTGTTCAATATTTTAGGGGGGAAAGATAATTCCTCCAACTTAGTCAAAATTATTTGAGCTCAATACATCAAATGTGATGTAAAAATTAAGTCTACGTTAAGAGTAAATTAAAAAAGCCTCTGTTCTTAACCTAATTTAATATGTAATAATATTGGTTCCTTTATCATCATTCACGTTTCTTGTTAGAACAGGAGCCTTTTCACAAATATTTGTTATCCAATCACTTGCCAGACCTTTTCGATGGTCTGATTTACAATAAAAAGGGTTCCCTGAACTGCATGTTGCATGAAATGAACCATGATTTAAATTTCAGCACTGATATCAATTTTTTCTGTTTGATTTCAGATTGGAAATAAAAAATGCTTTCACTTTCCAATTTAAAACATTTAAATCCGAGGACGCTGTTGCTCACAAGAGCTTTCAAATAAGTATGTCGCTTTGAATTTCTTAAATTGAAGGATTGGAAACTTTTCTGATTATCTTTAGTAATATATTCTTGTCCTTGTCCGAGTGGTCATGGTAGTTCTTGCCCTGTTACTCACTTTATTATGATGGAAATCACTTAGAACAGAAAATATCTTGTTGTGTGTCATAATTTGGCAAAATGCTTCAACGAACAATTTATTACACTGTTCACGAGAATTTAAAAATTAATCTTTTGCAAATGAGAACTAGGACAATTCTATTACCTAGAAATGATGATTCGTGGGTGTGTTTAAATTTTATAAAATGGTAAAGAGAGTAGGTATTGTGGTGTGTTATGAATGTGGCAATGTTTGACAATGGTATCACCAGGAGAACCACGGTGACACCCGGGATACTGGAATTTCCTAATATTCTGATTACTTACACGTCATTCATTTGTCATTGTGGCTACTGGGTAGTTTTTTATATATTTTAAGCCTTTGGTTAAATATTTGCCTATCTACTGAAATTTGTCTCGTAGCTGGTGAATTCTCTTTTTCTGGGCGATGTATTAAATATTAAAATTTCCGTATTCGTCTAATGTTATTAATTAAATCTATATTTCAAAAAATAATCTTTACTCCAAAGTTATGAAGTGTGGCAGTCTCCACCCAAGGGCCTAATTCCTGTTTTGTAACTAATGATTTCCCAAAGGTCATGTAGTTTCGCTTGGGGGAGTACCCAAGACAGGACAATACCAATATTTAAGTTCGAGGGCAAGTCAACCTTTTGTCCCTTTGGTCAAGCCGACAGAGAAGTGACCGACATAGTTCCCACGCTAATCTATGGCTTCAAAGTCCGCCGCACGAGGGGTGTGACAAGGACCAATGACCGAATTATAAACCCGGCTACGTCCAAATACAAATATTTCTGCATCACGTGTCTCTGTTAAAAGCGTGATATATTCCCCTTTTAAAGAGACACGAAAAAGAGAAACCGACGCACTCCGTGACTACTCCCAGACTAACAATCAGACTGACTCGCTTCCAGATTTGTTTGTAAGCTTTACTGCCTATCTCAAGGCTCCAGATAACGAGTAACCGAAAGCGTCTTACGCAGCCTTCCCGTTAGTGATTCGGCCTACAACAACCTCCGACCGCCACGACACACACTGGGCAGTTTTCCCAATCTGAACCCCAAAAATGAAATGGTGCGAAAAAAAAAAAAAACATTCCACAATTAATGAGTTCTCTAGCCACGTGTTAACATTTTTGTCAGTACGCGAATGGAAATCATCGGTTACGATCGGGTTTGTTCTTGTTACCAGAAACACTTGCGAGCCCTATCTTCCAATAGGAAGATCTATCGTTTCGTCTGAAAAAGATTTTGCAGATTTTAGCGCGATCTTTTTCAAAAAAACATATCATAGGTAATTAATTTCTTGATTTGACTTTCAAAGTTCAAGTTGATTAAAAATTGTAAAAACATAAAATTTAGTACAGCTAATAACTCCTACTATCGTATGTCGGTTTTTTGGGATTAATGAACTATAACTTTTGGGATTGACATGGATTGTGTGTGTGTGTGTGTGATCACACTAACACTTAAGTCACATAGAGTAGATATAGACCTTTCAATTTAATACCAAATTTAGATGCTACTTTCTCCAATATCCAAAGTTATGATTTTTTTTCAGCGTTGGCTGATGGTATTATTCGGCGTGCCTTGTTCAATGTGTGGAAGGAAGAGCAAAATCCCAAGCGCAAAACTAATGCTGTTTTTAGTTTAGTTAGGACTATAATGGACTTTGATAAGTATGAGGAGCAGCAGCAATTAAAATTTTAAAAAATTGTTAAACATTTCTGTTTGTTTGTAGGGGGAGGGGTGCCATAGAAATGAAAAGTTGCTGAACTTTATGTAGCTCTGTATCCTTGGTACTACTGCAGCAGGGCCTCCATAAAGTGATGATAAATGGAGGTTTTCTCCTCAATGATTTCATCTCACCGATAGAACAAATGTCGGAAGAGGCGATAGAGGCCCGGAACATTGACTCGAAATATTTTCGTATTCACTCTCATAAATTCAACCGGAAACAAAGCATGGAGGACATGATATAGATGATTTTAGCTTCTTCAGATCCCTTCATTACAAGCTTAACAAAAATTAAAAGAAAGAAAAAAAGAATCTTTGCCAAAAGTAGTCATTGGTATGCTAAAAGCACCTCGTGTCCTTTTTTCAACACGAGTCCATTGAACATAGTGCTAGTGACTCGGAATAATGCAATAACTGATTCCACTGTTTACTAGTGACTTGGCACTCTAAAAATGACCTAAGTATCGTTTTTTATTTATATTATCTTATCTATCATTTAGTTATATTATCTTTTAATGGATAGATTGCTTTCGTATGCCTGAAAATTAGAAGTTGAAAAATACAAGCAAACAAATTAGGGAATTCAACCCCCAGCCCACCCTCTTTATTTAGATTTTTAAAAAAAAACTAAAAGAAGCTTAGTGATTTAAAAAAAATGCATTTTAAAAAGTGAAATAATAACTAAAAAAAATATGTGCTTATGACCACACGATAGAAGTGATAACTTCAAATTTTGTAATGTTATTTCAGGAATTAGTTAGGTGAATAAAAAACAAGGGGATATTAGTATTGTCCTATAAAATAATTTATTCATATGTCTATACTTATAAAGTAATATTTTTGTGCGAAATATTTTGGAAATTAATTGGGAATATATTTGGAATTAATTGGGAATATATTAGGCTATTAATTGTATTCTCTCTAAGCAGGAAACAATAAGTTTATGGTAGCTGAAATAGGTTATAGTTCCTTTAAATTCAAAATTTTATTTCAATATCTATAAAAAAAAATTCCGTCAAGCGTTATTCCGTACTTCCTCGTGCTTCATTTGGATCATTTGACATAATGGACTAAATTCATGATGGTCACATGATAACGTCAATCATGTGTTTCCCATTGATTAAAAATTGGCATACTAGTTGCTCAACTTGCAAAGTTTAGATAACATTTAAAATTTGATGATTAGGTAAAGGGTTCACGAGTTAAAATTCTTCAAACAGTTTTCAAAATTTAAAAAAAAAAATACGTACACTATACGAATAATTTTAAAATAAGTGCATTTTGTTTAACTATCTGCATTATTATATCGGTGACAAATATGTACTTTCTAAAAGAAAGTTTCTGCAAAAAGCAAAGTTGCCAACATGAACTAATTGGCTGGAAACGCGTGATTACATTTATGATATAATTATGACGTCGCATTAATTTATGAACTGATTGGCCGAAAACACGTGGCTCAGTTATCATGTGACTATGACGTCAGAAGAATTTAGTCCATTAAATTGAATTTTGATTTTAAGAAACCAACTAAAGGTTTTGATTTGCCTTTTGAAAAATCTACTTTAAAATTCCCACTTAAAATCATAGGTAATTTGTTCAGAAGATCCAATCCGCGCGGTTTTGTGAATTTTGGTTGTAATTTAACAATATTCAATTCTATCCATGAATTAATTTAAGCACAGGGATAGTAATACAGGTAGTTGATTGGGAAGAGAGGAATCTAGGTCAAAACCTTTAAAAAAGATTTAATCAGAAGATTTATATCACATAATCTCTGGCTTATATTTCTTTGTCATTGTATGGCAGTTTTGTACAAATATATCCGGTGTTGTGCTGCTGCAAGGAAAGTCTTCTTAATTATATTTTGTTTTCTTGTATTTAAATTATTTAATGTGTAACTTTTTCTTAATACTTGTATACTTAATTTTGTTATTTTAACTTTTTAATTGTTTTAATTTTCTTTTTAGACTCAAAGTATATTTAAGTAATGTGATTAATAGAACTATTGGTTCATTGCCAATCCGATTCGCTTACAAAAATAGATTTTTATTCTTAAGATCACTGCAATATTGCTAATGATAATTATACTATTTACTTAGTTCTATAAAAATGTGTCCTTTTTCTACATTTTATATATATGTTTCATTTTAGTATAGGATTCCTCTTTCTCTCTAAACCTATTTTTTAAAAATATTACGTTTCATTTTCATGCTTCAACTAGGATTAGAAAGAATCCCGCATTCATTTCTTGTAGAAAGATATCGCGGGAGGAGCCCCACTTAGATTGAAGCTAGGAACTTTACTTTTACGGCGTATTGGTCGCGGGAAAAATTTCCCCGTTTCAGAGTGGCGGGGGAGGGGAACGTCCATCCTTTCCTTTTTAGGGGTGTGTATGTCCTACTGAAGGCAAAGAAAGCCGAATGAGCTTTACAACCCCGAGCGTGAGGTTCAGTCAATTTCACTCTCCAACAAAACGCGCCACAATAGAATTTATCACTTCAAAAAAGGTGTAACAAATAAAGCAGGATATTTCCGCGATGTATTACATTAATGTAAATTTTTTTAAATGTGTACATGTAAAATTTTAATTAAGGCATCTCGTATTAATAATTTTAAAATTTCAGTTCTTATTCGGCATTTGTTTTTCATAAAAATATAACATTTCGATATTATGCGAAGCAAAAAAAACTTTAAAATTTGTATTATGGCAGGGAAAATATTTTTTTAACATTTTCCTGTAGTTTTCTTATGCAATAAATACTCTCTAAAAAGGGCTCATTTATAAAATTTTGGGGTTGAAATAATATGAAAATGGATTAATTTTAAGAAAAATATATAGCTAATATTTTAGTGTGCTATTTTATGTTTATTTAAGTTTATAATAATTATTTTTCAGAATTTTAAAAACTTTAAAATCGTTTTCCTCAGTTTGTGTTTTTTCGTATTCAAAGTACTGCTTCTTCCACAATTACTTACCAATCAGTTCCATTCTATTCACTGCGTCTTATATGTAATACATGTAACAAAATTAGGGATCCATTTTACAGTAAATTGAATACTTTTTTTAAAAAATAAATTAAAATGTGGGAGATAGTACGCTTTGTGTTGAATTTTATCATATACATCAACATTTTATTATTATTTTTCTCTAAAGCTAATTAAGGTATTGTAAAATCGATCCCTAAAGGTGTTTAAAACATCCGTAGAAATATTACAAAAATTTCATGTTAAAAATTTAACTAACGAAGAAGGGGTAGAACTTTAAAAAAATTTCCAATTTTTATTTTATAAAATTAAATTTGTAAAATTGTAGGAATAATATGTGCAAAATTTTATCTCGTATCATTTTCTTAAATAAAAACATGATATGAAACTCTAAAATATAATTTTTAATGGCACCCTATTTATTTTATATATTCTCTCACGTGTCAAATGACTGCTTCAGTTAATATCCTTAGATCCTTGTTCAAAAACTAGTTCCACTTTATTCTTCAACATTTTGAGATAAAGGAGGGGGGGGGGGGATCACCCCTTTTTTTTCCCACCAGCATATTCATATTATAAATATTTTTTGAACACTTATTCTCAATCAAAATGAAAATTTTTGCTTTTTTTTTTCAAAAAAATATTTTGCTAAATAGAGAAAACAGGAAAAAACAATAATGTTAAACTATTTAATACAAATGTCTTCGATTATATTTCCTTCTGGCTTTCACTGGCTGAATCGTCCCTGGACCATCCCTTAGCAGTGTCTTGAAGTGTATTAGCATATCCAAGACTTGGTGTTTTTGTCTGAGTGGGATTATGGCGCCAGTATCCCAAGTACCAAAGTACAGATGCAACATGTGCACATGAGCAGCCAACAACTCTAGCACCAACTTTGCTCTGTCAATACGATTAAATGTTTTGATTGCTACCTATACCTGTGCTTATCCATGTTATGTACTTTTGAACTTGTGTGTCGTAATCTCAACTGGAGTCGAACAACTGAGC
This sequence comes from Trichonephila inaurata madagascariensis, assembly GCA_019973955.1. Classification (NCBI taxonomy): domain Eukaryota; kingdom Metazoa; phylum Arthropoda; class Arachnida; order Araneae; family Nephilidae; genus Trichonephila; species Trichonephila inaurata. Next base: position 1,419,773 of record BMAV01019239.1, read on the forward strand.
ACAATCTTCTTAATTTACGTAAAGAGAGTACAGCCCCGATTGATTGAGATGTTCGTGAGTGTATGATCGGCTTTGCTTAAGCTGACACATCCCAAGAGTTAAATATCGTAGCTCCTTCCATGTGAATCGTGAAAAATCTGGAAGTTCAAAGTCACTTAGGGGTCTCAGGGGTGTTAAATTTTTCTAGAGGTCTGAAAATATAAACAATTTTCAAACAGGTATAATTCATTTAAAATTAAATTTAATGATTCGAATCTTTTACACATTATTTATAAAAGAATGGGGCTTCAGAAAAATATAAAATGTTTAAAATATAATCATAATTTTAAAACTCATAAGCATATGAAAATTCTATGATAAATAATAAGTATTTTTTGTGTTGCGCACGCTATTTTCTAAAATAGTAGTATCTGATGTATAAAAATTTATAGAATTATAAAATGCATCATACTCTTTAAGCCGTGCCTAATTTTAGTATTATATGTCTTTTGTATTTCAAAATATTTGTAAAACATTGCAATTTTTTAAATATTTTTTAAAAATGTATGTTTTTTATTTATTAAAATATGTAACTTATTATTCTATTTATATAAAAATACTTACAGTGTAATGAGAATACATTTAACTTTATTATTCAACTTATAGCTAGTAATTAAAGCTACTATTTTAGAAAATAGCGTGCGCAACGCAAAAAATACTTAATATTTATCATAGAATTTTCATATGCTTATGATTTTTAAAATTATGATTATATTTTAAACATTTTATATTTTTCTAAAGCCCCATTCTTTTATAAATAATGTGTAAAAGATTCGAATCATTTAATTTAAATTTAAAAGAATTATACCTGTTTGAAAATTGTTTATATTTTCAGACCTCTAGAAAAATTTAACACCCCTGAAACCCCTTAAGGTATCCGAATACTTTCGAAACCGTGATTTTGCAAAAGTGCACTAATGGATAACTTTCATGATATTTAGAGTCACTTAGATTAGAATACATGTATACAAACAATTGTTTTAAGGACATTTTGACAAAAAAAAATTATTTAAATACAATATTTTGGCAAAAAATTAACTTAGAATAATTTTTTTTTTCAAAATGTTCTTTTGTGAAAAATGCTTCTATTATAATAATATTTTGCCTGTATATTGCTCAGACCTTTCTACAGAGGCTCAACTAGAATTTTTGAAATATATAACTTAGAAGTGGGTTTATCCATATTTTACAACAGAGGGGAGCAATTTTAAGAAAAAAAAAAACGCCTGTAATTATTTCAATTGGTTGTAACTCTAAAAATAATGTGAATTTTTCAAAAATCACAGTTGAGCCTCTGTAAAAATGTCTGAGCTATATACAGGCAAAATATTATTATAATAGAAGCATTTTTCACAAAAGTAGAACATTTTTAAAAAATATTATTCTAAGTTAATTTTTTGCCAAAATATTGTATTTAAATAATTTTTTTTTTGTCAGAATGTTTTCTTAAAACAATTTTATACATGTAGTCTAATCTAAGTGGCACTAAATATCATGAAAATTATCCATTTATGCGCTTTTTAAAATCACGGTTCCGAACGTAGTCGGATACATTAACAAAGTCCATATCGCCCTTTTTTTTTTGCCCAGCCATTTTCTTCAACTGTTTGTTGTAAGCAATTAGACTTCTCTAAATCTAGAATTCGTTGGGCAATTGCACTGTCGCCCTCAATATTGTTAAGTCTTGCTGGGTGGAAAACATTAAGAATTGCACAGACGATTTTAACATGCACCAATATATGGTATTTGGACATTTGGGATAATATTGCTTAAAACTCTCCACTTCTTCAGCTGGCCGCTTACTGCTTCAACTACCCATCGAAACGATGTCACCAGACGTGTCTCGCTAGCATCTCCTATAAACAAATGTGCTTGTTTGTCAAGGAATGCAGGCATTTTAGGGGGGTACTAGGTCCATTTCTCCAAAACACTCCAAAAAATCTGACCGATTCGCAGACAAGCTATTTTGCTTCGTATCACATCAACGCGCTCGATGCACGAAAACAAATGAATCTCAGTTTAAAAGCCTTACTAATTGTAATATTTGAGAGACCAAAAACTATAATGGTGCTTAAAGAGCTTAACAGATTTTTTTAATGGAAGAAAAAGCGCTTAAAATAACAAAATGCAACGAATTTGCCAAGTTTTAATAACTTTTTTATGTGACTTGATATTTTGTTTCCTTGCTATTTTACAATAAAAGTAAAGATCAATACCTAAAGTTCACATAAATATAATAATATAACTCCAATAAATACTTTGAATTTTCATGACTATGATGGGCGAAAAAGGGCCGATATTTACCCACCTCCTTTGTTAAGACCCTATTAACCTGATTTCTTGATTGAAAAAACAGAAAAGAATACCCAATTTACATCAATTACTGTAATTTTTGATCATTGGATATAATTATGAGACTATAAAGCCATAAAATAATTTCCGTGCGACAGATCGGGTAAACTGCCCACTGTGCTACATATCGAAGGATCGGAGAAATCTCATTATAAAATTTTGTTTAAAAATTCTAATTTTATATAGTTTATTTCATTTTTAATCTTATCGTACAGGGACTTAGAGTGCAATAGAAAGGTCGCATTTAAAAAAGATGAAAAAAAGTTAATTTAAAATAAACCAAAAACAGATATTTATTAATTAACGTAAATTTTTGTCAAATTGTACACCTTTAGTCCCACCTAGAGTTATATGCTATACAAAGAGATTTTTTAATTTCTCTTCAGGTTTGCTTCATTAATTTTTCACGAAATGAAATATTTTAGTGCTATTATTGAGCTCAAAATGCTCCCTGCGATTTATATTTTGCACGAAAAAAATACCTAGTTTGGAAATAGCTATCTGCATTGTGTAATTTTTTTAAAAAAGCAACAACCATGAGATTTTGAATGATGTTAGGATAAACAAATATTGTTTGCAACGATTTTTAATTGCAAAACAAAGCTTATTATAATACTTGTTTGGTAATGACGTAATTCAAGACCGCATCTGATAAATTCTTAATTTTATGGTTAAATCAAAATATTAAACATTGTGTAAGGAATGGAGAGTATCAACATTACAATCATCCGGAGTTATTTAAATATTTATGAAAAATTATAGAGTAAGGTGTGTGCGACGTAAACACATATATTAAAAATTTATAGAACATAATTTCCTAAAAATTCTACAAGAATTCTAAGGTTTTAGAACTTTGTATCGTGTAAGCCTTTTATTTAGCCATTTCATAATTCGTGTAGAATATACAAATTTTCCGAAAATAATGGGCTAATTAAACTTGAAGGACGTGATTATTTCCTGTGTCCTGTTTTCCTTCCTTACCTTTATGGTGAATGTTGAAAAAACTAAAGTACATCAGCACTATACTGAATTTGACTTTTAATTCCGAATTGTGCTATGTCTCTGTGCTTGCTTTTACGTATAATATAAGTGTATTTATATATATATAATGCAAATGAAGTTTTTTTTTAAAAAAAAATTACAGATGTGTTCGCATGTACTTTAATTCACACATTGTACATATTTATTTTATTTCTTTATTAATAAATTGCGCGTGAGTGAGTGAATATTAATGTTGCACTGTTCAGATATACACGAGGGCTTTGTTATAAGAGTTGCAAATATAATACTTTATTTCTTACATTTATGTATATTGAATGGGTCTTCAGGTTGAGGTATCTTTTTTAGTTGTTTATTGCTTTCTATTTTTGTTACTCTGCACATAAAAAGTATATTTGCTTGCTGAAATGTTTCATTTTATTTTTCACTGAATGCGATTTTTGCTGAAATAAATAACTAAACATTCTGTTAGTGTTATAAAAGCCCAGCAGATGGCAGCCCTCAACAACAAATTAGCCATTTTAGTAAAAACGGACGAATCTAAATGAATTTATTTAATTAAATATCGGAAGATAAATGACTACACAAGCACATTTCTACAACTACCTAAAAAATATATAAAATTTTATAAATATGGCACGCGCTTGAGTATAACCGACTATAAAAATTAGTTTATTTCGAAAATAAACTTAAAACGATGTTGTTAGATTTTTTTATACTTTCCTTATTTGGCTTGAAATATCTAAATAAATCCATTTCACACTTACGCGCGAGACTGCGGTAGCCTAGTGTTCATGGTCCCGAACTCTTCACTGGCGTTGTCTCGTCATGGCATCAAGTCCTGATACCACTGAAGAGCAGCCGTGTAAAGTAATTGGCACAAACCAAGCCTTTCGAGGCCTACATTCTAACCATTCGAAGAAATGTAACATTATTTAAGAGTTGCTTTGTTGAACGAATTATTCACGTTGACGCGTTCACTCAAATAAGGAGAGCGAGTATCCAGCTCAAGTGTCGTCCTCGTCACCTGACGGCGGTTCAGAATGTCTGAACATCTCAAATAGCCTTCATATTACATAGTTACTTGCTCCCATCCTTGACCGTCATGTGTTCATCTAAGAAAACTTTTAGCGTACATCTTTTCAGTTACCTCGTTGGAGAGTTCATATCTTGCTTTAAAATAATAATAATAATAATAAACGTTTTAGGAAAGAGATTGAAATTTAATATATTTCGCTTATATATATAGTGGTTGGAACTTGTCATAAGCGGGATATTTGTTGTTGTACTTGAGTTTTATAATATACGGTTCACTTGTTTTATCGATTTGTGTGTAATGTATAATTTTAGAGATTGGTGTCTATTCTTTCTTTTTCCGTTTCATCAGATTATCGCATGCTATTTTCAAGGAAATTATTAAATTAAAACATCCGCTACCTAAAAAGACGTACACAATAGATTAACTATCGGGGTTTAATAATAGTGATTCCTATGATAGTGGAATAATTTTATCTACAACAATTCAAAAAAATTTCACGGATGAAAAAGTTTGCTGACCACATCATGGGAACAAACGATTCACGAATTTCTCTTCCATGCCACCCCGCCAGAGTAGTACTTTTTGTACCTCGGGCATGCAACATCCCTTATCCCCCTTCCAAAGCATACATACATGAATAGGCAACCCTTATTCTCATTTGGGGGCTAAATGTAGACTTGAACTGCACACATACTGGGGGCTTCTGGGACAAGTAAGTCTCAAGATATCACAGTATAGGGTTTTTGTTTATTTCATTTTTTCCTTGTTTGTAAGAACTTGATTACTAAAGGTAATTATTATTCATTCAATTTTATTTTAATTAAGTTTTGTTTCTGTTGAGTTTATTTCACTGTTAATGACAATAGATGGCAGCACCTACCGTGAGCTGTCTTTCCCCAGCCCGTAACGTAGGCCGCCTTTCCCGTGAACTCTTCGTCCGGTTCCGGCAGGCAAATGGGCGAGATGTGGGGCCTGAAGACCACTGGGGGCTCCAGCTCCAGGAGTGCGATGTCGTTGTCGAAATTCTGTGGGTTGTAGTGGCGATGGACAATCATCCTCTTCACTCGACGCATTTCCGGTTGGAGGGACTCGCGGTTGGTGAGGATGTCGTGTTCGCCCAGGATCACCACCAGCGAAGAGAGAAATCGCCTACAATATCATCACAAAACTTTTTTATAAAACATTTTAAAAATAGCTTGATGCCATTGTTTTTCAAATACTGTGATATTGTTAATAATGGTTCATAGTACCTAAATGAAATATAAAAGAAAAACATCACACCTGTTCCTTTAACACTCCAGGACACCAGTGACCTTTCAACAATCCAGAACAGCGATACTCAACCTGCGGCCCACCGAGCTTTTTTAAGTGGCCCGGTCATATATGGCCCATTGTTCTGAGAAATTTACTTATTTAAGAACATTGTATTGAAAGTTTGGTGGGAAATTCTTTGTCAAGAAATCAATTATATCAATTTTGCTGTAGGTGTCCTACAGTACGAATGGATGTTCTTTTTCTATGTGGAACGGATAAATGTAATTAATTAATAAATAGTAACCAACAAAATTAAGAGTCCAACACGCTATATAGAAAGGAAATTGGAAAATTGCAAGGAAAATCGCTTGCTATGCTTTCTGTTTTGTCATTTAATATTGTGATTCTGGTATATGTATATACATATTTATATTAATTGTAATTATTTAATAAAAAATAACTGAAATAAAAAAAAAATTTTGCTGACCTAAGTAGGAATTGACTTTTTTTTTTTTTTTTTTTTGTTATATTACTTGTTGATCTATAGCTCACAATCACCGATTAACAGCATTGGCAATGCACATTTTTTTTTTGGCAAGATACTGATAAAGCAAAAAAAAAAAAAAAAAATTATCTAGGAAAGAGTTTGGAAATCTTTAAAATTAACTATTTTTATGTTTAGGTATTCAATATAGATAAGTAAATATTTTTTGCGTTAAGTATAAAATTATACGATTGCCATATTTTCAAACCGTTATTGGTAAAATGATAGAGTTAACGATGAATCAAGTGCGTAAAGGAATATGGCACCAGCATAAATTGTTTTTTACTTATTTCACACATGACAATTTTCACAACTTTGCTTTTTTCAATCACAAGCTTCAAGATGTGTGTGTGTGTGTATTTCAATAAACCATTGACTTACCCGGGCTGACAATGTCCGGCAGTTATGGCGTACTTCGAAGAAACCAAGACTCCCCCACATTTGTTCTTTTGGTACAGACCGAGCCAAGCCGCCTCTTTGACCAGGACCTTCCACAAATACCAGATTAAACTTTATTATAATACATTCAATCCACACAACCTTATAATAAAAAAATGAGTGAATCAATTCATGTGTTTCTCTCTTTCTTTATTTCATATACGCTTTAAAAATTTTCAAATATTTTCGCAGATGTGTGCTCCGCTTTTACTTTCTCCAAATGTTTAAACGCGATACATTTTGTATAACAACTGTAATATTCTGAATTTTCTTACGATAAAAATCCGATTTGATTCATTATCACAGTAATCAAATTAATTACAAATGTGTGAGAACGCGTCCTATTTCTAGTTTTTTTTTTTTTTTTCAGCAAGATAATCTTTTTTTTTTAAAGTATATATTGGTCATATTTTCTTTGAATAAGTGAAAAATTTATGAAAACTAAAATAGGTAATTTTTTTTCAGGGGGGGGGGGGGGTTTTATATGGAAAATAAACTAAGTAAATTAGCATTCGGATCTATAAACATTCATTTAAAAAATCGCGTAATATTTATTTGTATTTAATCGTAAATTTAAGGATATTATATTTTAAAATAATGCATTCATATAATATTGTAGAAAAAGGATATCTTTAATAATTTTCATAATTCTTAGTGCAACTAGACACAATAAGTACCGATGTTAATGGCTCAAAAGGAATTAAATTATTGCGCTTATAAATTAAATAATATAATTTATAAAAAAGAAATTGTTACGGGAAAAATTTCTCATCGATGTATTTTTTTTTTCTTTTCATAGTTTGATTTTACATCTTAAAATTATCCTGAATTTTATAAAATTTCACTTGAGAGCTTTTGAAATCTGAATGGGGGGGGGGGGAGAGGTAAAAACATAGCTCTCTCAATGTTTCAAACATTTGATGATTTAGAGTGTTTTTACTCATCGACTTTTAAAGCTACGGACCCAATTGAAACATACTAGTTCCCAGTCCTAAAAATGTATTTAAAAGATTAAAAAAGTATTATAATTAAAATCTGAATTATTAAACACAGTTACAAGGAAATAAGTGCTGTACCGTGCTTTATAATTTTTAAATGCTTAAATTTCTTTCATCGTAATACACCCAAAATTATACGTATTTACATCCAAAGGAATTCAGGAAATTATCAAAGTCCAACTTATAATCGATAATTACATCGATAAAGTTATATATGTATTGGTTTATAATATCTAGATATAAAAGGGGGAAAGGTAGTATAAATAGCTTGCGGGAAGTCATCCAATACATGCTTAAAACATTTCTTATCAAGTATCTTTAAAACTAAAAATCTGACTCAAATGAAAATCGAAACAGATTATTTAAAATATTGTCTACGTAATTCTGCGGGAAAATTTGAATTCTGATGCCAAAAAACTTTTTCTAGAAGTTAATAAATTGTATCAAGTTACTTTATTTCTTTAATATCGTAAATTTATAATCTGTTAGGAAATATAACGATTGGATTCACATCCTGTAAGAATTATGAGATAAACCTCTCTTTAAACAAGACTTTGAAAATAAAATGTAAAAAAAAAGTTCATAATATTAAGAAGTGAATATAGAAAGGCTTTAAAAAAATTATAATAATCAAACCAAAATACCTGCCAGGGCCAACGACCGAAATACGCACTTTGTCCTCCCACTATTCTTCCTTTAGGGCCCAATGCTCTCACTCCACAATCTGAGACAAAACAAAAATAATAAGTCATATGTCTAACCATTAAGTGGCTGCTATTTGTTTCTTGTACACAAATACATTTATTATTTTTTTTATTACCACACACATATATGTATTTTAGAAGAATTGTACATTGCATGAAAGTTAAAAAATAAATTTAATTTCGCAGTATCGAATAAGAGGATATCGGTACACGTTTCAAAATTGTCGATAAACTTTATTCCGAAAAAAAAAAGAGATTTATATGAAAATAACAATATTAGTATTTCTTCTCTCTTTATTATCCTACAAAAAGTTCACTGTGAAACAACTCTACACTTTTTTGGAAAAAAAATTATTAGTTTTAGACAAAATAATATTGTTAGTTGAGAAAAGTGTTAATTTAGAAAGAATTAATTATAAAATTTGCAGTAAATTATTATACTAAGAAAAGAAACTATAATGTTGAAGCTACTGTATTGATATAATTTAACTCAGTGGCGCAACAGCCCATAAAGGCCAAGGCCTACTGCGCTCAACTCAATATACGCGACCTTGGGCCCTGAGGTACATGAGCAGATGTTCCGATAAGGTGGTCAGTATGACGCGAAACCCACAGTGTTGAGTTCCAAACAAGCTTGGCACTCATTTATCGACCCGCTGAGGGAATGAAAGACTGAGTCAATCTTTCCAAGCCCGGGGTTTGGACCTCGGATGTATGGTGTGGAAGCGCGATGCACTAACCACCCAGCTTCAACTGTACTGATGTATATATATATATATATATATATATACCCAGTCAAATTTACGACAGTTAGAAATGGATTTAATACATATATCAGCAAAACAGGCAAAATTTTCCATGAAATATTACATGATACAATAAATAACCTTAAATCCACAGCCATACTTAAAAATAGTAAATCACTTATTGAACAAATGAAAGATAAAAAGATTTTGAAGATCTTTTTAACTCTATTAACATTGATGATATGATTAATATACTTGTAAATTTACATAAAGATAATTTATTTAATAATGTTAATTATGATAGATTTAGTTCACTACTTAGGTTTGTACTTAAAGAGAACTATATATATATCATAAAGGTAACTATTATGTGCAGATTACAGGTTTTCCACAAGGTGGCCGTGCGAGCAATTGTCTTGCCAATTTATATTTACATTATTTTGAAAGTAGTTACATTAATAATTCTAAATATTATATTTATCGTTATATAGATGACATAATCATTTCTGGCAAGCAAGTCAATTTTATTCCTAACACTAATTTTTATCCACAATATCTTAATTTAATACAGACGAATAGTAACAACAGTGAAGCAAATTTTCTTGACATACATGTCAAATTAAAAGATAATGTAATAGTTTCTAATATTTATGATAAAAGAGAAGAATTTAATTTCAATATTATAAAAGTTCCTCGTTGGGAGAGCAATATACAGGTTTCTGTATTCAGAAATATTGTTATTAATTATATACAACGTAATAAATTTCTGGTTTCAAAAAAATCAGAAATAATAAATAACTATAAACATTTTACTAAATATTTCTTAAATCAGAAATAGCCAATTAATTTTATTAATAGTTATACGAATAAAAAGCTATTCAAAATAGTAAGGATTAAAAATTCTTAAATTATATAATAATAGTTCATTACTATAAATTTACATATTTCATAGTTATAGTTACCTTCATATTCTAATATTAGATAAAATTACTTATTATTATTTAATTCATATATACTCTAGTGTAACTAAAATTATGGTAATTTGTAACTCTCTTATTAATTTTTATTTCTATTCTTTGTATACTTTTGTTAAGTGCTACATTTCAGCCTTTTCCATGCTTTGAATCTGCATTAGAGTCCAGAATCTGGCAATAACTTATTTAATGCTCTCAGATTTAACGCGGGCTCTGCATTTTTAAGTGCAATTTTTAGGTAAGTTATCTCTGTCTTGTAATGAATTTAGATATTCCTATCCATTGCTTTCAATAGGTTTTTGCTCAATATTATTTACATAAAGGGGGAAGGTTGGCAGGCCAAAAAACATGTTCAACCCCACTTTTATATAAATTATTTTATATATTAGCTGTCCTAAGTCAGCAATGTTTATAATACTGCAGCATCCATTTTGTAATTTTAATCTCGGTTGCTCATGTGTCCTTCATTGTGTGATTTTCCTTCTGTCTATGTGTTTTTCGAATGTGATTGTTGGATTTTGTAGAGAAGACTACAAACACACACACACACATATATATATATATAGGTGATGTCAAGAATGACTATAAATTGCTAGATTATCAGAAAAGATCATCTAAAATATATAGTGTAGAATATTATCCAAGTAAAAAAATGTTTTAGAATTTAAAAAAACTTAATTTAATTTTAATAACTATAACATTTTATGACATTTTCCCTTATTTTTTAGCACATTCATGAATTTATTGTTAATAGTAAATGAGAAGCGAATTGACCACACAGAGAGAGAGAAGGAGGAGAGTAACAATAAAATTATTATTAAAACTTGCATAAATGAAAATATATATAAGAACTATCTTGTCTTTGCATACCTCTTCTGTAGTCAAGATTGGGACGTTTCGTTGTCGATGCTGTCGTTTTAATCGAACTTGAACTGCTTCCAGATGCATACAAAAACGGCCTCGGGGACGTCAAAGTTGTTGCATGATTGGTGGTCACTCGAGGACTTGATGCTGTTGACCACTGTGGAATGGGAACTGATACCGTGGTAATCGCAACGGACAGTGTTGTATTTCTCTGTGCTGCATTGTCCGCTCCATTTAGAATAGTAAAATTTGATCCTCTGAGAGGTACCGTTTGATTTGACACTTGACTTTGGGCAGTCTGCAGTGGACCCGGGGGACGAAACACCTGAATGGGTCGATTGATCTGAAAAGGATCTACTGGAAATGCTATTCCCACTGGCCAGGCTCCTTGAGAAGGCCCAAAATTCAAACCAGGACGAAAGGGGAAGGGCGAAATAATGATAGGACGCTGTGGTATGGGTTGAGGCCTTCTAGTAGGGCTCACAGATGACCAGGTCACCAGCTGACCCGTTGGAGAACTACCTGAAGCTGTTACTGTCGGTCTTCTGGTAGTTGTGCTCGTAGTAGTGGTGGTAGTTGGAGAAGTGGTAACTGGCCTCGTGCTAACAGTCGAACGATTCGTCGTGGTGACAGGGCGTCTGGATGTTATCGTTGTGGGATGTCTCGTGGTGGAGTAAATAATTCTAATTGGCGTTGATTGTGTGGAGGGTCTTGTGGTCGCGTACCTCGTTGGCGTAGAGTAGACATTTCTGTGGTCGTCATATATATAGTTATTGCCATCATCTAGGGAATCCTCGTGCAAGAGTGGATCGTAGTCGTATTGGCAACAAGTTCCGAATATGAAACCATCCATGCATGTACCCATGAGGGTGCCATTGTGATTGATGCAATCCCATTTAAACGTGCAGATTCCTTTTCGTCCAATGGGATCTGAACAAGGCTTTTTGGATATTTTAAGAGCTTTGCCTGAAAAATAAATGTAAAATTATAATTACCTTATGAATAAATAAATTTTTGAATTTTTTTTCTCATATAGCTAAATAAAATTAACTTAAATTTTTAATTAAATTAACTTAAAATTTTATTGTTCCATTATGATTTTATTGAATAAAATATAATTGGGTGGAATTAAAAATTATTTTATTAATTTGATTTTTCTCTTTAGAGAAAAAGTTGGCGAATTATAAATGCATGAACTGCTGAAACATGCCATTCTAAATTCTTTCCATAAGAATTCTTGCACTCTTTTCACTTAAATATACGTTTCTGTAAAAATTTTTAATTGAAGAGTGGATTTGATTTTATTACTGCAAATGTTATCTTTTTTCAATTAGTAAGAGTGCACATTTTGCTTTTGTATATAACATGGTGTTTCTCAAACTGTGAGGCGCACCCCTTTAAGGGGGTGTCATAACCCCGCATGGGGGACCACCAGTGTCGAAATAAAGTGTTATTATTATTTTATGTAAATACACTGACAGGAAGCAAAGCAAAACAGATTTACACATAAAAAAGTAAGATACACGTTGCATATTTATGAAAATTGGATCGGAAATATTGCAAGTTTGAGATGCACTGATGAAGGAGGGTTTTAGTGTTTAAAACTGGTTTTTGTACCACACACATTTAGTAGATATAGACGCGGCTTTTACAGAAATAAAATTGAGTTATTTGAGTAAAAGGAAGATGATATTCTCAAAGCCCTTTTTGACGGTAAAAAGTATTTGGAAAAAGGCTGTTGAATATCCGTGCCTACGAGAGCATGCACACGCCGTTTACTTTCCTGCTTTGGAAGTACTTACTGCTGCGAGTCCATATTTTTTCTCATGATAAAAACTAATTCTAGTTTCAGAACGCAGATCATAGATGCTCATTTAGAGAATTCTTTAAGACTTTGCGTTACGAAGCATAATCCAAATATTCGATTACTTTCAAGCAAGAACAAATGCAAATATCCCACTAACTTAAATTTTCCATCGGATTTCAAAAGTATTTTAGGAATTGCTGCCTTGTGTCAGTTATTTTAAACTTAATACTATTATTTTTCCATTGTACTTCTTTATAATGTTGCAGTTATTTAAAAATATTTCTACTTTCTTATTTTTATTTGAAGTGGTATTTAAATATGTAGTTGTTTATTAAAATTTAAAAATCTGGATGAATATATACAAAGTGTGACTATTAAATAACGATGCTGATGTTGTAAAACGTTTTACTTTGGTTTCAAACATATTATCACCTCTCAACTATCCCTCTCTGCAAATCTTCCCTTGTTCGAAACAATGTTGGAAGTCGTCTTGTGTTAGCTCCACTGCGCTTTCTCTTTCACGGCTTCAACGGACTCAAATTTTGTTCTTTTCATTGCAGATTTCACCCTAGGAAACAGAAAGAATTCCCATGGTTCAAGATCCGACGAATAAGGCAGATAGTCTAACACTAGTAGTCTGTTCTTGGTAAGAAACCTAGTAATGCAGAATGAGCTTGCGCATTGTTTTGGTGGTAACTCATGACATATCCTTCCACAATTATTTCTTATTCTTTCACGAACGTCAGCAAGAACGTCAAGTAAATAATGTTGATTAATAGTTTGACTTCAGGAAACTAGTGAAGGTACACAATCCTAGGAATTTTGGAAAAAGCAATCATCACTGCTTTGAATTTTGATTTGCTCCTTCGAGCATTTTGGACTCTCTGAGGGGATGGGCAATTCCAGTGCATGGCTTGGTATTTATTAGTAAAGATCATTAATAAAAAAAACCACAATTCGTCACGCGTAATTTTCTTTTTTAATTTGGGTCATTTTCAACGGCATTCAAATCTTCAGTACAACAATTGTCAGTTCAAACGTGGGAATTGTAAGCATCATTTTGGCACACACTTTTTTCATGCCAAAGTTATTAGGTTAAATTTTCTGTGTGGATTCTTTGTCGATTTCTACAGTCTCAGCAATCGCACGAATACTTAACCTACTGTCAGATATCAAACCAGATTACCAAATTTTTCAATACTGTCGGCAATAACCTCTGTGTTGCTTCAAAGTGAGACGTAAGTCAAATCAAATAAAATCAGAGGTCAAAATATTTAGGAATGTTACATATATTACAATAAAAACATTTTTAAATACATTATAAAATATATGTTGTTACTTATGCCACTTGATAGACAATAACATCAGATCAATATCCATGAAATTTATCATGGCAAGGGATTTTTACACCTGTCGTTATCCGTAGCCTTGAGCACCATACACGTGACAGTACAATCATGACTCCTGTTGATTAAATTTACAAGACAGCTTTTTTTCTTTTGAATTTGGAAAAGTTCATTATTTTTGATTCTATGACTCATGATACTTTTAAACGAAGAAACCAAAACAATAATCGTAAGGTTTGAAGTTTATGGATCTTGGGAATGTATTTTGCTCAATACACCTCTTTTTTATCCTTTAAAATAGATCCCTTAGAAGTCATCAAATATTCGCAATCTGGAAGGCTCAGGACAAGAATTTTATTCGCTTCATTTATACAAATAAATATTTTTTGAAAAATTGTTTAAAAAAAAAGTATTTTAAATAAACAGACTATCAAAGCAAAAAAATTACTTCAGAAGTTGTGTCCTGTCGATGTCGAGCACGGTCATTGAGGTGAAAAAATTTCATCTTTTGACCCGAAATTTCAAACTGTTTATACCTTTACTGTATTGGATTGTATCTGTTTCATGATATTGAATGCAACTTTAATTACAAATCGAATCGAACACTTTCCTCTGAAAAGTAATTTCGTAAAATTATATTCGTTTACATTAGAAGTAAAATTCCAGTTACTTAAGGAATGAACTTTTTTTTAAAAAAATAATTTTAAAACAGATATGTGAAACAAAATGAGTGAGAGTTCTATTGACGTCGCAATGTACAGCAGAACGAGGGCTACTGACAAGAGACCTCACAATTTCGAACCATGATCAAGTGATGAGGATGACACCAGAACTGGCACTTCCTCTCATAACTTCCACACCAACGGGAGGACGTTTAAGCTTCGACAGATTGAACGTGGATCGGCATTCTCTACACGACGGGTCTTCAGCGAGACCAGTTTCTAACTCATAATACGCCAGCCATGAGTCCGTAACCTTGACAACAGAGAAAATTAACACGGTGAATAGTTCTAAGCAAATTCACTGGAAAATATAAGAACAAAGAGTCCTCAGTTAATCAGTTTTTTAAAAAGATTTTCTCATGGTCTCCGGCATTTTTTCGCATATCGTCTTGAAATTAGGTTTGAATTTCACATTTCCCAAAATTATGCTTGAACGGTTTTGAATAAGGAGGGGGTCTTAAGTGACAACGCATTGAGGTCCACTCAATCCTTTTCAAAGATTTTTGCCCTGAACAAAAAATAATTATTCCCAACATGAAAAAACTAATCTTATTTGAATTACTACGAAAATAAAGGGAACTAGCTATGATATAAAAAAATTAAGTTTGAAGATGCCTCTTATCCTATTACTCCTAAAGTTTCCATTACTTCCTTGAAACAGCTCAAGAAATGTTTAATTATTAACTTAAGTTTTGGAAAATGCGAACAAGCCTTTTTTATAATAGATTCCCTAAAATCACATGTTACTAAAAGACCAAAAAAAATTTATGAATTGTTACAGCTGAAGTAATATTAATACATGGCTCTCTCTCCTTTCAAAGAATATTTCTGGAACTGAAACATAGAACATTTAAATCTTTCTATCTATTTCAGAAAAAAAAGGATTGATTCTATAATGGAATTCTTTTGCGATATCAATTAAAATTTGAGACAACTAACGGCTTAGAAGCTCTGGTTGTTGCAATGACTGATTCCTTTGCCCCTTCTCTCTTTTTAAGGGTTTGAGAATATCAATGAACCAACCAACTTCAAGTGAAACTGTATTGATCAACTTTAAAGCACGTCTTTATTAGCAAGAATTAGAGCAAAATTCCTTAATTAAATGTTTGTTTAACTTCTGAGGATCTTAAACTTGGTGAAAATCAAGAAAATAAATTTTAATAAAACGGAGTCTTAAAATTCATGTAAAATACGAGGATTGGCTTTGTGTGTGTGGATGGATACTGTGAATTAAATAAAAAAACTCCAAAAGAAAAAGGACTATGGCAGTGTTTCTCAAACTGGGGGCGCGATAAACCTACGAGGGGGGCGCGAGCATATCGAAAATAAAAGATTAAAAAAAATTTATTTACTGGAATGAAGTAAAACAAAATACTTTCTGATATAATAAAATAATACACATTTACACTGATATAATTTATATATATCATCTGCAATATTACGCCATAAAAAATAAAAGCTTCTACTTCAAAACCTCATTAGCTATCCTTGATACTATAACCAAATAAAAAACATTTTATTTGATTTGTTGTAATCCCCCATAATGAGAGATTTTTTTATTACGTTTTCTTTTCAAATTTAAAATATTATTCTTTCTGAGAAAAAACAAAACCCAGATTCATAATCAAAAAAGTTTTAGGGAGATAAAAAATTTATCACTGTTATATTATTGAAATATTATACATTAGCTGTAGACAGCAGAATGTATTTACTGCGGTTTGACCTTCGAACTTACTTGTACAGTTAGTTAAGTCCCTGCTCTCTTATGTATTTGTTTTTTTCATTTAGGGAAGTTGTAAATAAACTATTTCTGCTGCGCTTTTTTCCTTGTAAAATATTTTTATGATTTTTGGAAAAGCACAGAGAGGATTACTTGGCCAAGATTTACTTTTATGAGTATTCCCAAACATATAAAGCATAATGAAAAACGTTTTACACGATTTTTTAGAACATTCATATTGTATTAAATACACTTTTAATCCCGGAGCGGTCACGCCAAGCAATGAGCGCACGAAATCGGTAATTCTGTGTGTGTGGCAAAACTGTTTAATTGTTACCAATGGACCTGACATTATCCTCCTGTTTGACAGTTTTAACGTGAACTAAATTATATTTGTCACATATCTCCCTCATTTTTGGGAGTGACAAACATTTTTTTACAATCTTAAGGTACTTGTTTTGACTGATTTCCCGGTGCGATCACTTTTTTTCCAAAATATTTTTTGTGTTCATGCTACATACCACCCCCCATGAATAACTTAGTGACTTTGATTGCCTTGTTGTACGACTTATTGTGGTTTGGTAAATGAGCATGATGAGCAGGTAAATGTTTGGTAAATGATCAGAATATATATATATAAAAAGAAATGGGCATCTTTGATCTCTATTGAAAGATGTTAAAACTGATAGAATAAAGGGATGAACCTGCTGAAATAATGCATATTAAAGTAAATTTGAGAAAAGCGATGAACATGAAACGAAAGAAAAATTTTCAAATGCCACCAAAAGAACTCCATCAACTAAAGTATGAAGCCATAAGTATCAGAAGACACAGTTTCCTTTGTCAAAAAACACACAAGCAAGCAAAAGTTCAACATGCTATTTGTCGAACATCAAATGGCTGTAAAATTACAATAACTTGAACAAAATATGACAGTTTTGCCTGCCAATATCAATCCTGTAATATTAGAGAAAAGTGTCTGTGATTTGTGTCTTTTTTAATGTCACGCACATTTGAAAAATTTTAATTCAGTTTTCTTGGATTTTTTCCTAAAATTAGAAAGAAAAATTGAAAAGTCTTTGAAAGTAGGTAAGTATATTTTCTCTTAATTAAATTATTCACTGGAATTATGATTGTTATTGTGTACTATAAGAATAATTATAAAAAGAGGATTGGGGTGACTCAATAATTCCGCTCGACCATTAGTATCGAGTGAGCGCCTGCTCCAGGGTTAAAACATGTTGAAGTCTTTTCTCTTTAAATATTAAAAGTAATACAATTATTCTTCATCGGAATTTCATGTTATTGTTCATTATTTAACGTCAATTCTAAATGCTAATTCTGTGAGGCTTAAAATTGCAGTTCCTTAAAAGTAATTATAATTTGAGCAGTCATTAAAAAAAATCATTTTTCATTTTTGTAAACATTGTCTCGCACTTGGCTTTACTTTCCTTACAATTCAGTGATTATATCAATAATGTTTTATTTTCTTATAAATGAATTCGTGCAAAGAGCGGGTACTTCAGCCGGTATACTTTTAATGTATCAGTGTGCTGCACAGAGTATTTTATAACTAATTAATTAGTACTAAATTAAGAACAAGTTTAATATGTATTAGTGACTTCTATGGGCTTGTCTTGCAGAGCAAAGTTTTTCAAAGGAATGCTTATGATTAGAACTGAACCTCTGAGTTCTTTTTCTATATTTAGCTGATATCTATATTTTGTCTTCTAAGCAGCCACCGCATTGTGCAATATGTTTCAATTTAAAAATTAGAGAAAAAAAATAACATAATAACTATCCTATTATTTATTTATTTATTTATTTGCTTAAAAGTAACATATACAAAATTTAATACTTATGTTATTAATTTGTACGGTTTATAATAAAGATTGTAGCCTTAGCATCAAAGTGCATTATTATTGCATTCAGTACATTATTAATGTATAAGGGGGAGGGCGCGATAAAGATTGTGATTGAAAAGGGGGGAGCCAGTACTGAAAGTTTGAGAAACACTGGACTATGGAGAAAAAAAAAACAGATTTCAAAAGTTGTGCTGCAAAATATTTCGGAGAGTCTAATCACAAAGCGTCCTTATCTAGATTCGAGCATTTTTCCAAAAGCACTTCTTTAAATTCAATAGAATGTTGTAGAGATTTTTAGTAAGAGTATTTTGATTTATGTCTCAATAAAAGCAAATGTGTTTACCAACAAGTATCAATGAAACATTAATTTTTATTATCTGTGCTATTTCATTCAACATTTTTATTAAGTTTGAAGAGTCTTATTTTAGATATTAATTTGAATATGTAGAAATGCTAATATGAAATATATCAATGTGTTACACTTGATGTAGAAATATTAAACATGCAAAGGTAAATATATACGTGTTGAATAAACTTAAATATATATATACGCTTCCAGTGACATCGGTTTTTTCGAATTAACATGTTGACTACCAACTAAGAGAATTCCCGTTAATTGTCAAGGGCCCCAATGGCGAGCTATCTCGTTGTCCTGTTTGTGCAGCTACAATGAAATTCGTAGTACATCAGTATAATAATTTTAATTTTTGTTTAGTAAATAACTTGTAGTTCTTTTTATTCCGGAATTCTGGAAAGTGCAGTAATCAACGAAAAAAAAACTATGTGTATTTCGTCTTGCATAATCTTTGGAACTCTTAGAACTATGCAAATTGGGAGCCTATTTACTGTTATAAATATATGAATCGAATTTCTCTTTTACACCGTTTTTGGTGAAGCGTGTCTACAACGTAAAAAAAAGCGTTTCATTTATTCTAATATTTTTAAAGAGAATCTCCGCAGGTTCATCGAAGTTTGTGCAAGAAGGTGTGTTGGTGTGTAAAGGTTTATGCGCCATTTCGCTTCATGTAGTTAACTAAGTTATGAAATTAATTTTTTTTTTTATAAAAGCTTCTAATACAAGATTCTGAATGAATCGTTTGACCCTGAATAGTTGAAGATAATGTAAATACCTTACCTCTTCTGTCCGAATGCCTGAGGGTGAAGTTCTTCCTCTCCGCAGAAACTATGAGAAACAGGACGAGGTAGAAGCAGCGGTGCCATAAACCCATCGGATACTGAAACACGAAAACCAATATTTCAATTTTTCAAATCAGGACAACATTTCTATCTTTCACGCATGCACATCGTTTCCGAGAAAAATGACAAATGGATGACTCGAGTGTTGCATGTTTGAAAGATGTTCATAAATTGCTCTGCACTAGTTTTTCAATTTTTAATCGCATTTCGTGAATAAAAGCCAATCTTGCACGCGCGCAAAGAATAGAAATAGAATACAATGATGCACAAGTGCTTTTTTTGTTTTGTTTCAAAAATAGTTTCAAGGATACAACGACAGTTATTAATTTAGTTATGAATTGTAATCATAAACATTTGTAATAATTTATTTACAGTACGACTCTGTATTGGATACCTACTTAATAGTATTGCCTTAGGGTTGCTTTTTCTTTACGATAGAATGCCCAAACTTCTATTTAAACCGTAAACAAATATATACTGGTTATCATAAATGAAGGAAAAATCTGAAAAATGACGATAACTCAAAAAGTTAAACCTATAATATTTAATGAAACTTATACACATTATACAACACGCAGGGAGAAAAAAATAGCATAAAATAGAAATCAGCAGATAATAATGGTGTCATAGAAATTAGCATATGTTTACAATGAACAAATCGGATGTGCGTCAGTTTGGTATATGAAAAAAAAAACCCGTTTAATATGGTGTATAATCCCCCGAGAAGCAATACAGCGGCGTGTGATTCTTTCAATTCTATGGTCTGCTCCTGTAGGGAAGGGCGAGCCACACATTCTTCTTCCAAAGCAGTTGTGTGAAAGCGTGGCTCGGGTCCTAGGAGGGGAGTGAGAGCAGCGTTCTACAGTGTCTCAATCATCCTCGAAAGGATTTCGGTGATCGAGATAGCCACTGCATTCCTTACCACTGTTACTTATAAAATCTTAGTAATACGAATTTTGAAAAATAAAATTGTTATTGTTTACATAAGATGAATGCTATATTGAATCACTCTAATTTTGCAACCCAAACAGGCTTTCATTTTAAGCTATCTCCTCTATTTCTATGTTATGATTCATTGGAACCTTTATGTAGAGTGTGGATGTGTTCTCGACTAGTTGAGATATTTACTTAGATCTCGATTATTTGTAAATTTTTACTCAAGTATTGTATTTTTTGTTTGAAATGAAATACATAAGGGGAGTTGATGTTTCGCTTTAATCCTTCTACTAATAACATTGGTTGTACAAAGTAACTTAAACTTTATTTTTCAACAAATGCTAAGAAATGTTGATTATTAGATTGGGTTAGGGAAACTTTTACCTACGTTTAATTACTTTTGACATCTTGCTCCAACTGAAGAAAAATACCTGTTCGAACAACTGCTATGTCTGATTTCATTATGTCACTTACATTTTAAAAGCCTAAAATGTTGAAAATCATACAAATTTAAAGTGCTACAGTTTATTTTAGTATTGTCTCCTGGGATGCACATTTTGGAGTAATATTCACATAAACAATGCATGCATTATGTTGCAAAACTTAAAATATATCCAATGAACAAATTTTTAGTAACATAGTTTTAAAATAAATTTTGGCTGTCTAATTGCAAGTGATATATATCACACACAGCTTTCTAAAAAAACAATGTTTGTAATTTTTTTTTCATTATCAAAAAATATGGGATTTCTTAAAATGATGAAAAATAAAACACACTGATTTGAATTTTTCGATACATTATCAAACTTTAAAATTTAATTTTTAAATTGATTCATTAAAAATTCAAATTGGTTTATCAATTTGAGTACATAGAGAGTCATAATCTCGTTTAAATATTTTATCTATTTATATTGAACAGTTTTGAAAATATGCTGCAGTGTGAAAAAAAATAACATTCTGCGAGAAATTGATGTGAAAGATTAACAGTAAAAATGTAAAGCATCCTGCACAGCTTTCTACATATATAATTTAATTAACTGAAATAACTCAATGTAAATTAAAAGTTTCTGTAATCAATAAACATCCATTAATTAAGATTATTATATAATCAAGGACAAATATTATAGACCAACACTGTAATGTAAAAGAAAAAATCAAATTTCTTTGTTTGAACTGAAATGATAAATATTTTTTTGAAATAAAGTTACAATTTTTAAAATACTTCTTATAAAACAATTAACCATAAAAGTCACTACTACTTATTATAAACAATGAATTATTTTGTTTAATTTGCTGTGTGTGTGTGTTTGAATGCACCATATTACTTCAATTTTAAAACGTTAAATTTTTTAGAATTTTCGCTGTATGTATATGATATTCCCTATTTTTCTGTTCAATTTTTATGAGTAGTCTTTCAGAGCATCCGTTTAGCTCGTCTCACATTTTTTGTGTGGATATTAGATTAAAATATCTATATGTTACCTGAATCATTTTTATATGCATTACATGTCAAAAAAATTTGAGCATGCTCACCAAAAGTCAAATCAAGCGCAATTGCTTCATTTGATGAAATATTTCATCTATTTTTCTACCACAACCAGAAGTGTTTCGACATAGCTTCCCCATTACTCAGTTTATGAATTCGTTTTTGTGTTTTTAATTTATAGACATTTGTGTAACATTTGTGTGACATTTATAGACATTGTGTAATTTGTTCTAACGTTTAAAAGTACCCACACTGACTTCTAATAACTTATTTTGATATTTACACCAAGAGTTATAGAGTCCGCAAGGCAACGTCGCTTGAACGTATATGGAAATAAACAAACCAAACAGCTTTCCGTCTTTTTGAAGGCATGCTTTATTTTCTCCGATTGGATTTCCATAGCTTGCTGTTATCAGGTCAATCATTTTGCCCTTCTCACCGCCTTTTCATTCCTTTGGAGCTCATTGCTCCAGTTTTCATAGACTACTTCTTATTCATTTCTGGGCATATATAACAAATTCAATTTTTGTGAGTAGAATATCTTTTCCACACGAATTTGATGCAGCAATACGTAGATGAAAATGTTTCGAAATCGCCATCACTAATGTAAACTATGTGTCTCTTAGAACAATGGTCTTCTGAGAGCTGAAATGTTTCAAAGATTCTCTCACACTCATTCATGCCATTGAGGTTCTTCAAACACTCTTTTTTGTGATGAATTCTCCCCTTTTTATAAGCAATTTCTTTCTTCGTTTCCAGGAATCACATTCTTTACTGTAAGAAGATAATAGTTCCGCATCAATTACCTTTCCAGTTCTGTAATCTATAACAACATACACACCAATAAACCATAAGAACACAATATAATTATCACAGGGTTTCCATGTATCATCTAAGTTATAACAATATCAGAAGAATATGTTAGGGCCACCTCTTCCAAAGCTACACTTCACACTGTTGCTTCTGCAACCTCCTTACAGTATAACTGTAATTTATAAATAACACTATTGTAAGACTCTTCAGCAACTGAAAGTTCCAGACACCACAGAAAGTTGTCATGTTTGTCTGCTTATTTCAAGAACGGTCTTCCGGTCACCCGACCTTTTTGAGTTTCTAAAGGAACGAAAGACACTAAAGTTCTTTGACTTAATCGAAAAAACACTTAAACTCCTCATACGTTTTTCTGTTTGTGTATGATATCTCCACCACACTTTTTGTAAGAAGATTATTTTGGAATGTTTATAAAAATAATTTTGTCAAACACTCTAGAATCATCATTGTTATCATCATTTACGCGGTAAAAGATGAATCATCATCTAAAAAAATATTTTTTCCTGATATTTACTGAACTTTGAACTTTGTATACTCAGTACCATATAACTTCCTTTTGGGGGGTGAGCGAGTGTTTATTAACGCCACACTGCTAAGCTACAAAAGGGCTATTGGCGATCAACCTGCAACTTCTGAGCCAGGATCAAGTGACAAGGACGACACCTTAGCTGGCACCCTTCTTTCTTAACTTCCACACTACTTCAACCGTAGAACTTTGAGTCTCGACATATTAAACGTTCATCAGCCCCTTTACACGCAGGTATTCAGTGGCACTACAATTGAACTCATGACATGCTGACCACGTGTTCTCGACCATGAACACTTGGCTACCACAGCCACTTATTTTTGGGGGATGTTGTATTGATCGTCGTTAAGCAGAATCAGCGAATTTCATCTTTAAAAAGTAGAAATATATATACATGTAATAATTCCCTCTAGTATCTTTTTTATTTTAACTCTTTGTCCTAATATTTAAAATAACTTTACTTCTTTGGTTTAAAAATAACATTGTAATCTTTATCGTAATCGGGGAGTCCGAAATCCCTGCCCCGCCCATTCTATCCAATCAGAACTACTATTACGTAATAGCCACTGTTGGTATAAAAGCAAATATCTGGTGTAGTCGTTCGTTTTTGTCTGCTTGCCTTCATCATGTAATCAGCCAGCTGCCACGCGTTCTGTGTTTGTCTTTGTCGTGCCATCTATCTTTATAGTTATGTTTCAAGATGCAATAAACTGAATTAATGTTCTAAACGTCCTCATCAATAGTACTGAATACGTAACATCAACCCACATGGAAAATGTATCAAATATACATTCATTCACTCGCCATCGACCACGACCTGCCTTTGGTTCGCCATCAACCACTCGACACGACCTAGCATGCACTACTAAAGTTTTCTCATTACATACACATATTGTTACGTAATTGGGGTACGAGGTCTTATGCAAATCAGTCGCAAAGAACAAGACAGCTCTTCAGGAGTGATGGAAATTTATTTTCGGTCCTTGTGAAATACAGAATTCAACAGCAACACAACAAATAGAAAATACTAAAATACAAGTATGGGAAAGATTATTCACAAGCACTGCTCGTTCTATTCAGTAGCCGAGCTAATCACTAGTCGACTCTTCACGGTACAAAAAAAAAAGACTAACTCAGTTTTCGTCCAGTGTCTCGCAGATCCTTTGAGAAAGATCCGCTTCCTTCATAGGCTCTGATATTGATATATTTCTCCACTAATTTCCAGAAGAATCTATAGGGTAGCTCAGACTCGCTAAAAATGCTCACCAAGTCTCTAAATTCACCAAAAGGGTTGCCAAAAATGATGCCGATCATCTTTCCGAGCCATTTGTCCATTGCTTTGCAACTTTTTAAGAAAGCTCGAAAAATTCCCTCTTGATGCCCCTGAAGACCTTCAATGTAGAGGGGGCTGATAATAAATCCATCGGTATTCCGTGTCCTTCCATTGACGTGGTGTGATAATTTAGATGGAGGGAGCCAAAAGGTGCCTTGCACTTAATCGACACTCAAACTTGACTTCCAAAAGCCCCCGTGTTGCTTTGTAATGTGACATTAATAAAACAATAACTCGTTCTTCTAAGTCGGCCTCGCTTGCTCGCATTCTCGAATGCCCAGGGCTCACCAAGCAGGATTTAGCAGACGATCCCTTGCTGGTGTTGGATTTTTTGAAAGTGTACGATGTCTTGGACCTGGTCTAGCACTGCTGACCTATGGGGAAGTGCAACAATAACTACAAACAATCACTGTCTGCCTTGAAAACTTTCCAGGGAGTCTCGATACGTGTTTCCCTTTTGCTTGTTATTTTTAATTTCAATATCCTTTGTAAAGGTAAAAAATGAAATTAATGGCTTTTTTATACCACTAATAACTCTGACTACGCAAAGGTTTTGGTTAAAAGTTTGGCTATTTCAGTCAGTTGACTTGGATCTATTTTTATGAAATCCGCTTTTCAAGATTAATTGCTATCTTTCTCTGTAGGAAAAAAGATTTCCGCGTGGTGCTATAATAAATGTGTTCATACATAAGATTCAATTAGTAAAAATTGGTCATATAAGAAATTGAACTGAACTGAAGAGGAGCGACAACAACGAACTTTGCGAATTTAGAACGAATATAGAGCAAAAAGTAACTAGAAACATTGTTTTTGAAGAGGCATCAAATTGAAGAACGAATTAAAATGTGGAGATGAAGACTTGAAATTAATTTCTTTCTTGCTTACAACATATTGAAAAAAAACTACATAATGCATGCAAATTTAGAGTTTTACAATTTGAGCAATGAATATGAACTGTTGTATAATTTGTACAATCCTGAGGATAACTTATGGCTTATCGCATTTACACAATACCATACTCTTTACAAGAGCAACATTACGTTGAATTTTTATAATGTAAAATATTTTTTGAGCTACGTTTTTAATTTTAAAAAATTATAACACTATAGATAAATAAAATTTCTTCTCAAAAACGTGTTTCCTTCAGACATCTAATGAAGCAAAAACATAAACTTAAATCTCAGAAAGATTTTCAGTTGAATATTTTATTTATTTATTTTTTGGATCATCATCGTTGTTGCTGTCTATTCAGTGGTCGTGACCAAATGGAGGTCATGCGTTTCTATTCTAGATCATCGATTTTCAGCTAACTTGCTTGGCACGTATATATATTTATATATATGTACTGTATTGAGCTGTGAGCATACAATTATTTTAGGAATTAAAGAAATGAAGTAAAAATGTTGGAAGAGGTCAATTTATCTTAATACTCTGAAAAGATATAAGATTAAAAAATGAATATTTAGCAGTTAAGAATTGAGGAGTACATTTACCTCCCAAGCACCAAATTTTCCTCTTTTGCATTTTCTATGAAATCGAACAATGTGAATTCTTCTCCCCCCACAAATCATACTCGTGTATAATAGATATAGGGAGATGAAATGAGTCTCAGTAATGTTACTATTGAAATGATAAGAATGTACCTTGTTGTCAAATGTTATAAATCTCTGTGTGTAATAAATGATATCAGTCTCAACCCGTTCGAGACACACCTAGTAATGATTAAGAGTAGCATGTCAAATGTCCACACCATTTCGGGGAAAATGACTGATATTACACCTTGTACCTAAGTTTATTGAAATTCACAAACTTTCCTGCTATACACCTATTCCTTGATCATACCTTATTACTAAAAATCCCTGAGGATTGTGTAAAAGTCCAAGCTGGGATTCACCATGACCAATCCCCCTACTTGAAATAGGCACGATATAAAAGGATATAATGCGCTGGAGAACCATCTCATTGTGGAAATGCACTCTACATTGGATTTCTTGTGGTAGTTCATCAATATTGCACTGCAAAAAGCCGAATCCTCTACATATTCCACACCTTTAGGGAGTGTTGGAAACCTAAAATCTTCTTAATATGAATGTAGTGCTTCCTCACTTCACCAGGAGGCGTACTGTGCTCCACTCCGGTAAGAATGTGTTCTTTTAGAATAGAAGAGAGAGCTTCTTGGCACCGGCGTGTTAGGTCGGTGGCCACATTTTGAAATATTACCCGCGTGGGTCCTTTGATTTTAAAAATTTTCATGTTCATAGTAAATAAATGTGCTGTCCTCAAGAATATGTATGTTGGTGAAACTAAAACAACATTCCACACTTTGCCACAACTTATCACAATGAAAATTTTGAATCTTTTGCATTTTCAAATTATATAGATTGTAACCTTTCTAAAAATACCTTAATTAAAACTCTAGGGTAATTAGAAGCCCTAAAAAACTAATTTTAAATAATTATTGAAACTGGACCACGCCCATTTAAATGGTGAAAAATGTAAACAAAGTATTTTGTTTCGCGTAAAAGTTGAATGAATGATGGAAATTAAAACTTTTAATCCGGGATTGCCTAAAAATGTTTACATGGAGGTACATAAATTCCCAATCAAAGAGTAAATATTCTCATGTACTGAAGAATATATTAGTACAAATAGACACATTATCATTGGACACATAGGATTCAATTTCATCATTTAGCATAGAAAATGTATCAAAACCAGAAATTTTGAGAAAACTCAATATTGAGCCTAGTGATTACACGGTAGAGGCAATGGAGTGCCTCGACAAACTGAGGCTGTTGAAGGCTAAATACTCATCTTTACAAAAAATAAACGAAGTTAGGAATGAAATAAGTAATATGAAAAATAAAAAAATTAAGTCAATTCCCTACTTAGATAAACAAATTTTTTTTTTATTTTAGCTACTTTTTATTAAATAGTTACAACTAATATAAATATTTATATACATAGGACAGAATCACAACATTATAAGTGGTAATTAATTTTTATTAATTATCATTAAAGTATCGTATTGTCATCCAAAACAATCGTGAATATGAAATTTCAGTTCAACTGAAGGCTTTAAAACGTGAGGAAAAAACCTTTTCACAAGTTTTGACGCAAGTCGCCAAAAGAGTCGCTAAGTCACCAAAAATAATGCCAACGTGGCTGTATTTGTAATTCTTTAAATAATTAGTTTTAATCTATTAGTTTTTATCAATTATAATTAAATCATTGTATTGTCATCCAAAATAATCATGTATATAAAACTTCAGCTCAATGGAGCGCTTTAAAATGTATTTTAATAAAGAGTGAAAATTCCACCAAGATAAATAAATAAATAAATATATAGAGAGTGTGAGCTAATAGAGTGTTAGGAATTGAAAAAGACTTAAAAAGAAGAGAGGATTATGATTTAAAAACAAATGTAGATTATTTGGAGTATGTGTGTGGGGAGGAGGAATGTTTTAATAAAAAATTATACATTAAAGTTCATTTATCTCAAATATAAATTTTCGATGTATCTTTTCTGGAAAAATAATGTTCACAGGTATGTAAGTTTTTTTATGAAATATTTATAATGATGGTTAATATATACTGAAATGGGCTTTTTGTAAGAAACTCAAAAGTTTATTTTTTACAAATTTTTTTATGTGAAAAATGGGTCAAATTTCGCTATGATCGGTAAAATATTTCATAAATCATTAAAAAATTCAAAATTAGCTAAACGCTCATTTCAGTATAAGGAGAAAGGTGTACTTTAATAGTATGAAAAATTTCAAGCATGTACATAGAGCAGATTTAAAAAAGGTACATCGAAAACGGACAATTCAATATATTGCCGGTTCTGACTCTTCTTAAGGATCTTCGCCAGTAGTCGAAGAATTTTTCAGAATTATGTTACATCTGTTAACAATGTACTTGTGTTAAAAGTTATTCCATCATTGATTGTTGTCTTTCAGAAGATTCATATTACTTGATTTGAAATCTTACAGAAAAAAAAATCCCACTTAAATAACTGTCACTTAATAAATATTTATCCTATTTCAGTGGCAATATTTTTGAATTCACCTTCTATATAAAAACTGTCTACTATAGTTTAAAAGTATGTGTCAGAGATGTAAATTTCATTTCAAATATCCTGTGAAATATTTTAAAAGGTAAGGCCATGCCCTGATGAAAAGTCGCATGTTTCTTGGTTGATATATTCAAAGTTTGAATTCCATTGAAGATTCACGTTGAATTCAACTGTATGCTTTCAAAATGTGGAAGGTCAGGTACCTGAGCACATGTACTCTTTTATTTGAACATTCTTAAGAAGTATTAAGAGTTAACGTGTATTTTTAACTGGAGCGGTATAATAAGTTAAAACCAAATGTTAAAAAAAAATTGTGAACTAGATTATAGTTTTAGGTTAACATTTGATACGTGTGACAGCAAAGGACATCCCTTAAGGATTTGTTAAAAATTTCCCGAGATTTAACACTCAAATAAAGAAATCGACAAATCATTTTATGAAATCTTTTCCTCGCGAATTCCTGTTTTAAGGTATCCGACTAGGTTCGGAGATAAATTTTTCAAAAATTGATTTTCTGAATAATTTTATTGTTTTAAAGAACATAAATAGGCTTAAAAAGTCATAATTATTCAATAAGAGTAACATGTATCACCCTTTTTTTGAAAAAAGAAAATATTTTTAGGAAAATTTAGCAAAAAAAAAAAAGATTTTTTTTAAGTTAAGAAAAACGTGATAAATAAAAATAAATTGCACATTATGCAATTTTAACGTCATTGATATACTTCTTGATCCCTCTGAAGTGTCACAAACCGTAGGATAAAAAATATTTTAAGAAATAAATATTTTACTGGCATTTAAAGTTGATGGTCATGGTTTTTCGTCAAAGTTACTGCATGTTTTAAGCTAAAAATAGCTGTAAAATGTGATTAAATGTAGCTGTCTTAAAACCTGCGGTTTGTTACACTCTGAAGGGCCCATAGCATATATGTTATAAATTTCATTGCATTTGATTGGATTATTTAGAAGATATCCCGTTTTTCGTGCACAAATTATCACGAAAAGTTCATTCTTCAAAAAACGAATTAAAAAATATATTTTTAATAGTTAGATAAAGTAAATGCTATAAAAAGAACTTAAGAAACTCTCTAGTTTTATGTATTAGTCCTTCCTCAATAATTAATTTCTTTTTCCCTAATGGCCCAAACAACACCAAACATCAAACACCTAAAAAGCACTTTTTTAACCTAGTCGGATACATTAATAAAAATAAAAAATAGCTTGTTTTAGTTGACAGCGGTTGTCAGAGTTTTATAAATTCATTTGATCGATTGAACTCAGCATCTGTTCATTGGGTTATTGGGATGAATATTTAAAAGGGATATGTTAACAGTATTTTCAAATATTCCGGATATATTAACATAATAGTAAAAAGAATATTAAAAAATACACATTCCAGTTTTCAATACCATAGAAAACAGGTTTAAAAAAAGTATGATACACATATGCATCCCTCAGGTTCTGATAAGTTTTCATGATGGATGCATTGCGTGTGGGACCTGATGTGTCAAAGAATGAATATGGATCAAATCGCCAAGTAAAGTAATTTAAGAAATAGTGTGTTCTTTGTAATTTTTTAAACCTATTATCATTCATGAAGTTAACTTTTATATTTGTATTTCCTTCACTCAGAGGTTACTTTTGTTCTTTGTATAAATTTTACTTTTTTTGAAGAATCCATGTTCATTTCACAATGTTGTTTTATAGAAATAAATTGTAATTTTAGGGAATCATATCCTCTAATTTCTTATATGGGATTCTATATTAAGATATATTCGTGTATATGGACCGTTGGAAATAAAGGTGATTTAGGAGAGAGAGAATCTGTACAGAAATATAACAGCTGATATTTATGACCACAGGAGCCGTATGATCAAGCGCAAACTTATGTGTGACGTTGTCGAGTTATAAACTCGAGTTCCTCGGTGCCACTTAAGACCATCCGTGTAGAGGGGCTGATGCACGTTCATTCTGTCGAGCTTCAATCTATTCACATTGTCATGATGTTGAAGATTAAAGAGTGATATGCTAGTTGGGGTTTCGTCCTCGTCACCTGAGGGCGTTTTAGGATGACGAGATCTAACACCCATAACTCCTGTGCAGCTTCAAAGTGAGAGGTTAATAAAATATTATACAGCGAAATGACTGTAGATTACATTAAAATTAGCTTGATATACATTGAATCTATATGTAGTGTTTCCTCCCTTCACCAGGAGGCGCACTGTGCTCCCCTCCGGGAAGAATGTGGTTTTTTTAGTATAGAGCTGTGAGCTTCTAGGCACCGGCGCGTTAGGTCGGTGGCCATTTTGAGTATTACCCGCGTGGGTCACTTAATTTTAAAAATTATTTTTTTAAGTTCGTAATAAATTGTGTTGTCCTCAAGAGTATGTCTGTTGATGAAAGTACAACAACATCCCACACTTGGCCACAACTTATCACACTATATTTAGCTTAAGACTAGTTCACGAATCTCTTTTTCGGAGTATCCCATTTAACCTTTTGACGACGGAAAGCATTTTAAAGATGTGTTTGTTACATATGCGTCCACCCCAAATGTCACCGACAGTCACTGGTAAATCACGTTTCGTACTGGTTCTACAGGATACCCACAGAGAGAGAAAAGGGGATTTGAGACTGGTGCGTATATGACCCACCCGTCGCAATATATATATATATATATATATATAGGGTTAACTTTCTAATTTTAGTTCCGATGATTCCCCAATGTGTAGGCTTACCTTTGCAGCTGAACATTTGAATAAAAAAATTTCTTCCAATTCACGAAGTTTACTTATAACATACTTAAATACAGGGAATGAGTGAGAATTATGTAAACGACGCACTATGAAGCAGCACGAAGGCTCTTGGTGAAGTGACGAGAACGACACAGCTGGCATCCCCTCTCAAAACTACCCCATAATGATAACGGGAGGACAGATTTAACGTGCGATATCCCCCCGCCCTACACATGGTAAGTCTTCAGTGGAACCAGGACTATAATCCATGAACACAGGGAAACTAACTGAAGAAACCCCTACGAATTCTGCGTATTCCTCTGAAAAATATGTGAAATATTTTTACGTTAGCGAGCGACTTTTCATCCATAAACTAAATATTGCTCGGTATTTATTTCTTTTTTTAGATAAATTTCTACCTGCAAAAACTTTAGGCTTCTTGTATACTAATACTTCCCTCTATATGCAGAAACATCTTGTGTATGATATTCAATTTTTGTTCAGCACCTGATGTGCTCAGCTGTTCTTAAATATTTTCATCTAAACTGTTCATGAATATATAAGCATTATCATGCATTATCTACGCTACATATCTTCTGATTTTTTTTTTTTTTTTTTTTTTTTTTTTTTTTGTAATTGCTAAATCGTTTTAAAGCTCCTCTGCAGTCTAACCTTTACAGATGAGGCGGTCGATATTTTTATAGAAAGGAACTGTTTCGACTTTAAAATTCTGTACCGAGGAGTTCATTTCCCTCTTCGCTGCTTCCTAAATCATGTGGGGGTTCCAAAGCACTAATGCAAATGGATATGTTACCGGCAAAGTATGAAATACCGGCATTCTATAGAATACCGGACGTTTTTAGGCAAAGTATGAAATAAGAGAATTATTTCATACTTTGCCTAGGCATTGTATAGAATGATTATAAAGCTGTTTAGGCAAAGTATGATATAAGGTCACGATAAGATTAATATATTAGTGATGTACATTTCTAAATAAATAATTATTTTCTAACATTAAATAAATTTATTTATGAAAGGTTTATTAAATATTAA
Source organism: Trichonephila inaurata madagascariensis (assembly GCA_019973955.1). Lineage (NCBI taxonomy): Eukaryota > Metazoa > Arthropoda > Arachnida > Araneae > Nephilidae > Trichonephila > Trichonephila inaurata. The sequence goes on from BMAV01019239.1 coordinate 1,452,353, forward strand.
ATGATATTTTATGTAATTATTTTGTATTTTATAAAGTAAAAAAAAAATTACTGTAATTATCTATAAATATTTATATTAAGTTTTATAAATTTATTTTATATTATTAAACATTATTTATAATAAAATATATAATAAATATTAAATGATATTTTACATAAAAATTAGTAACAAATAGTTTTATAATGTGAAATACAATATACTATAAATAAAATATTATATATAATATAAAAAAATAATAAGATATATTATTATTATTAAATTAATAATTTTATAATTAATACAATAAAAATATGTCTTTTTTAAATATTAATTTAATTATTTTATAATTTTATAAAATATTTAATAAGTCCTTTTCAAATAAATTTATTTAAATTTACTAAGTTTATTTAAATAATTTTAATAAATTTATTTTAATAAATTTATTTAATTAATTTTAATAAAAATTAATAATAATTTCAAAAGTAAATAATAATTTTAAAATTAAATTAATAATAAATTAATTTTAATAATAAATTAATAATAATTTTAATAATACATTAATAATAATTTTAATAATAAATTAATAGTAATTTTAATAACAAATTAATAATATTTCTTATTAATAATAATTCTTAATAATAATAAATGTATTAATTATAATAAATAGTAATTAATTAATTCATTTTAATTATTCATAATTTTAATTAATGATTATTTTAAATATTTTTAATTAATAATAAT
>BMAV01019239.1:1463794-1563151 GCA_019973955.1 Trichonephila inaurata madagascariensis
CTAAGCGGCAGATCTTCAGTGGCACGACTCGAACTCATGACACACCAGCCTCAAGAATCCGTGATCAGTGGTAGTAAGGCTGTCATTGCAACTGGACAACGTTGACCACGAATAAGAGGAACAGACAACGCGCACTCCGAGAGATTTTCAGGAAAGTGGAATTCGAGCCTATTGGCAGAATATTTCTGGTTATTTGTTCGAGTATTTCAGGATTCAAGAAGACTTCAAACACCATACGAAAAGATTTTTTTTATAAATTACATTTTATGTGATGATTTATATTAATCAGCTAATTACGTGTTTTTTTTTTTTTAATTTTAGTGCCAAAATAATCATTTGCCTTCCCCCCAATCAATGTCATGGTAATAAAATTTCCAAACAATGAACCAAGAAAACTGTGGTGATGACCAGTAGGGCACACAGAAGTTTTCCAAGGGGGGGGGGGGCCCAGGGTTGAAAGTCCACCATTCTTGTATCATGCTCCTTTTGATTTTGTCGATTTTTGGGAATAAAAGGCCGTAAAAACTAATTATTGAATAAATAATTACTATTAATTAATAAAAGTAATCATTAAAAACAAATATTTAATAAAATTTTACGTATTATGTACTTAAAATTATAATCAATCGGAAAAAAAACAAGGGCTTTGGGGGGGGAGTCCGGACTCTCTCCCCCTCCTCTTGTGTGCGCCACTGGTGATGGCGCAGTAGGAGTCGTATTCGGTTTCAGTATGTCGTTTTTCATACAAATCAGCAAAAATAATTTGGAAGCTGGAATTTTTTCAAAAAAAGAAAGGCATTCTAACTGGACCCGCAGTGTTAATTTTTACTTGCTGTCTTCAGAATTATCCTGTAATTTTATGTTTAAGGAAATGTATAATAATTATCCGGGAATAATATTTAACTGGTTTTTAACATCTAATTTGAAATTTTTCTTGATTTAAAGCTCAAAATATATCCCAACTTTTCATAGCGGGAAAGCAATATTTTTCCCCCTTTCTTTACTTTTTCTTTGGGTCAAGTCAAACTGTAGTAACGGAACTTTTAATGTAAACGAGATAAAGAAATTTTGGCGAAATCCTTGAACCACAATCTGGCCGAGAATCTACCCACCGTGCTCTAATAATGAAGGTTGACACCCGTCGCTGTGAGATGTTCCACGCGACGGATTCACTGAAGAGGATATTAAAATACATGAAATTTATTTCGTTTGCGTCTTGAAAAGAAGAAAGTAGGAAATGAGAAGTGAAATAGGTCGTCTTTTCTTTTCATGTATTTTTTTTACCACCCACGGTCTGTAGGTCTTTCATAAAAAAGTATTAATCCACATTTTTTTTAATAATTTGTTGCATTAGGTTTTATTTTTCTCGATGTAGAACTCAATTTCAGCTTGAAATTCAGTCTCAGAAAAAATAATAAATCCAGTCATACTTTGACAATTTTGGTCGTGGGAACAGAATGCTAATGGTCGTGAACTCGTGCCGAGTTGAAGATTCCAATAATACTGAAGATCCCCAACGTGTAGAAAAATGACGCTTCTATCCAGGCGCAAAATCTTCACGTTAGCGTGGTGCAGAGGTTTGGAGAGTGCGACGTTATAAATATGTTTCTTCGGTACGCGTTTAAGAAAACACAGGCGACACACAAAATGCTAAAGTAGGATGTTTTTGTTTTATCTTCGGAAAGTTTCAAGCGAAGGTTTTCTTTAATACTTGGATTTGTGTTATCAAACACACACAATACTTTAAAATATTTTTTTTTTTTTTTGGTATTATTAAGCAGTTTACCATTTATTTGTGTCAATTCTATAGACTTATTTGGATTCAAAATTTAGAATCATATTTTCATAAAATTTTTATCGTATTTAGGGAAAAATAAAGAATTTGATCCATAAATTTTTTTTCAGTTAATCATTAAAAATGTAAGTTGAGAATCTGAAATTTACAAGGTATATTTTTCTGAGGAAAAATACTTCAAACATAATTTTTAAGTCTAGAGATATTTATACCGAGATTTTAAAAATGAATTAAAACTTATGAGGAATCCTCTTTATTCTACAATAAAAAATATTATACATAGTGTGTGATTTTGAAAAAGAAAAAGAAAACATTTTTTAAGAAAAAGGAATGTAAGCAAAGCGCGAGAAGAGACTCCCTTAACACAGAAAAAGACACTTGTGGATTGAAGGTTTCGTTCCTGATAGGTGCTCATGTTGTGCTTTTTTTCCAATCAATAAAGAACATTTGAAATTTGTTGTATATATCATGTTCCTTATTATCATGTAAAAAATTTGTGATGGAAGAGTTGTTCTTAAAGTTATAAAAAAAAAATGTTAAGAACAGAAAATTCATTGCTTTATGCAATTTTTCATTTCGGGTTTCTTACAAAAAAAAAAGACTAGTTAAAAATGTATTACTCTTCAAGAAGTCTTATAGAAAAAAATATTTTAAGGCTATCTACGGTTAATGTTAATGAATAGAGGCCAAATTTGGAATATTTTTTCAGATACAAAAGTACTCACACACAAACATTAATATTATATTCTGGCTACACTATCCTGTTGATAATCACTTATTTCATCATATTATTCATTTTTATACGAGTTTTGACACATTTTTTCTTTTATAAAATGTATTTTGCATTTTTTATTTCCTATACCGTAATACTAAATGAGCTATTACTTCACATGTTAAAAAGAAAAACTAATTATTTATGAAATATTTTGAAATTTTAAAAACACTATATTATAAACAAATGCATGAGTTACAATGTCACACATTTTTATAAACATTGAGGCATTTTTTCTGTCCGAAAATGTGCTTCGCGTCAAGTTCACGCTCTCGTACATATGGCGAAAACAGCCTTAATGAATTTATAGTGATATTCTATGAACTAGGTGATCCAAAAGTCTTTTAACATTTGAAAATTCAACAATTCATGGAATAATGTCGGTAGAAAGGTAAAAATGGACGCACAGGCTTGAAATGACATGGGGATTTATTGAAATAAAAAAAAGTACAGAAAATGAGAGAGACTAACAAAAGGCGATGGACGGCAAAACGTCAGTGACATTACATGAAAATTGTGAATAAAATGAGTTGTAGTCAGAAAGCAAGCACAGATGCATCAATAATTGCAGCATGGTGACTATAGGCATTGTTAGTAAAGTTGTTCCATTAGAATGGATAATCTGTTACTGCAGTTTTACCATTGTATCGCAGAAGAAAAGTATAAAAGATCTCTTGCGCGCATTGTTTGGTGAGGATCGTGGGCTGAGCTGCCACTTCCGTCGTGCTTGGCCACCTGGGTCTCCAAACCTTAATCCATGTGATTATTGGTCATGGCAGTGCTTCTCAAACTTTCAATATTTGCGACCCAATTTTTCGATCATGATTTTAATCTCCCTCTCCCTCTTCATGCAATATCAATGTATTGAATCCAATAGTAATATATTTTGACGCTAAAACTACTATACTACTTTCATTATAAACCGAACAAATAATCAAGAGGATTATTAAATTTTGTATACAATTTTATATATGGCAAGCTTATGGTGTCACTCTTAGTTATTAAATATATTCTGATTTTATAGTATCGTTAAATTTTAATTATCAAATACATTGTGCAAAACTGATCCATTTATAAGTGTATTATATCAGTGTAAATGTATTTTTTTTTCATATTACGTTGTAATAAATTTTTTGTTTTGATTCCTTTCAGTAAATGAATGATTTTTTAGATAATCTTTTGCTTTCGATTTTTCAATATGCTCGTGTCCTACTCGAAGGGTTATCACGTCCCTATAGTGGGGCACCCCACAATTTGAGAAACGCTGTGTTATGGGGTTACCTGAAGTCGCAAGTCTTCCGTGATTGTCTTAGGAATGCCAAAAGACAACATCCGACAGCAATTTTTCTCCCTACCTGCAAATATGTTGTACAGTGCTGCTCTCAACAGCGTCCCCTAGACTACATGTATTCTTGAAGAAGGACGGCCGGCATGTTTAACTTTCGTGTAAAAAACATCATTTATTGCCAAAAATCAATTGTTATGCTAATTGTTCTTGTTATCATAGAAAGCACCATTAGTTGGCTTTTTTTGCACTTTTTTTGGTTTTAATAATACCCCAAGTGATTTCAAAGCATGCGTGTCAATTGTTATCCCTCTCAGCACACTGTTCCATGAATTATTGAACTTTCAAATGTTAACGGATTTTGGGTTACCTGGTATAACATAAAAAATGTAAATATGAATTCAACTTTTTTGAATAAAAATATATAAAATTTTATGTCAAATTCAACTTCCAACTCTTTTCTAAAATTTACGAGAAACATTTTTAAAAAAAAATGAAATATTTTAGAATCTCCTTTATTTATATATTTTGAATTGTGTCAACTTTGCTCTACACATTGAAGGTGATTAAATGTTCCCTCACCTTGAATCGCGTCATGTAAGGCTTTCACTTGTAGAGCTTCGAAGTCCCCAAGCGTGTTTGCTCTAGAAATTTGTAGAGAAGAGATCCATCTCCTCATAAGTTGGCCGAGATTCAAAATTACGTCTCCATTAGCCCTCGTGTTAATAAATAGTCCATTGATCCAAGACTCAATGATAAGAAGGAATATTTCCCGAATTCGACGTCATGCAAGGACTTTGTACCATCATTAGATTTAACTTGAATCATTTTCCTTTGATTCCAAAGATAGTTTTTAATCAAATCAAGTTGTGTGAACCGATCACTCATTCATCTGGCCCGTAGAGCCCGCGAATGATAACTACTGATCTCCGAAATGACTTCTAGTGAAAATTAGACTTCACGAAGAAGATTTCATGAATGTGGATCTTAATCCCCAAATCCTGGCCGGCGTGTCATGAGCTCGAGCCCAGTACCCCTGAAGACTCCCCGTGTAGAAAGACGGTGCACATTCAATATGTCAAGGCTCAAACGTCCTCCCCTGGCTGTGGTGTAGTAGGAGAGGGGATGCCAGCTCTGGTGTTATTCTCGTTACTTGACCCTGTTTCAAACTTACGAGGTCCGTCGCCAATAACCCTCAATTAGCTGAAGTTTATATTCATTCTCTCTAGTCCCAAATGAAGCAGAAAAAGGCCATTGATGACCGAGTTCTTAATTTAGGTTTTCTATCAAAACGACGAAACTCACATGCAATGAATACGCCCTTCTTCTGATTTCTGCGCCGCACCAAGTATTGATTTTTGTTTTAGTTTCAGTTTAACACCTTCAGGACCGGCGATAGGAAGAGAAACGTTTCCCCAGACCCGCGCGTACCGAGAGCATACGCACGCATGGGCCCGGTCGAATTTCCCTGCTGAGCCTAATTTCATTAAGAAATCCATGTGGAATCTTAAATGCAATTAGAATACGCTAAAGTTTATTTATTTATTTATTTATTTACAATTGATAATATCTGAATATACAATACAAACCTTTTCGCTGTATATAAAACACAATTGCGAATTTTAAAGAAAATGTTTTCATTTTAATAAAAAAAAATAAGTACTCTTTTCAGTCTTTTCGCCATGATGATTAGAATAAAATAGACACAAACCTTACAAAATACTATCAGGCAAATATCAAACAATACATTGGTTCTCACATAAACTGATAGAATTCTTTTAAATAACAGCTAATATTTAGTTTTTTTTTTATTTTTTATTAGTCATTAAAATGCTTTTTCTTTCTTAGTATCACTTTAGTATTATGTTTTCTGTTCTTATGGTTTTGGCAACTCTAAATGCGATAGCAACGAAAAGGAATCGCTTGTTCTTACTGAGTTAAAAATGAGTCACAGTAAGACGTTTTTCGTTAAAAATGAGTTATCGCGGCTGTGTGTTCTATGAAGATCTGCTTTTTAAATTTCTTTTTAGTAGTAAAATTACTGATGAAAATATGAACCATAAATAAAATATATACTGAAACTATTATTATGAATGTGTCTGATGCCGAATGAACTAATCTGTGCTTCTTTTTCCAATTTAGTCAAAATATAAACAGAAATCCAAAAAAATATAATCAAAATATAATCACAAACCCTTAAATGTCCGATTATCTCGAAAAATCTAAGCGTGCAGTTGTTACATTCATAAATATCTCGGATCTAATTTTTAAAAAAACTCGGAGCCGAAATCCCATTCTGAATTTCAAAGTTTCGCTAAGCATTATTCGAAAGAAAAAAAACTTACGTTAACTTCCAATTAGTAAAAATTAATATAAAAACGTTCCAAACTCTGATCACACCGGTGTGATCATGGGCCTCAGAGAAGAGAAAACGCAATCACATATATGATACCGGGGAGGGAGAAACGCGTGATCACATGTATGTGATCATGATCCTCAACGGGATAACATGTTATGAAGCTCTCTTTATTCTATTCGATGAGACTTGTGTACAATCGGACTCGAACTGAACACTCATTTTAATCTTCCCAGTTCAAGAATTCGAGACCATGTAGTGAGCATGAGAAGATTCGGTATCTCCTATATAGAGATTGCAATACCGGTATAGTGGGATACCGAATACCGGTATTTTGTGAGCCATTTGTACAATTTTGTAATACCGGTATTCACAAGTTTAAATACCGTTTTTTCGGTAATTACCAGAAACAGAACTTATATTAACATTATATTCTAAAACACGTTGTAACAATTTACTCCTAATGATGGAACGATTTTTGAAACTGAAAAATCCAATCCAAAATGCAATGATCTACTTAATTCTGAAAATTAATTTTCCCAATAATGAATTCGACTTAATATCCAGAACTGTATCAGCTCTACTACCAATAAAACTGGCTAGGCATTATGTCGGAGAGATTCTAATTTATTAACACCTAATGCAACAAAAAATTTCATGTTGCAGTCACTGAAAAAACGGCACACCTCACTATCTGAAGAATTATATATTACATTGAAAAATTACACAGAAGAAAGGCATACAGAAATAGGAAATGTGTCTTAAGGTATTTACATAATTATAATAACCTAACCTACATAATTATAATAACCTAATAATAAGACTAACCAATTCAAATTTGATCAAGCTTATAGTAAATTTTCTTAATTTTTTCTTACCCACAAACCTATTCACATTCAGAAGAGTTCGGTACTGTTATCGATGAGGATGAACTAATGTCGATAGCGAAAAGGAATTGTCTCTTGAACATAAAAATTAGTATTAGCGATAACTATAAAAATTTGTACAAACCAAAATAAAATACAGAAATCAGCTATACCCACCCCCCCCCCCCTTCCGAAGAGAAATTGATTCATTTGATGATGAGGGATTTAGAGGTAAATACTTGGAAAAAGCATATTGCGCATTGCTAACAATTCCACCAACCAGAGTTGAAGCCGAAAGAGCGTTTTCGACAGCTGGTAATTTTTGCATAAAATTAAGTTCCAGACTTAATGACAGTACAAATAAAGCCTTATATTTTTTAAGATCACATTTCAAAAATTTGTAATAGTACCACAGACTGAAAAGTGATATTTACACTTTTTTGTGATTTAAATAAATAAAATGTTTTTTTTTTACTTTTTTTGTGATTCTTTATATACTGTTATAATTTGTATGTTACACATTTTTTGTAAGATATTTACACTCTAATAAAACTGGCAAATAAGACAAAGAAATACCTGTGTTTTCTTTCTTTTTTCTAAAATTTCTACTACCGGTATTAAAACCGGTATACAGGTATTAAGATCTAAAAAATACCGAATACCGGTATTGAACTTTTGTTCCGATATTGCAATCCCTACTCTTATATAGGCAATGTTCAATTGAGATTTTTAATGTATCTTTCTCAGAAACTATTAAATGTAAAAGCTTCAAATTTTTTCCCTATGTTAATTAGACTTTTATATTTATACTTTTTTATATATATTTTTAATTAGACATTTATACTTATTTTTTTTTCAAACACAAACTTTTACGGAGCATCACTATGAATTTGTTGAAAATTGTCATTTTTTATTACGATATATGCTTTGTAGCTAAATGTTCTAAGAATATTTAAAAAGTGCACTTCGATATACACATTTATATATAAGGAACATATGGTACATGCATACAGTAAATTTACACTCAATTTTAAAAATATAATATTTAGAAAACAGTAAATTTTCTACAAATCTTACCTCGTAAAAAAATTGTGCACTAAGTTTTTAACCAAAATGTAATGTGAATGCTGAAATACTGTTGATTCCCCTTCAATTTCCATTGATATACTGGATGGTATGAAATTCCTTTTACTCTCTTATTTTAATAAAAAGGCAAGTTTGTACATCTTCCACCTATCCTGCATGTTGGTTGGTTGCAATAAGTGCATCATTCCTATCTGTCATTTAGCAGCAACTGTAATATTTTAATTGGGATCATTTTTCTGCACAGCTTTCAACACATTTTGAACAGAGTTCGCTCAAACAAGTTCTGCAGTATTTAAAACCATAAGAATAAAATTTTGACGGAGTTTGAGGAAGAATCACGAAACATTCGCCCAGGTTCTAAATTTCGGAACAAAGGTACACTAAGTCGATCTTTGTGCTTTAAGTGGTCGATTTTCGATCACTAAAAACATAAAGTTATAAAATTTATAAGTAGATAGGCAAGTAAACGAACTAGCAGTTAAATTTGCAGTTGTTTACAGTATTGTATGAATAAATAAAGTAATGTAGAGGATTTGCAACTGATTCCCAGGTTTAAAAGGTCTTACACTTTTATCTATAAAAGTGGGTGTGGCACACGTCAGGTGATTATTCTTTTCAAGTCATTTGACATACTTCTATTTCACAAAATGGCAAATATGTCAATGGAAAGGTCCCGATTTAGAGATTTTAGATTCAAAATCGGTATTTTGAAGATGCTTGGCCTACTGACTGCCTTAAGCAAATGAGAGAAAGAGAGGAGTGTAGAGTTAAAAAATAATCACTATTGTCTGTTTGTACAGTGCACACAGTTTTGCATTTTTTTATTTTGATATTGTAAAGAAATCTCTGGTTTCATCAATTTGATAGGGTGCGTATAATTCCTTTTACAACCAACGGAATTTATATGTCAAATCACCCCTTCATTCTAATCACTCATAATTTTGTTGTTGGTACAAAATATTTTATAAAATTCTGTGAACTATTCGAATATAAATATTCATCTTATGTAAAATTCAACCTCTAATTTTTTTTACAGCAAAACCATTCGTATTCTTTACACATTTATTCAGCTCATTAACACATATATAAAATAACTTATTTTATTTTCAATTCTTTTTTTTTTTTGTTGTTGTTGTTATCACCCTCTCATCCTAAAACGAGATGCCTTGGAGCTGATGGGTGGCCGCAATAGCCTCGTGGTTATGGTCACGAACTCGCGGTTCGAATGTCACGAGTTCGAGTCTTGGGGCACTAAAGACCCGTCGTGTGTAGAAGGCTGATGCATGTTAAATCTATATCGAGGCTTAATGTTCTCCTGTTAGTGCGGTGTGATATAGTTAAGAGAGGGTGTCGCCTGCTCAGGAGTCGTCCTCGTCAATTGACCCAAGTTCAAAATGACGAGGTCCGTCGATAATAAACCACGTGTTGCTTTAGAGTGAGACGTTCCCAAACTCTCTCTCTCTCTCTCTTCGAGTTCAAATCGAGATTCCTCTGTGTGAAAATAAGGAATGCTAGAAATCCCTACACTCTAAAAGAACAGAAAAGTTGTTCAGGTGTCATTTTTTGTTAAAAATTGGATGATAAATGTACTCCTATATATATTATAGATGAAAAATAATTTGAAAATTACTAAACTTTCTATAGACACAATGTTGGTGATGTTCAAATTGTAAAATTTTATATTTTCTTAAGAAATATAGATATGTATTTATTTATTCTAAAAATATAGTTTCAATAAAGATAAATCAAATTTTCAATAACTTTTGAAAGAATACTTTATTTCCAGTTGAAAAAAAAATGTCATGAAGTAAATGTAACTTTCTAAAGGAAACAGCTTTTCTGATATTTTTTTTTTCTATTCATTATACTATTCCATATTAAAAAAATTTAAGAAACATTTTTTATCTAAATCATGGAAATATAATATTTTTATTAGTTATTATTGTTTAAAGCTACTAAAAATGTTCGAGATTTATTCTGGCAATAAGTGTATCTTTTTTCTTATTTTAGACATTCAGTGCTTTGCAAATCCGTAAGTTCAAAAAATCTACAAAAAAAAAATATTACTTACTATCAACAGTTATTAAAATTAATTTAAATAAAAATATGGAGAAATCTGATTTTTAATTTCAATACGTTTTCAAATAACTATTGTGTTTACATTAATAAAATACACACTTACAATAAATACCTTTTTAAAATTGTTTTGTGTCAGGTTGATTTTATTCAATGCATTCTCCTCGATTTATGACTCACTAGGAAAGTGAAAGAAGTATTCCCTACCCATTTTGAACATATATGCTAGCGTTATAAAAGCATTTGCGAATGGACCGAAAATTTCGAGGAAACTACCTGTCGGCATGCTATCAAATTTGTGCATTTATTATTCATGATTCACACAGAATTTACGCAAACACAACGAAAAAACTGGAAGTAAAATGTACCATATATTTCCATTCACAGAATAATCAGTATGCTGTTTATAATGTCAGCAATAACTGCTTGACTGTTTCTGCGGGACGAAAAAAGGATTTAGACCCGGCTATGGGGAAATTTCCTCTTGCATGGAGAGTTCTAGAAGTACCAATGTTCCATGCGCGCAGATTCACAAAGCACTCACTTTTATAATATGCGACCAGTTATGGGGGTCCTCCTATTGCCAAGCTATTCTCGAGAAAACAGTCATTGACAGATTTCTATCTGGTTACCTGTGCCATTGTGGGGAGCCACTGGTAGCTCAAGAAGCAACTGACGTGGAAAGAGTCTGCGATTATTGACGTCAGCGAGAACGTGGATAAAGAAATGAATTCTTCGGGTCTAAGGATTGAAATTTAAACAGTGGCATAAATCGGCCATCAGCCGTTTATTTCAATTTATTTTTTGCTCTATTAGCCAGGAAAAAATCTTTCACTTCCCTAAATAGTTCAGTTCCAACTAATTGATCTTAAGAATTCATATAATTCCACACTATTCTCATTCAATCGGGTTCATTAAAACTATACATAAAACAGAAACATTTTATTTATGTAAATAAAATTATTATTGAAAACGTTAGCTGTACATAATATATGCTCTATTGTATGTATTATTGTCCTACCACTAGGCAATATTCTTTCTTTTTTATCCGTTTTATTTGTTTATGCATTGTGGTAGCACAAGTGTGGATATAATCAGACATCAAGGAAATATTTTGAACGATCTTATAAAGTAACTAATAATGAAATGTTTGATGCATTAATGAAAAAACTACAAAAAGGTTGTCTTAAAATATAGTTTTATTTACTAAGAAAAAAAAAAGAATCACGATGATGGACGGTGCCCCATCTCCCTCCCGCCCATTCAATATAACTTAACGCTGTATGTTCATAAATAAGATGCACAAATGACTTAATGCAAACGAAATAAATATAATGGTTCAGATGTCCCGCATCTCTTTCCCCATTTGTTCGTCTTGGCTAACACATCGCCGTATCCAACGCATCTCTCTTTAGAATTGTTCTTTTCAATAAAGAAACGCGGCATGAAGTGGAGAAATACGAAGCATGTCACTTTGTCCTGTTGTATTCGTCCTCTAGTTGTGCTTCTTTCAAAGCTATGCATTAACGTCTCTATCTTATACGTCAATAGCTATTACCAACAACACTTTCCTTGCCATTCAGTACTCAAGCTCCACTCTAATAAAAATTGCAAAAGAAATAAAGTTTTTGCGCATAACGATATGCAGTACTATGTCAAGGGGTGAAAGGAGAGAAGGCGGATGTGGCATTCAAGTGTCCATTTTGAAGGAACCAACAGTAATATAGAGCTGTTATCGACTCAGTAAAACTTTACTTACAACTTGATTGGACTTTTGTTCTACTTGATAGGAAGGACAATGCCGCTGAATTAAATATATGGTCCGTGATTGTCGCCTTGTTTTCTGGTCTGCAAAATGATGATTGGATTCTGAAGTCTAAAAGATGATGATCTGATTTATCCATTCGGCAAATTTGGTGATTCTTGTGTAAACACCTGGTTGGTTGGGCAAGGCACAACCGATGCCCCAGGATATTACTCCGGCCAATACCCATCGTCCGTCGTCTTCCTGCAACACCATTGGCCCACCTGAATCGCCCTGAAATTCAAATAGAATATGATTAAGATAAGACTGTCTTTACACGATCAAGAAAGGAGTCAAGGAATCTGAATCGAATTAGGGACATTCAGATAAAAATATCTCAGTTTATCGCATAAATTCGCTATACTTTGTAATATGAACATCCATTTGTCTAAAACATAAGAACATTGCATAAATATATAATTTTTCCCTTTCATCGTGTTATGTGAAAATCCTAATTAATATAGAATACATTTTATACCGGACAAAAAAAAAGATCGATTCAGACAAAATAGTTTAATAAAATGCGTCACGTTACATTTGAGATAGGTTATTTAGTATATACAGTATTTTTGTTTTCGTCCGAAAAATTGTTCCGAGTTCGACCCCATTATTTAAAGTTACGGTAGGAGTAGAATTATTCTTTTATAATGAACTTATTTAATGAAATAGCTTAACTCTCTGAGATGGACTTGACTTCATATTTTGCTGCATTCGGTAAGTCGATAGTACACTTTTAGTCACTTATTCTTGTACTAATGAATAGAAAAGTGACCTTTCCAGAAAATATAAGGTCTCAGTTAAAATGCAATAATATGGATAGTTTTTGTTCAATAATCCCATTTGATTTTCTTGAGAAAAGACAAAGCGCTACTATATTTTCACAAAATAAATGAATAAAAAAAACTTTGGGATGGAAACTTTTGTCTCCTGTAATGGCTTATTTTAATAGTTAAGTGTAGACCGTTTGTGTCAGCTTGTGGTGCGTATACTTTAAGAGGTACACAGAAAACAAAGATATAAAATGGTGAATATAAGTGGGCGGATTGAGCATAAGGGAATAGATACTTTTTACAATTATAAGAAAATCTTCACAGGATAGATGCATGGCATCATGACTGCTGTTTCTTGTATTATGTAATATATTCCTTTGTTCGAATAACCTCACAACTTCCTGTTCAAAGCTGCTACTAAATTTTTTTATTATTACTGTGTGTGAATAATCGGTTTGTGAATATTTTTGCTTATGTGATGAAATAACTCTTACACTGTTCAACAAGAATAAAAATTTTAAAAAAAACAAATGTATTTATTTTACAAATTATTGTACTACAAAATACCCAATTGTAGCATAATTTTGTAGAAGGAAAATAAATTTAGTTGTCGTACTTCATCCGGCTTCAATAAAGCTGGGTCGCACTACTTGGCGTATCACCATAATAAATTTCTCTTGAAGTGAACAGGATCATAAATTTATATTTTTCAGTTCAATTACCAATGTTCACCGTTTTTACTCAGCTGATAAAAGTATGTTTCTATTTCTGTACTTGTGCATGTTAATAATTTTACTGAAAGAGGTGAGGTACGTGAAGCAGAAAAAGGGGTGACAGGTCATGGAGGCACGTGACGCGAAAAATATTTCATAAACGACAGTCAAGGGAATTAAAGTATGTGTCCTTTATTTCTTTATATTGCAAAACAATGTAACGGGTATCTTCTTTTCTTGTCATTTCCAAATCATACGATATTTTATTTAAAGTCATACTTTACTTCCAATATTCTAATCAATTAAAAGACATTGAAACATTAATTACATTTACAAATATAAATAAATCAGTTTCATTTTTATTAGATTACGCAAGAGAGACGTTTGTACAAGAGTCAAGTATAATCTCTTGGAGTCAATTTAGTGACGCATCCAGAAACCTTGAAATTTTTCGTGATCATTCCATTGTTTCACCTATTTAGTCTTTGGAATATGATTGTGAATAAGCATTAAAGATACAATGTCACTAGGAAGAAATAAATTACTCTTCCTGATTTCTCTTCTTTATAGAGTAAGATTCTTTTATAATTCATACAAAAATTAATAATATTTCAGCCACACATAACTGCTTTTCACTTTAAAAAGCTAAGTTGCCATTGTCACTCGATGAAAATTTCTAAAATGATTGGATAAATTTATTTATGTTTTTGTTAACTAACGATTCACTTAGAAACTTTTTCTTTTTAATCATACTCAGTTTTTTAAATTTATACTCAAATGTTTCAAAAACACTTTGATACCCTCATTTTTTGTACTTGTAATTTTTAATTACCACGAAAGCAATACTTCATCTCTTTCTTGTAGAAAAACTACTAATTTTCCTACTTTATTAAAACTTGCAGCAACAGTATCAATCTACGAAATTTAAGAATTCGGTCTAAGTTTGTCATTTAATATCGATTTTTATTCTGTTATATTTTTTTTCTTTAGTATCACTCTTTAGGGTATTAATTTTTAATAACCCTAAAGATGTGATTTGGCAACCGATTTGAAATATTTTCGCACAAACGCCAATGTGGACCCTATATTTCGTTTTAACTAAAGTTCTCATTCAATTCTTACCTCACAAGAATCTTTTCCGCCATTGGTATATCCGGCACAGATGAAAATGTCCGGAATGTCTTCTACGAATCCAGCCTGTCTGTACATATTCTCACATAATTTGTTGGTGATGATGGGGAGTGACACCTCCTGGATCACGTTGGGAAGAGGCCCGTCTGAAAAATAATCATTGTTTTTTGAGAGGTAATCGCAAAATAAGTTTATTCTACTTCATTAAATTTAGAGTTTTAGCTCAAAGACTCCAACACATGAAAAAGAGTAATTGTAGAATTTGTTGTAATTCAGACTTTATTCTTAGTAAGATATAAATATATTTTAAGAAAATAGCAAACGCGCTATGGAAGAAATTCAGGATTATAAAGGAAAGAAATTTACAGTTGCACCAATTAAAAAAAATGGCTTTTAGTTGGGATTCTCAGATATATATATATATTGGAATGTTTGCATCGTAACCGGAGAAGTAATGCTAGAAGTGATCGCTGAGTGAAGTGAGACAAAGTCTAGAAGAGGAGTCTTAATCCTGGTAGTTGGCCTAACAGTGTCGGTGTAGATAAGTCAAAAGTGGGTCCGAGACCAGCGGAGCATTGCCTAAGCTAGATTAAAGGTTGAATGGACGTTTTACGGACTGTAGCTGTTTACCGAGGAAATAGCGGTAAACTAGTTCATCTAAACTATAAGGATAGGGCGGATACTATTAAGTTAGGAATTAATATACGAATACAGATTCAGTTGTTAAGGTATCCGACTACGTTCGGAACCGTGATTTTAAAAAAGCGCATAAATAGATAATTTTCATGATATTTAGTGTCACTTAGATTAGAATACATGCATAAAATTGTTTTAAGGACATTTTGACAAAAAAATTTATTTAAATACAATATTTCGGCAAAAAATTAACTTAGAATAACCTTTTTTCAAAATGTTCTCCTTTTGTGAAAAACGCTTCGATTATAATAATATTTTGCCTGTATATAGCTCACACCTCTGTACAGAGGCTCAACTACGAGTTTTGAAACATTCACATTATTTTCAGAGTTACGACCCATTGAAATATATAGTTATCGGCGTTTTTTTCTTAAAATTTCTCCCCTCTATAGTCGTAAAACATGGATAAACCCACTACTAAGTTAAATATTTCAAAAATTCTAGTTGAGCCTCCGTACAGAGGTCTGAGCTATATGCAGGCAAAATATTATTATAATAAAAGCATTTTTGACAAAAGGAGAATATTTTGAAAATGGGTCCTTCTATGTTCATTTATTGTACTTAAATAATTTTTTATTGCAATACTATTCTTAAAACAATTTTATATACATTTCCTCTAATCTAAGAGATACTAAATATTATCCATTTATATGCTTTTGCAAAATCACAGCTCCGAACGTATTCGGATACCTTAATGGCGCAAATTATCAGTAATACGCTTAGCTCACTCGTGATCAATAGACTAGTATTGTTGTTGCATTATATATAAAGCAAGAGATCCGAATAAACTGATTACATTCTGACTGAGTTTAGGGGTACGTCATTCATTCCCTTAGGCGTGGAGAGGGTTTCCCCAACGGAGGGGACACCAAACTCTTTATCGTGACTTAGGAGTAAAATGTTTTAAGTAACTGTGATCTATTTGCTATGAGCCAGTATTATTAAATTTCTGGGCTACTGCATAGACGATGGCTGTCAATGCTTAGAGTTAGATTCGAACTGCCTATCTGCGGGTCTGCAGATGTACTTACAGCAGCTGTCTCAAATAACAAGTCGATCAAATTAGCCTTATTTTTACTGGTAAAAACGAAATATTTGTTTATTGATTAATGATATGTATTGTCGAAATTGGATGCATCCTTACCTTCGTGGAGTCTGCCCCATCCAGTGACGGTGGCGTATTTCCCAACGTAAGTGTCGTTTCCTTTCGGTATGCACACGGGTAGAATATTCCTCTGGAAGACGATTGGCTCGTAGAACCTCAGGAGAGCCAGATCGTACTCGAAGGTCCTGCGGTCAAACTGGGGGTGCGAGGCGACGATCTGCACCCTGCGCTCAACGAACGGAAGGGGCTCGTTCTCGTGGCTGATATCGTACTCGCCCATGCGCAGAAGAATGTCCGTTAGGGGGACACTGCGAAGAAAGATAAGCACATGAGTGGTCTCAAAAGAAACATTCATGAATATGGGCCCAATATACTAAGAAAAGTAAATATGATATAAACTTACAACAAATAAAACAGAAACATTTTTAAAACTGTTTTCAACGATCCGAGGAAAAATTGGTGATTATTTCGATGCCATTTAAATTTTAAGTGATAGCAAAGGCCTTGAAAATTTATTTTATTTTGCATTTAAAACAGGGGTTCTCTTAAAAATATCGATACTTTCTTTGAAATGAAAAAGTTTAGAACTTTTTAACTTTCGAAAAAAAATCACAAACTATCGTAGTTGAAAATATTTTACTCCAATTCCGTGATGCAGTGTGAATTTATTGGAATTTTTCTTGAATGAGACTGAAAAATAATCAATAAATAAAACAAAGTAAACTTGGCAAATATGGGCACCAAAAACATTTCATTGAAAATACACTACACTATAAAACTTTGTCCAAAATTAAAATATTTCAAACTTTAGATTTGTTTTTCATATGGTACATGTACTCTTGTTGCTAAATCTATAAATAGGCTCCGGGTACAAACTCTGCAATTGCTCATATTTTAGATAATATCGGTACAGTTGCCACAAATATGGGCGGGTTGCATTAAAAAAACAAGTAATTTAATCCACTATTTAACGAAGAAAGCATATAACACACTATTTTTAAAGGTCATTTTGTGGGAAAAATTCTTATATTAAGGCATCTAAACTATTGATTAAAGATTTATTTACGTTAAGAAATATTGAGAGATGGGGCTCTTAACACTTTTGGACGTATGGGTTCGCCATGATTCCTTTTTTTAAAAAAAATGCTTAGACGGGATGTATGCAATTTCTTAGAAACATTTGCGATACTTATTTCTCTAGCATCTCATCTCATAAGATATTCACAAACAATTCAAATGCATAGAAAGACTCATTTAAATTTAAAATCATCTTTTATTATTTCAAGATATAAACACTGTTGAAACTTTATTTCTAACTGTACGAGGGTTATCTCAGTGTCACCCCGCACTTTTAATAGTTCCTGCGCGACAAAAATAAGTCTCACGTTTAAGATTGGCATTGTGTTGGATTGTGAGGCCGAGTTCGAGACTCGCGGGTGAAGGATCGAAGTGAAAGGTCGATTTTGCGGAATCGTTGCGTGACGATCCAAACGATTCCTCGTTAGCGTTCGGCCACGTGAGAAGTGGGTCAGTGTCTCAGAGTGTGCAGTGGTCACGCATTGGTGGACTGAAACACAAAGGATTTCATCGCAGTCATGAACTTGGATGAGATGAATATCGGAATTCGTCAAAACAATAAATCATGTTCGAATCCAAAATAAGGGAAGTAGTTTCGACCTAACTATTTTCGGGTTTTGATTTTCTTTCTTTCTTTCTTTTTTTTTTTTTGCTCATATACTCAATGCAGTTTTGTAATATATATGTTACCGGCAAAGTATGAAATCCGACATTCTATAGAATGCCTAAAACTAGACGGCAATGTATGAAATGATTTTTATTTCATACATTGCCTAGGCATTCTACAGAATGCCAAATGAGAAACCGGCAAAGTATGAAATACAGCAATTAGCTGAGTCGTTGGTGGGGGAGAAGAGCGAGGGGAATGACTTGTGTGTATGTGCGACCCTTTGATTGGCAGGGGAGAAAGAATCTCATGATTTCACCCCTGAAGGTCACCGCCTATATGTCGCAGGGAAATGATGAAATTAGGGCTATCGTCAAATCCCTATAGGAGGTGATCAGTTCACTAAAGATGTTAAAATAAATTCTCTTTGTCTTTTCCCTGTTGTAAGTGAATTAGTTAAATACCCAAACTGTTTCAGTGAAATGATGAAATGAAAAAAATATGCCACTTTTTTTTGTGCTAGGGGACTGATATTTGGGGGATCGTTAAAATTTTTGTTATGGTTAGGATCTGCTGGGACACATCCCCCCGGTGCATTCCCTCCCCCTCTACAGCTTTTTGGCCAGTATCTCGACACCCGAGCCTCGCAGTCTATTCGAACCTAGCTCATTTGATCTCTCTCTAACAGCTCTTCCAGTTATAAAAAGTTCATGCTCATGGGGCTATTCCATACATAGTTTTTATATAATTGTTTTAAGCTTTTAAAATTTATTTAAATCCACAATATTTTGGCTCCTGTTTAAGTCTCGGACTTGAGATTTGAACCAACTATTCCACTCATCGAGACCCATCCAGTCATATACTTGACTCCCATTGTGTAAGCATGGGGAGGGCTTAAGCACTAAAATATCATTTTCCCATGTTAATCCTATGGGGTCTGAAAAAATCTCATCCCCCTCCTTAAGAAATTGAGCTTGGGACTTGATTTGTGGAGGTGCGCCATATTTTCGTGTATGCGCGAGCCTTACATGGAATTGGCCCCCGGGGGTGCCCCCCCCCCCCCTACAGGGCTTCACCATTAATAACTCGAATCCTATGCTACCTTGGTCGACACAGACATCTCAAACGACAACATTCTTATTCAGACCATGAATATCGTTTCAACTATCCACGGACAGTTCATTAATGAGGGTCACTAGCATCAGTCCGATTAGATGTTAATTTATCTCACACTGTGAAGCAACGCTGTTGTGACGACGTATCTCGCAATTTCTAACCATGAACGAGAGACCCCTGCTCTCCAAACTTCCACACCACACCAACGGAGGAGTGACGAGAATCGAAACTTAAACATTACTTTTTTTGCAGATTTAAGTGCAACATTCACTGGTATAGTTTTTTTATATATATATTATTTTCAAAATAATATTAAAGTTGTAAATAAGTGAGTGAGAATAAAATTTACGCACTATAAAACAGCACGAGGGCTATTGACGACCGATTAATTTTGGATCGTGGTCAAGTTATGAAGACGACACAAACCGAGTTGTCGTCTGCTCTCCTAACTACTACACCATACCAACGGAAGGAAGTTTGAATCTCGACATTTATTGGGTTCCTCTGCACGGCGAGTCTTCAGCAGTACTAGACTCGAACTCATGACATGCCAGCTACAAATCCGTGACCTTGACCCCTGGACTAACGCGGCCAGGTTGTAAATAAACCAAGTGTGAATAGCATTATGATATCTATCGAATGGACTTCTTTTACCCAACCAAAAGAGAACATGTCGCTCTCAGTCGGGTATCACATCCAATCTAAAACTTTCAGTGAATAGAGCCCTCCTCTAAGAGAAAGCTGGACAACTCGCTATAAGACTTCGCAAATTATTTAAAAACATTAAATTATAGCTTTTTAAGCGTAAGTCGACGGGTAACACAAGAGAGAGAGAGAGAGTAATGATACAAAGGTCCATAACTAATGTATGAATAAATGAAAGGTTTTTTTAATTTGAATTTTAGTGAGGGAAGTCGAAATTAAGAGGTGTCAGAGTAAAATTTAAGTGTGAAATGAAGGGTTCGTCTGCTAATTTGTATTCAACTTTCGCAGAATTAATTACATAAACGTGAATTAAAAATAAATAATAGTCACGTCATCCTTCGCCATTAGACCTAGCAACTGAATGCAAATGAGATGTATAGAATCGATTCTGTCATCGAATGAAAACAAGATCGCTCGTGCAATCGACGGTTCTCGGTTAATTCAAGGTCAGTTAAACGGAAAAAAAATATCTTTTAAGGATGCGGGAAAACCCATTATGCACGCAATGAGGATGACGATATAATTTCACGAACGTAAGCAGAATTTAAAATGAAACTCTTGAAGGAAAAGTTTCATAAAAATTTGTGAAATGATATATAAATAGTCCTCTCTGTTGCTCAGGTAATCTTTAGAAGATTCTGTGCTACTTAAACCATCGAAATGAATGTCTTGTTTAGGAAAATAATAAATTGTTATCGCTAAATCATTTCATTCAGGTTGTTCTCTTTTTTAAGGGAGCATTTGTAACGTAAATATTTTCTTTCAGAATTTTAATAATGTGCATTGTCGTGATTGGATTCATGTTGCAATTTTTCCTTTTCAATATAATTTAAGAAATTATTGTTTTTAACATAAATTAAGAAAAAATTTCTCAAAAACATAAGGATTATTTCCAATTAAAAAAAAAATAGAAGAATTAAATGTTTTGAAGCCATTTATAAGCCGATTTTATAAGAAAAATGTTGCTGTATATATATATATTTTCTTACTGGTTACAATTTGTTACAACTGAATGAATGTATGCACGCTTTTTCCATTCCTTCTCCATTGTATAAAAAGAAAATTGAATGAAAACATTAGTAAGATTAAAAAGTTTCAGGAACTATTTTGTTGCAGAATTTCGCTTGTTATTTCAGATGGTGTGTGTGTTTACAGTGAAGTACCAACAATACATTTTTTCTCGTAATGTATAATCCTTACGAATATGTGATTAAATTTTCGGGCTAAATCCGTCCAATGAATCGGAATGGAACTCACTAATACTCTAAAAAGGTTCTTTTTTACCAATCATGCCATTCCGTTTTCAATAGATCTACAGTGTTGCATTACTTCGACCCTCCTCATGAACAAAGACATATTTAAACTTCCTACTGAAATACTTATATCCTTAAATGTACATTCGTAATTAAAAACGCAGCAAAATATTTTTTAAAAAATCATATTATTGTTAGATTTTTTTTTAAATGTTAGTATTGTGAAACTCATGCTTCAAACTATCGGAAGATTTAAACTAGTTTTATGCAAAACGACATTCATTAAGATGCATCCATTGGTATTACTGCAATATTTAGACGCTGCCACAACATGGGTTCGAGCCCTCATAACGCTATTTTGGGGCTTGCGCATATTCAATCTATCTACAGTCACTCAAAAAAGTATTGGGACTCTTGGCATGCATAACTGTAAAGCCATTTATAAAAATATTTATCACATTAAAACAAAAACAAAATGAATTAAGAAATGTTTAAACATTTGTGTACAGTATGTAAGGAAAATTTTATTAGTCTAATAGAATTATTATTTGATCTAGCTTTTCAAATATAATTCAAAGGTACACTGGAGTCAAAAAAGTATTGGGACACTTTTGGAATGAGAAATTTAACACATATGCACAGCGCATCAATATAATTTAATTTATCACCTTTTTTTTTTCTTAGACTGAAAGTAATCATAAACGTTTCAACAGATAAGATTATTTATACAAAAAATGGCGAGAAACAAAGATATATCGATGGTGTGCGAAATCTTGAAATAAGTCATTGTGGAAAGAGGGGGAAAACACTTTTCTGTACAGGAAAAATCCTGAAAAATTGAGTAAGTCTTTTTAACATCATTGAAAGGTTCAAGAAAACAAAAAGTGTTGAAAACAAGCAAAAATCAGGGTGTCCAAGGATATTTAATGAACGTGAAGAGAAGTGGATTGTGAGACAAGTACACATTAATCCAAGAACTAGAGCACAGTAAAAATGAATTTGCAATGTAAGTTCGGAAAACTTAGTAAATCCTGAAACTGTCAGAAATCTTTTTAAGAAAACATAAGTATCATGGCAGAGTACCTCAAAAAAAAAGCCCTACATCAACAAAGCAAATAGATACGCTAGGTTGGCATTTGCTAAAATGTATGTAAGGCTGCCAACAGAATATTGGGAAAAATGTAATTTTTGTTGATGAAAGCAAGTATAACATTTTCGAATCGGATGACAAGCAAAAAGTTTGGCGGAAATCAAATACAGCAATGCATGTCAAAAATTAATGGCCTTCTGTCAAATACGGAGGGGGTAACCAAATTGTATCGGGCTGCCAAGCTCTGAAGTCGGGAACTTAAATTTCATTGATGGTATAATGAATAAATATGTCTATCTTGACATTCTCAAGCTAAATTAAAAGCAAAGTGCGAGCAAGCTAGAAATCTCACCACATTTTAAATTGTACCAAGATAATGACCCGAAACATACTGCAGATATTTACATGTTAAAAGGTCCTCTACCACTGTCCTAGTGTTATTAAGAGTCCTGCACTAAGTCCAGACCTTAATCCCATTGAACATGTGTTGAATTATTTGCAGCAAAAAACTATATGAGCACCAAATTTCTAACAAGCAGGATTTAAGAAAATGTTTGGTCAAAGAGTGGACCAAAATCGATAGATCGTTTTGCAAAAAATTTATCCAATCCAAGCCAAATAGACTTCGAGAGGTCATAAAAAGCAAGGGCGACCCAACAAGATATTAATTTCTAAGTCTGAATTGTTTTTCTTAATTTATTGGGAAGTGTCCCAATACTTTTTTCAGCGCGTTTTCTTAACTCGATTTCTTTTATTTTCAATTTTAACCATAATAATGTATGAGTTTTGTTCAATTTATTATTATTTGCATTTACCACAAAATATCATTTACTTTTCCTTTTTTTTTCATTTATGTTTAAGTAAAACTTTACAATAAAAATCTATGAACTGGTAGTGTGTCCCAATACTTTTTTGAGAGACTGTATCTGCATTAGCCTAATGTGGAAGTTTGGACAGTGGGGTACCAGCTCGCGTATCATCCTCGTCTCTGGTTCAAAATTATAACTTTCATCATGACTTGCAGGAGGCGCAGCTGCAACCTCGTATTACTTCCTAATTGGACGTTGTGTGTGATGAAATAATAAAATAAACCCAAAAAATCCCCTCTCCGACTTACTTTTCAACGCAATGAGCAGCAGTAATGGCCCAAAATTCGTTTAGAAGTGTGGCTCCACACTTGTGCAGGAAAGCATTCTTCTTCCATTGTCTCAACGAAACCTGGAAACCAAATTCGTCAATAAGCTGAGATATTTCAATTACAAACGAGGTATTAGCACTGTAGAATAAAAATATAGTATGCAATAAAAATGGTTTATTTCAAATGTCAAAAACTATGCTCGCAATACTTTTACACATTAAAGAATTACTATATATATTTTAAGGTACATAATAAATCCTCTGATTTGGGGGTTAAGAAGTTGAACTAAGCAGTCTCTATTTTATGATGTAAATGGAAGATTTTTTTTATTTTTTTATTTATGAGCTGAAGACATTCATCTCGTAATTAACTGCAGAAGAAGGGTCCTGATCACGTGGCTGGAGGTGCTTTCGTCGAGACCTGGAACTCCTAAAAACTCGCCAAGTAGAAACTGGAGTCTCCTTTTTGGCGTCAGTCAGTTCAGTGTCACCCTCGTCGGTTGATGGTGATTCGAAAGGACAGAGTCATTTGCCAATATATCTCATATTCCTTTAAAATTCGACGTTAATAAACCTGATTGCTTTCATCACTCTCAGCTGCATCATCATTTCATCGTTAGAATATTCGAGGAAGTTGTTTATGACGAACTTTTGAAAAGGATCTTTACAATCACTTTATGCTCACGCTATTGCTTGTTGAATACGTCAACACTTATGTCATCCTGAAGGTTAAAGAGTTGCAAGTCGAAGTATTGATTTATTTTTTTAGTAATCTAAATCAGTGTTTCGCAACCCCCGGTTCGTATATCAAATGGTGCCAGGCCGCCTAAGGAACATTAAACTATTGCCATTTTATTTAAAGTGGTGCATTTCTCTCGGATTTGAGCAACTTTCCACAGAAATCACTTTATATTCCACGTTAAATCCCTTTTATTCATTTTGTGGGTGTAACTACATTTTATTCTGAAGGCATATTTAAAAGTAACTAAATTAAAATTGTTAAATGAAAACAATATAAAATATAAACAATCAACGTGTTCCACCCTCAGCGGGCCACGGAAAAATTATCAAACGTAGAACCGGTCCGCAGCTATAAAAAGGTTGAGGAGCACTGATCTAAATGACTAATTTTTATTTAAGAATATTTTCCCTTATTTTGGGAAGCCGTCATTTTGGCAAAAATAGATTCCTTAAACATTAAAATATGGCATCAAAAATTGATAAAATCGTAGAACGAAGAATGGAACAATGTATTTCATTAGCTTATTGATTATTTTTAGATCATTGACTGGTTGAACAATGCCGTGAACACGCGACAAGTTCATTAGAAATTTTAATTTGAGGTGAAGTAAATTACACTTATAGTGTGAGTTATTTATGATGTTAGGAAAAATTAGTTATTTTAGAAATTGTAAGTGGAGAAGAAAATTATAGAAAAAGCACACATTTATAAATTCAAAAGATATCATACTACCTTCAACTATTACAAATAGCTTAAAAATACCAGGTGGTTATAATTAAAGTTACACTATTCAGAGGCCTGTAAAACCTGTTCTGGTTATCGAACTTTGATGAAATTTGGAATATATACTATATAGACCATGGGAAAAAGGTTTCTGCAATAAAAAAAAATAGTACAAATGTTGACCACCAGGTGGCTTTTATCGAATATTTCTTATGCAAATCCGTAAAACCTCTATTAAACTTGGAGTTATAGCCAGAGAATCATTCAGTAAACGTTTGTCATCGTTAATCACATTCCTGCTTTAAAGGAACGACAATGTTTCCAAACCACTATCTGATGCAAGATGGAGCAACTCACATTGGGCGCCAAGTCAACCCGACTTATAATCTCTGTGATTTCTGGTTGTGGGGATGTCTAAAACACCGTGTTTATAGCAGAGCAATAGGATTTTACCTGATTTGAAAGCTGGTATTTTTCGCCATGTGGCTGAAATCCCTCGTGAGTTGCTTCGCGCTACCATTGAAAACGCTGTAAGGCGCTTTCAATACGTTATTGATGTCAATGGAGCACATAGTGAGCATATTCTGTAATTAAAATTTTTTTTAACGATTCTAAAAAATCATTTGGGCACCACATTTCCTCCTTGAGGTCAAACTTTTAACTATTTTTTTTTTTTTTTTTTTGAAGAAACCTTTTTCCCATGGTCTATATAACATATATTCCAAGTTTCATCAAAATCCGATAAGCGGAACGGGTTCTACAGGCCTCTGAATAGCGTAACTTTAATTATAACCACCTGGTATATACTTAACTATAAATACCCCGCTTGAAGCCAAAGAGTATCTAAGAGAGAAGTTGTTGGTTTGGGGCCTCCCGTCTAGGACATTATCCATTAAGCTATCCATAAATATCCATTACGGGTATGAATTGAGCGGTAGCTAAAAAGCATACGAAAGACTATTTCAATGACTCCCACTGTTATTGCACTTATTTAATTCGATCATATTAATAATCTCTACATTAACACAGGCATTAGCTTCGTGGGTACAAACCAAATTTTTGTTGAGGGATTACTTTCATCCCTAGTCTAGTCCTACATTGTGTTTGCTTATGAAAGAGGAATATGAATGTAATTGCTAGTCTGTGATAGCAACATAGAAGAAATGGAGAGAAAAATGAAGTATTTTGTAGAAATGAAAAGAAAAATGAAGTGTTAACGTATGATAGGTAATCATGCAGAAATGAATTTCAAACGAGGACGGTCGATTAAGGTGGGAGTAAGATTTCTTGCTTTTTTTTTTTCGACGAGTACTGTCCATGTTTGTTGTCGAAGATGCATCGCTTTCCAGTGAATCCCAATATAAATGAAATTTTTTATTGAAATTAAAATGTACTTTTATATGCATGTGCAACCGGATTTTTCCTTTTAATTAAAATGTCTTCCCTATATGGTATTCATCCCACGTAAAGGATGCTGCATTGCTAAAAAAAGGATAGCAAGATGATCCTGTCTTATGAGAAACTTTTATTCCAATCAACATCTTAACCGGATTTTTCAAGACTCCTATTACGTACATCATTTCTTTTTATAGCGAATATTGCCTTTTCTTTCAATAAAAATGTATAAAGCGCAGCTCGATTTTTTTTTCAAGTAAAAAATGACAACGTAATGAATTGTACCTTTGCAACAGCGATAATATGTGTTTGAATAGGGTATTAAGAGTGTTATATATAAGTATGTTTATCGTCATATCATCGATTATGCCCGTAACAAAATGTATATCGATTCATTAAATATAAAGAATACGTAGTAGTTCAAAGAGAGTGGAACAAGTTCACTCACCACCCAAGGCCATTCGCCGAAATAAGAGTTGCCGCCTCCCACGATTCTTCCCATGGGACCGGGGGTGGGTCGACCGCACACTGAAACAGAAAAAGAACGTAAAAAACATACCTAAACAAGAAAAGAAATCATATGTAAGAAATTCGCTGGCGCTAGATGAATTTTGCATTTCAATAAAAAGAATAGTTTCAAAGATGAAAAGTCTCGATTTAACTATTCCTATATTCCTTTATATAAGGGAAATGTGATTTAAAGCTTTTTTAAATTCAGAATCTTTCGGGAGGAAAAAATATACGTCTTGAAACAATGTAGTATACATGGAATGTAATGTTGATGATATAGCGTATTAAATGGTTATATTTTTTGCTAAGTACGAAATATTTAAAAAATGTTTGATAATTTGAATATCAATTCGCTACAATTATATACTAGTTACGATCAACTAATGAAGAAAATAAGTTTTTTTTTTTCCTTTTGTCGCGTATTGCACAGTGCTTCTAAAACTTTCTATACTTGCGACCCAATTTTCAAAAATATTTTTCACCCCCCCCCCCCCCCCCTCCTCCTCCAAACAATAACAATGTATTGAATTCAATAATGATATGCTTTGACGAAAGGCTACAATACGACTTTTTAATTATTAACCGTACAAATTATCAAGATAAGTATTAAATTTTGTATATAATTTTATGACTTGCCCATAGGGTCATTGGTTATTAATAAACTTGTTCATAACGTAGTACTGTTAAATTAATTATGAAACACATTGTGCAGTAATGATGCACTTATGAGTATATTACATTAGTGTAATTGTGTATTATTTTATTATATCAGAATGTATTTTGTTTTGCTTCCTTTCAGTAAAATAATAATTTTTGAAAATAATCTTTTGTTTTCAACTTTTCGATATACTCGCGTCCCCTAGGGGGGCGCGCCCCACAGTTTGAGAAACACTGGTATATTGTTTTTATATTCGAGGATTTTCAGTTTGTTGCTGTTCTTATCTCCTTCCCGAAGCAAGCATAACTATACTTTCATGAGAACATGAGCGTATAGCATAAGCCATTATTTAAAAAATTATATCTACATCTAAAAGAGGGGTCTGCGAATGCTTCGAGGACCGAGATGTTCGGAACTTTGTTTTTAATTGCTCAGTATGGCAAATGAAGGGAGAGAAAGATTAAAGAATAAACAAATGATATTGAAGT
This sequence comes from Trichonephila inaurata madagascariensis, assembly GCA_019973955.1. Taxonomy (NCBI): domain Eukaryota; kingdom Metazoa; phylum Arthropoda; class Arachnida; order Araneae; family Nephilidae; genus Trichonephila; species Trichonephila inaurata. The sequence goes on from BMAV01019239.1 coordinate 1,491,751, forward strand.
AAAATAATATTACAAACAAGCTACTTTAAATCTTAAATTACAAGCATATTTTTTGTATATTAATTAATAACATTATTTTTACTTTAAGCATGCACAAAAGGGGCTATTTACATACTAATGGGAAAAAAACATATTACATACTACATATGGAAATGTTTATTGGAGGTTTATTACTCCTGAGAGAATCAAACAGTGTACCGAATCTCAATGGAAACTTTTTAAAATCAGTCAGCTGACAATTTTGTTGTAAAAATACCAATACCTGCTCTTTCACTGACTTACCTTCATGGAAATCGGCAGAAGCCAAATCTAATTCTGTTGTTTCATATACGAGTTCTGTCGTTGTTGAGAGCGGAGCTGTAGTAACCTCATCTTCTGGCTTGCTTGCAGAAGACGTCGTTTCTATCTCATATACATTTATGGTACTAGAACTAATTATGTCCTCAGTTGTAGGTTTTGTTTCTGATATTGAGCTTCCGGTGGTTTGTTCACTGATAGTAGAAGTCAAATCTGTCTTCTGGGCAAGATTCGTCGCTGATTCTCCAACAGTGGCCTCAGTAAATGATGCACTTGCATCAGTTATTACCTCCACAGGAATTGAAACCTGAGAAGTTACTTCGGGTCTGGCAACTAACGAAGGCTCTTGGGTGAATGTTGCCTCTTCTTTGCTGCTGAATGGTGTTTGACTAGTATATTCACTAACAGGATGGCGTGTTGTGTCTTGCATAAGTATGGTTGGAAACGGATAGCTTACTGTTGGGACATTTATTGGCTCGGCATTTGTAGTTTTTGTGTCATCATTGATAAAATTATTAATGGTTTCTGTGTCTACAACGTTTGACGTTGCCGTTTTCGCTTCGTTTGTTGATTCAGTTGTAAATACTGTTTCAGAAGTTTGAAATTTACTTGAGTCCCAAGTGGAATCAGCTGTGAAAACCTTTTCACCCTCGCCTTTGACTGAATTATTAATAGGTTTATAAATAGGATAAGGCAGAAGTGTATGATTAGCAATGGCTGATATTTGTACGGGGGGTCTATGGTTATCTATCGTTACTATAGTTGTTTTGACATTATCATAATTTTTTTCTGTAACTGGATGATATGTAGTAAGCTCTAGATTTTCGTTAAAAAATTTCTCAGTAGTTGAGTCTTTGAAACTTTCTGTAATGGGTCCAGTTTCTGGAGTTGGTTTCGAGGGCCTTTTAATTGCTTGCACTGGTGGTCTTTCCTGTGGTATAAGAGGAAGAAATGGTTTTAGTGGTTTTTTCTGATTTGGGCTTGGTGTTACTTTCGAATGGATCTTTGTTTCATTTGGTATTGTCGAAAAGAAAGGCTTGGGTCTATTTTTGTGAGATCCTGCACTAGGACTACTGATCAATGTCGTAGTTTCAGAAGAATTCTCAGTGTTACTGTGTACATCTGTAAGGTTTGTTACTTCATTCTTCTCTTGAATTAAAGCATCGGCCGTGCCTATAGGTGAAAATGTTATCTTGTGATTGTTCACTGTTTCGTAAGGAAACTCTGGACCTGTATTCGTCGTATTTTTTGCAATCTGAGAAAATGTGTCGTAATAAGGATCCAAGTAATAGTCATAATAATCATACAAATCATCCAACCAGTGATCACCATGAATAGTAGCTTCCGTTGTTTCGGCATTGTTATTGAAACTGCTAGTAGTTAGTGTGGGGACTTTAATTTCCCCAAGAAGAGTTGAATGATGAATATCTTCATCCGTTGGGGACTCAGTCTTATCTTCAAAATATGTTTTGTCGTACGAAATGGATGAATCAGTTATTTCTCCACTTGGAGCTACAGAGCTCGTTTGGAACCCTGGCATTTCTATTGTTGTTACAAGGTCTTTTGGGGTGGAAGTTGCAGGATGAGAGGTCAAATCCACATTTTCCTCATAATCCAATGCATCTTCTTGAATTGTCGAGGGCTGAAATTTAGTAGATTCTGTAGTTCCAATGGTAGTAGTAATTACTGCAGCAGTCGGAGCAGTGGTTTTGCTATAATCTTTTGTAAATAAAATAGAATAAGTTTCTGTCCTGTCTTTTTCAGTCAGGACTATTTCACCAGGAAATGGTGTAGTTTCTAATGTTGTCGTTGGCTTCACTGTCGAAATTTTAGTTTCACTGTTCGGATATGTCGAAGCTGAACTGGCAAATGGGGTGCTTGTTTCAAAAACATTAGCAATAGTTGGAACGCTTGTGGACTTAGCTTTATATTCTCCAAATGTTATATCTGATTCCGAAGGAAATGTTTCCCTTGTCGTTGAAAACATGCTTGCAGTTGTCGTGGAAATCCCGCTCGTTGCAGTACCTTTAGTTTTGTGCATCGATTGTGCTGCAGCTTCTTCGAAATGTTCTTGGTTAACAATTTCGTTCCCTTGTTCGTCATACAATACATGCACAGGTCTATGTGGTACAATAGGATTTCTAGCGACATTATTGTATTTTATATCTGAAGTCGTAGTAAACCATTGTTCAGTCGTGCCTTCGCTCTGATCAGTTGTTAGTTCAAGATCAGGATTAAGGGTCGAAGAAGAATCGAGTTCTTCATCATGGTGAGTAACCAATACAGTGACTTCAGAGGTTGAAGCATGCGCAACAGTGCTGTCTGTTAAAGCAAGAAACACATCAAAATTATTGCTAGTTATTTTAGGATTTTTTTTTTTTGCTATTCGAGCCCTCGTTTAGTAGACTTTAAAATGTGTGAAATGAGAACACGGAAAATTGTGAAACGCAATAACGTTTTTTTTTCATCAAAAACATTTTTAAAAACTGTTTCACGCTATTTCCTAAATCGAAATATGCTTGTTTTCGGTAAAATCGTACAGCATAGGAAATTCGAATTTTTCTTACATTTTAGGATTTAAATATTTAGAGAATGAGCGATAGCATAAATGCATTCTGGGAAATTCCAACTGAACATGGAGAAGATTTTTTTCAAAATGTGTCTAATTACTAGTAAATGGGGCAGCTATAGATTAATTTTTCATTTAATTTAAGAAAATTAAAATAAAACTAACTTTGTTAAAAAAATTGCTTTTTACCACCCTTTTGAAAAGTTTTTTTTTTTAATCAAAATATAATATTTGTTTTTATATGTAGACCCTAGAACTCTGATGAGAAAAAATGTTAGCTCAGTAGTTAGTGAGTAAGCAGCTGCAAGCGAATAAGCACATGAAAAACAAATCATCTACTTGAACGAAGGCTCGAATGCAAGCATTAATTGCAATTATTTAAAAATTAAGCAAATAAGCAAAAGCAAGCACACGAAAGCAACATGGGTACGTTTTAAGATATTTTCAACAGAAAAGACAATCTCACAGAGGATGCAACTCAAAACGAATTATTAACAGAGAAAAAACATGACTGACATTAAGGTTTACTACAACACTACAGCTAGTCATATTTTTTACATTTGATTCACACAATTATTATATAATTATCATAAAACTTTATTTTCTTTTGACTTATGGTGATTATTACATATAGAAATTTTAGGTACATGGAAGTGTTATAGAATTATATATATTGAAAACATCACTATCAAAATATTTAGATTATAAAAAGATTTTTGAACGAAGATATAAACACGATTATATAAAAAAAACATGTATAACATCAAACATATTCATAGTTGCCTGTGCAACTTTGCAAAATTTAAGTAATGCTTTTCCATTAATAAAATGGAAAAAAGGACCTGTAATTGTATTGTAATAAAAATTAGTGCTTGCCGATGTAATGAAATAATGCATTGATACACAAACAATTTGAAATATTTTTATGGGTGGGAATATTTTTTCAGACTTTTATCTTACTTTTGTTTTTATTTTGTTAAAAACTCAATTAATAAGTTTAATATGTTGTAAAGTTTCTTTATTGCATAATATTTAAAATAGTCCCCAATGGCAGTAGGAAATAGAATAGGAATGTATCGCATCCAACAACAAATTATTGTAGGATGCTAAGATTTTTTTAAACATGTTGTTTCCTTATGGGTCTCAATGCCGTTAGTTGTATGTCAATTGTAAAAATAGACATTAATAGCTTTTGGCTTAACCGCTTCGACTTTTTCTAGCTATTCGTATGAAAGGTAATATATTGAAATGAGTAAAATTTGCTCTTAAAGGGTCCGGCATATCCCCCATGTAAAATTGCGTAAGTTTATGCACCTTTTTTTCTCAAAAACTACTAACTTCTCATAAGTGAAAGTTTTACAGTAGGTTATGTCTACTATATCAATAACACTTTAATGAAGGATTTGGTCTTTTTGTTAAAAATTAAGTTAATTATGAATTTTTTAAAAATTGTCCAATTTTTTTCCCTAAAATTTAGTTTAAAAAATCCTTATCTAAAAAAAGTTTGCTAGATATTAATTCATTATGGTGTATTCATTAATGATCATTGTGCCTTTCGTTACATTCAGCTTCTGTCTTTCGAAACTTGCACCAAGCAGTTATAACCGCAGGAGGACTCAGTTCATGCTGAGGGCTCTTGTGTTTGAAGATAGAAGATAAGAATAAACAGCCCAAACAGCAGTTTTTATAATGTATAGATCATTGATATTATTTCTAATGTAATGTCTTTGGAATTTAATATTAAAGTGTCAATGAGTCGGACACGACCTCTTGGGCTTTTTCTATCACTCATTTTTCTGTTTAGCTTTTAAGATCCAAAAGACGTGTACCCATACACTTTGGGATAAGCCCAATACACTGTAATTTTTCCACTTGAGTATCATAATAATCCCCACTCATCAGAAACTTATACATGGGGAAACACAGGTGATCCTAGCAAAGCTTGTTTGATTTTTTCAATGAGTGTGTGTGGCTTCATTTAAAATATTAAATAAAAATACTTCTAACTGTTGTATTTTCTCATATCATATATCATTTTAAACAGAATTGTTTGAACTTTTAGAAAATATAAGAAGGTGAAATTCGATAATTTTTCCTAAATTCATGTGCCGGACCCCTTATAAAAGAACAAAATTTTATAAAAGAAACCGTATGAGAGAGAGAGAGACATCTACCCTTAGTAAATAAATAAAACTAGTTATACAAATATCATTCCGAGATGTCTTAAAAAAATTTGGAAAATGCTTTGCTCCTAATCATCTCTTTAAAATGAAGCTGAGAAATGCATGACCTTGGATAGTTAAGATGGAAATTTAATTGACTCACCTTTAGTATAATCTTGACCAGGAACTATTTTCTGAGTTGTTGTTGTTGGAGGTTCAGTTGTTGTCGTACCTGGGTTGGTGGTAGATATTCCAGTAACAGCTGGTGTAGTATTCAAAGTTGGTTTCGGCCTGAGTGTCGTGGTTCTGCGAATCTCTGAAGTGGTCGTTGCTGGATGTTTTGTTGATTTGTGGGTCACTCCAGGGAATGGAGGGAAAGTTATAATTTCAATGATTTCTTCAATATTCGGTTTTTCTGTTGCCTTCGTTGTTGTGGAAGGCCTTTTAGTTGCTTGCGTTGTCTTCGGGACTAATGCAGAAGAGGGGACAGCATGAGGACGTGTAGGTCTGGTTCTTTTTCGGCCAATAGTTGTCCGCACAGTGGGTCTTGAAGTAGTACTGCTTACTATACTGGGACCGGGAGAAACTGTAGTTCTTGTTAAAGGGGCTAGCGTGCCCCTTGTTGAAATCGTTGATGCCGGGCTTCTTGTTACAGAAGTAGGAGGAGTTGTTTTCTTTGTTGTAATAGCAGGAGTTGTACTCCTTGTTAAAACGGTTGTGGGAGTCGTTCTCCTGGTTGCAGGAGCGGGGGTTGTCTTTCTCCATGAAAATGGACGGGTTGTTCTGTCGAGTATATTCGACCAAGTACCCAAAGTTGGACGTGTAGTTAAAACTACCTTTTCTGTTACGGAAACAGACGCAGTTGATAAATGCATCGGACGGGTAGGTTTCGTTTTCCTTTGTGTCACTTTGGAATGTGTAGAATTCCTGCTCAAATAAGGTCTTGTTGGCTTCGTCTTGCGTTTGGGATAGGTGCTTCCATAAGGTCGAGTTGGCCTTGTCCTTCTTCTAGAGACTGATGTTACTGAAGCGCTTTGAGGTTCTGTTGTTGATTTTACTGCCGAAGCATCAGTGGTGTTTGGAGCTGTAAAGTTCGCAACGTCTGCCGAATCGGAAAAGGAGGAATGGTGAGGTTTTTCTGTTGCGTTGAATTTAACCGTGGAACTAGCGAAGACAGGCTTCGTAGAGAATAACTTAGTGGGTTTCGCTTTGATGGGAACCAGTGTGCTCTTTGTCTGTCCATTAGGTCGCCATGTATACAGTCCAGGGGGAAATTCTGTGGCTGGTACTCGAGTAGATTTTGTGGTGGACGTTCGCGTTGAAATCGCGGGAACTCTGGTACTCTTCCTATCTTCTGCGGGCCATCTTTCAAGCAAGGATTCTGTGGTTGTTTGCTGAGTGCTTGGACGCTGTTTGACCTTCTCGGTTTCTGTGACTTCGTTTAAAGAGATCGAAGGTGGTGTTGCTATGTAGACTCCTGGCGGAAGCCGGCAACAACTACCGAAGTAAAATCTATCCATGCAATAAGTAAGATGCGTTCCATTGGAGCGCTGGCAATTCCAAGAGAACATGCAAACACCTTCCTCTTTTGTTGCAGGATCTCGACAGGAATAAGGTTGTATGACACGACCGCCATCTTCTGGAAAAGAGAGAAGAGTAATTAACCATTTTAAGAGATTTTCAACTAATTATAAAGATTAGGCCCTAGAAAATGCCTTAATTTAATAAAAAAAAAAGCTTCTTTACTGACATATTTTGACTTGAATAACAAAAAAAAGCAGCCTATTTTAGAAAACTCTCATTTATGTATTGCCCCAATTTCTAATCTATTGACTGCATTTCATGTTCCTTTACCAACATCAAATGGGACATGCACATTTTATGGTAGAACAATAAACTACACTTCATTGGTTCTTTTCTAATGTTTAAGAATGTAATTTGAAGCCCGTAGTTAACTATATAAATATTGATATTTATATGGTTAAAAAAATTGTTCTGGTTTGAGGCTCTATTTTTAACGTTATTTGACGAGATATCTAATTCTGGATAAACAATTCATTCTCGTGCAAATTAGTAACTTTTTATTCTTGCATATAAATATTACAAGTTTCTTCTCATATATTTCTCCTGACATATGGAGTACATTAAATTTGTCGAGGCTCACATTAGCGTGGTGTGGAAGTTTGGAGAATTGGGTTCCAGTTCATGTCGAGGTTCGAAATGACGAGGCCTGCCACCAACAGCTTTTTGTGTAGGTTCCAAGTGCAACGTTAATAAAGCCTCACTCATTGGGTTCTTAACGGGGAACATCGTAATATTGAACCACAATCAAGTGACGAAGGCGTCGCATGAGATGGCATTCTAAGCCCAATATCTATGCTTTGCCACTGAGAAGATTTTTTTGGTTTGGTTTTGTTGTTGTGCGTTCTTGCTCAATTTTTTTTTTCTTTTAATATTTAAAACTTAAGTTACGAATAATTTGCATACGATTTGAAATACTTGTAGAAAATTGAACAGTAAATAAAATAAAGACACACACATATGATTCAATATAAAATTAGTATTAATTTCCATCGTATAGAGTTAAAAAATCGATAACGACCCATTGACTTGTGATGAGTGTTGGGTTAACAGCCTCTCACTAAATATAAGAAAAGTATAATTAAAAAAAATTACGTATTCATATGTTTGTGATTTGTTTTACTCGCATATTCTTTTGCAGGCATTGAAAAATAAAATATTAATAAATAATTATGTTTAACAAAGAGTAAAATAACAATTTTATGAAAATAATTACATTTATGTATAAGAATAATTGTTTTGTAGACAATCTCTAAGTTCTATCATAAATGAAGATGGCCCGAAATGGAGCGGCACATTTAAATATGAACAGTCTCTGAAAAAAGTAATCAATTCAAAAAGGAAATGGGAAGAACGTTACAAATTCAAACATACATTGAGGGGGTGGAAACTGAAATTTAAAAAAAAATGTTTTCATGCCACTTTGTATTACCACACTGAATAGGTTAATGGGATACAGTTGGCTCCCTCACACATCCAGTCTGTCGAGTTTCGATGTGTGACCACGCATGGGGAGAAAGAGGAGTGTTCCGACGCTTTGCGGGCGCAGACATTAAAAACATGGTGGAAGAAAAAGTATGCGGAAACGAGCCGCCTGACCTCCAAAACGGTGTCCCTGGGAAAGGTCGTTCACCTGACACCTCACCTAGATGCCTCCCCCTTCCTTCACCTACTTTGCCCAGAGGCCTGGTGGACAAAGATGAAGACTTTCTTCCAAGAACCTCGTTGTTGCTGCTATTCAAACTAATCTAATCCCACACACAATGGTTCATACAAACGATGAAACTGTTTTAAGGAAAAGCATTTTATAAATCCTTCTTGAGTTGTGTAATAGGTGTTTTGTAACTTTAATGAATGTACCTCGCTCAATTTAACAAATTTTGTGAACATTTAAATTTTTATCGAAAATTTGTTTCGAGTTTGGTTCAGAATTCTTTGAAATGTGGCGAAAACAACGTTAAATTTTTTGATAAATATATTTTTTGGGGAACCTTCAATGTAAAAAATATTACGGCGATAACTCGTGACCTGCATTTTTTTTTTTTTTTTTTTTTTTTTTGTCGAGTCGCCAGCTCGAGTTTTTAGTGCTACTGAGAAGACCCTGGTGTAGAGGGGCTGATGCACGTTCCATCTGTCTTGGATAAAATCCTCACTCTGACATCGTGCGGGGTGGGCTCGTGCATTTTTCTCGCCACTAGACCGTGGCTCGAAATGATGAAGAGTGTCGCCGGAAACCCTCTTGTTGTTTTGAAGAGGAATGCTAATAAAGCAGTTCATCAGCACCTAAACCGCACTCTTTCAAGTTGCAGCCAATTTCTCTGTTGTACCATTTTTGAGTTTTGAAAGGTTTCTCTATTTTGTAAAAATATATATTTTCTTTTAACTAAAAAGTACTAGTCTGGCATTGAAAAAATGTCTGCATTCATTAGAGGATTGAACGAAATTGAAATTTTAGGAATTTATCCATTTTTTCTTCATGGTTATAATACAGAATCCGGGTTTTTTTTTTTTTTTTTTTTTTTTTTTTTGCAATTCAACATAAAAATGTATTTTGCTGTAAATAAAAAAAGGGATTACATGATGAAACATTTATCAATTTTAAGCACACATACAAAGAGCAAGATATATTGAATTCACTAAAATTAAAGTGGAAGCACATTGAAACTGAAATAAACAAGTGCAGAAAACATTATTTATATTTTGTAACCCTAAGATTATCGCATTTTTCATGTCTTCATTTTTTAATGCCTCTCTAAAATGTAATATCAGCTCCTCGGGTAACCGTTACCGGAAGAACCGCCATCCAAAGAAGACGGCGGAGATAATAGCGCCATTCCGTCACAGAACAAAGCATTCTTCCAAAACAGTGCTTGACGGGCCAAATTGCCTTTGCCCTTGGCGACGTATTTCAGCCTCACTTGGCGAGATTACCCGTGACCCTGAAAAGCACGCATTTGCCATTCTTAGCACAGTTTTTTTTTTTTTTTTTTAATCATTTTCTTTAGTAGTCACACGTTTTCCCTGTTGGATTTGATATTCTTTTTATATCGTCATTCATTTAAATGTTTCCTCAAAGAGTTCGTCTTTTCCCTGTACAGAAGAATCCAAACATAAACTGCGTTCATTTTTTTTTTCTTTTTTTTTATTGGTGATCATTTAAAATGTATCAGAATTTGAAAAGTTTAAAACATCACAAATCGTTTCAATAAACAGGAAGAGATTTTGAAGTGCACTTCATACGTGTTGAACTGGAAAGAAAATTATTATTTTCTGAAATTAGTATTATTCTGCCGGTTCTCTATGTACAGTATTAACAAAAATTGTCTTCTTACTGATGAAGTGTTTGGCATCGGATTCTGTTATCATATTAATTTAGAATTTAATACCAGTTCCTCCTCTCGAGTTCTTCATTTGGTCATTACCGGTTTATCCATTGGGTGCCCAGGGGTCTGGATAAGCTGAACTTAAGAAGATTTTCTGGTTATAAATTTCGATCCTCCAGTGCCAAAGGGGCCTGTAGATATTCTGCACAGAGGGCCCGAAATGAGTTTAAATCGGCACTGCATTTCGTTACCATTGTCGCTACGAAATTCTATTACTAGTTATTTTTATAGAAAACTTCTTATATGAAAATTATTGTAGAATCTATTGTTCGAATAGAAGTTTAGCCAGTAAGGTTCTGATTAGCACAAAGAAAACTGTCATCTAAGAAACTTACCTTAATGTTGTTTTCATTAATTTCTTTTATTAGTTGACGCAGAAAGGGCAATAAAAGTTTAAGCATGCTGATGGCTTACAACTCAACTCTCGCTTGTTCTCATGATGAAACTTGATAAAAATTTAATTTGTTCTTTATTAATATTCTGGTGACGTTTAACAACTAGAGCAATGTTTTAATTTATTTTTTGTTGTGTAGTTCTTCTAAACTGCGCTTAGTAGATAACCCCACTAGCCTTCTAAATGATTTTTTCCCTTTTATTTTCATATTTTTAGTTATTACTAAATATGTTTATTTACTTTCCCCCTTGAAACGCGGGACACCTATTAATTTTTCAGCAATAGAATGTATATACAAGAGAACGCATATTTTTTTTCATATTAATCAAAATAAATAATTTGTTCTTATGTTTCTCTGGAAAAAAATTACTTAGATATATTTGTTTAAATTTCAAATAATAATGAAATTCTTGGCAATAAATATCTTTAAAGTTTATTCTGGTTATATCACCTAGCGAATTTCTGATTTGATTTTGAGTAACGTCTCAGTCTTAAAGCAGCAAGAGGACTATTTGAGGTCATTTTGAACTTCGACCAAGTGAAGAGGACGACACCTGAGCTAGCACACTCTCTTCTAAATTCAAAATCACGCCATTACGGCAGAACTTAAGTGGCACCAGGGCTCGAATTCACGACTCGACACTAACGAGTTCGGAGCCCTGATCACCCGGAGGCTACTGGCAACCGACCTGCATGTGGCATCGTTTAGCAGGCTGTCATAACCATGGGAATGTAGACTACCGTCAGATTTTTTTCAAGCTTTTTTTTTTTTGTGCATTGATTCCTTTCTCTCTGAAAATGGAACATTTCGGCTGTGCTACCCTATTTTTCAGCATTGATTTTTGATTTTTATTTGGTATTAAAATCTTTCAGCCGATTGTTTCCTGTACTCTTATTCTATTGCTTACATTCTTATTGAGTGGCCGAGGTACCCGAGTGGTCATTATTGCCAACTTGTGGGCAGTGTTGCTTCTGCCCAATCGTAGGTTTGTGTCTTGATGTCACTACATACACCACACTCTTGAACACGGGCTAATGCACTAAATTTGTCAAAGTCTTCACGTTAGTATAATGTGGAAGTTTGGAGAGTGCGGTGCTAGCTCAGGTATCGTGTTCGTTACTTGATCAATTTTCCAAGTTACGAAGTCCATTGTGGATTGCCTCAATAAACAATCAATCCATTATTTGACAAATTTCCAACATTTGTTTTTCCTAATCTATTTTGGTTGGTGATTTTTGGCTGGGGTTAAAATTTTAATTGTTGTTATTCAACAATAAAATTACAGAATTATTTTTTTCCTTTATTTATCGTATGTCTTAAGGATATTTTCTTTTTCTTATAGTTGGCTAGTAAGACAAATTTTTCTGATCGTCATTGATATTACTTGAGACATTCAGTGCACAAATAGATTAACTCCATAAAATGAGAAGTCAAAAAATGCGACGAAATAATGTACACACACACACATTGTTTATAAAAAATTCCCTTTATAATATAAATTAAAATATATTTTGTAGAATATATACTGTGTAGAATACATAAATACAGATATATAGCTTTCATCTCTAATGGTATATAAAATTAAAATAATAGTAATATAACGGTATATAAAATTAAAATAATATTAATATAACGGAACAATATAACGGTATAAAAATAATAATAAAACGGTATATAAATGGTATATAAAGAAAGAATAGCCAAAAAATAATCGTCAATTATGTTACAAATTTTATGTGGCTGTGAAGTTAATCGATTTGGCAACTGAAAAAAGTAATAAAGTTGAATTCAGTTTTTAAATTTACAAGTTTTTATCACAGAAAAAGTTAATTATATACTTTTATTAAAGGTTTTTCGCATGAATGTTGTGTGACAGTTCTTGTTAAACATTTAAAAAGAATCATGCGAAGTATTATTTTTTGGATCCGAATTTTTGTGGTCTCCTTGCGTTGTTTGGGGGCGCCCCCCCAATCTCAATCAAACCAACCGATTCGAACCCGACCTTTTTGCAAGTTTCGTGATTTGTGGTTGGCAACAACTGCAATGCAAATCACGAAACTATTTAAACTCGGCTCGTGTTAATTCTTTTAGGGAGAAAGAAAGGAAATATTCTAGTGTGTTTTAGCTCTTAAATAGAGAACGGCTGGTTGGCTATGCAACTGTATATTGCATCGTCTTTTTAAGATAATAAAATCGTTTTTAATATTAGACTATGTAAGAAGACGGTTCGAATCGGATGTCTGGTAATGTGGATTTTTTTAACTAAGATTTTATTAGTCAACTTTTTATTGTTTTTGATCGCTCCAGTGACGAGCACATTGACTTTATCTTTAATTATTAATAAGTCATTTTTAAGAAACTGCTTTCATCTTTTATGCCTTTTCGACACAAAAATTTTCACTGCTTGCTTTGCGAAAGCTTGGGTTAGTTTACCAGGAAGTGTAACAGTTCTATTACAATACATTATATCTGGTTTATCAGCAATATAAGTAGTCTTTATCAACTGTGTGTGAGGATTTCTCATTTCGATTTGTTGTCAAGTTTTTATAATAATTATGGTTAATAGGTGGAGAGAAGGAATTTTAGCAGGTCCTTGATGTCTTACCTTTTTTTCCTTGTCACACAGATCTGTCTTTAGCATACAATAAACGCTGTGTCTACATTTTTGAAACTTTTTGGTTTGTGCCTGCTACTCTAGTAATATTGAAAAAGCTGTAGAAATATGTGTAAAATAATCAGCAGAAGTTAAAATAAAACCAATTACACTGTATTCTTAATTAAGGATTAGTTTGACTTCCCAAGTTCTTGTTGATCCTTCGATAATTAGACTGTGACAGACTAACTTATTTTACTTTAACTCTGATAAGACGATCTGGAGTTTGAGTAGTGAGGATTGAAGAATTTTGATACGAACGAGACTGACTGAGAATTGACGCGCGTCGATTATTTGCCCATTTTTTTCACACTACCGCAAGAAGGCGTATGAATTGCCGCGAGGGTGGAGTTTCCCAAATTCTCCAGTCTAACTGGCTAGGAAAATGTCCAGCCCTTTTTCACAAGGATATTTCTAAGTCATCTGATGAGGAAATTGCTTGCCAGTGCCGATTTAAGCTAATTTCGGGCCCTGGGCTCAGAAGATCTACAGGACCCCTTGGCACTGGCGGATCGAAATTTATAACCAGAAAATATAATTGTGTCCTGCTTATCCGGGACCTTGGGCACCCGCCCCAAGCGCCCAATGGATAAACCGGCACTGGTCTTATGACAGTACTTAGGACCCAGGCTAGGCGGTCCTTCAGTTAATTTATGATCATCGACACTTGCTAGTGCATTTGAACTGCTTTATAGAACCGATTGACATCAGGGAATGGAGTTTATCCAAATGGCATCTGTGTGTGAAATAAATTACTTATTATTCAATGGTCAAAAAAAAAAAAGGCATTTTATGGTTATTCAAGAAAGTTCTTATCCATATAAAATTTTATGACTATATCAAGTGTTTTGAGACTTAAATTTAAGTTTTTCAAAAATTAGAATTAATCGATTCGTGCACTGAGGGGCTCAATTCTCATGATTGATTGGATGAATTCATTCAAGTTTTACAACAGCTCGTTATTTGCAGCCATTCTGGAAAAGAGTTGCTCCTTATTATAAAAGTTCCATTCATATGACCCTTTTCTTATTCTCTGAATATTTTTTTTTTAAAAAAGGCCTATTATTTTACAAATCCGATGCTTTCATAAAGATTAGATGCCAAGTAAAAAAATAATCAGCCATTGATCATACGGCGATGAAAATTATGCAGATTTTGATATAAAGTATTATCTCTTTAATTATATGTCGATCCCATCATTTAGCACACGGTTATATAAGAATAATCCCAAATTAATTGATATTCTACTAAATAATGTTAACCTATCGAAATTTAAAATTTATTTCATACGAAAAGACGAACACACACAGTGACATTCTAATAAAAATAAAGTGCTATTAACTGTTTTCACTCATTTCGATATTTGCCACTTTATTTTTGGCTAAATTATTACAATATATGCTCTAATACATGCAAGTTTTCTGATTAAATGTGGAAGTTTTTAATTTGTCAAGCCAAATTCGAATACTACAAAATTACGCATAAATTTGATTAATAGTAAATCATGTAGAATTCGTTTGTTTTATACAGTTCGTATATTGTTTTGAATAAACTTTATATTTTTTTAAATAAATTTTTAAACACATAAGTATATTAATTAGATGTATAATCTTTCTTTTTTGAAAACTTACACACTTTAAAGTTTGAACTATTTTCAGAAGTCAAAACATTTATTTTTTATTCTTCCAAAAATGCAGTAAGAAGAGAAAGATCTGGTGTAGTTACATTAACAGTTCCGCTCTACCTGATTTTGAATATTTTATATTTATCTTCTTGTTTCAAATTATTTTTATAGATGTAAAAATGGGGGAAAAAATTAAAAAAAAAACAGTATCACACTCTTGAAGTCTTAAATCAAACATAACTTAGGAAGATTTAAAAAAAAAATGGTACGTTTGAGAATCAAAAACATGCTACTGTTTCGAGCATTCTCACGCAGAACACCTTTATTCAATTTAAAAATAAAGCAGCAAACAATGGAATCTTATTTATGCGATAGTGTTTTTTATGTAACGTGGGTTCAAGTAGCCTTTTTTTTTATGTGGCAATGCTAGATTTGCTTAAATCTGATAAATAATAACTCAAGTAAATCATTGAGTATTGGAAAAAAACCGTTGTCCCAATATATTGCTAAGTAAACGAAGAATCGATCAAAAGTATTATTTGCATCAGAATTTCTTATAGGAAAAGTAGCAAAAAAAAAAAAAAAATACATATATTTGTGTTTTTTAAGACATTTATAAAAAGAAAGCATTGAATCAAAACTCGTTTATGATCAAAGAAATCTATGTGTAGTTCCCAAAATTTCTTTTTTGTATTAAGTGTATTCTATACAAATGTATGCGTGATATTATTTAAATATATTTACTATATCATGTTTGGGAATATCTTGCCGTATAGAAGGATACGTTCAATCTGTCTGTCACGGTGTGGAAATCGGGAGAGTGAGGGGCCAGCTTTGGTTGTAAATAACGAGGTTCGTCGCCAATAGAGCTCTCGTATTGCTTCAGAGAGCGCCATTGATAAGCAATGAATGAATTGAGCCACATCTTTTTCGCATCCATTTCGAGCTGTACGGATTTTTTACTGTTATGTTGTTAATAACTAACAAATGAAACCCATTTATTCATCTTCCCTGACGCCCGCGATCCAAACTAGTAAATTTTGTTTGTACAATTGTTTTGTTAAAAATTCATTTGAATGCACGCATATCGTGAGGTGATGACTATTCTCTAAATTAATTTATTATTTTTGTGAGAGACATTTATTTCCTCCTGTGGGAAACATTGGAGGCAGCATTCGGATCTCGGAAGTATCAACGACTCATTTTCTGATGACTTATCTGATACTACAGAATGGAAATTTTAAACATTAGCTTATTCAAGCACAGTATTGAATATTAATGACCTTGAAAAGGATCCCGAAAAAGATCATGACAGTAATGACAGTTCTTATTGAAAAGAATTTGGAACTGTGAAAAAGTAAAGGATATTAGTTGAATAATTATCTTCATATGCAAGCTTGTGTATGTACATGTAATGCATTATGTGCATATTTTAAAAACAATAATAACAACGCGTAAGTTTTTTTTACAAAAACTGGAAAAGAAAATTTTTATTAGCACTGTTCGCTCTATCTTCATTTTTCGTCATCTTTTCAAGATAAAATCTATGATTATCAATAACACTCTCTTGTTTTAAAATTACGCATTGTAATATCCAATTAGTTTTCAAAATATATGTTGTTGTCAATCTTAAAACCTCCACACTCATAAGCTTTAAATCTGAAAAAAATTCAAATCGTTTTTTGAAGGATGTCAAATATCTAATATCTTTAGAATTTTCAAGTTTTTTTTAGGGGATGGGGGCTTAGCCATGAAACAAATTATTACAATTTAACACAGAATTACATTTTGAATTCTATATCTTTTTTTTAAAAAAAAAATCTTAAAATAAATTAAAGTAATTAAACGAAATGCTTTATGAATACTTTTTTTAAAAAAATTACAAACATTTACAATTTTTTTTAAAAAAAATGACTTTTTTGACAGATTTTTCAGAATAAATTTTACATAATGTTCACAAAAGTGATAAGTACTTTTAATATTGCTGTCACCCATACTTTTTTTTTCTTTAGAGAAAGGGTACTGTTAGCCTGAATATAATGTGGAACAACAAAATATTAAAGCAAAATTATGCTTTTAAAATAAGGAGTATCATTATTGTGTGACTAAAGAAAAAAGCAGATTTTCGATATTTTTACAAGTGATTCCACTTTCTAAGTCAGTATCTAATAAAGAAAGAGATCAATTAGAAAGCTCTTTTGAAGAGGTCGTGAGAGTCCGGTTCCAGCCAATTGAATTTCCTCCATCCTTTAGTCTCGGACTATTGGAGCCATTCGGTGGCAAAACATTCGCTGGGAAGACAGGGAATTTGACCTATTGACTCCCATTCATTAGAGAGAAAAGAAGGGATTATCCGCTTACAGTCAATTAAAAGATGGCTGCAAAAAATCCCTTTCAGGATTTTCATTAAGAAATTCGAGTGCGATCAAATGCTTTCAATAGGATGTTGCTCTGTATGAGGGAAAAGTGATTGGCCTCGCAAAAAATGAATTGTTTTTCCTAAGATGAATACATATCGTTGTAAAGCATTAAATTACTTCAATTTGATTTTCAGCTAATTTTTTATGAGCTTAAAAAAATGTCACAGTTAAAAAAATTAGTAAAAGGAAAACTTAAGTTATTTTTCATATACCTGTGTGTGTGAAACTATCAAATTAACATGCAAATGTGACGTTTGTAGTTTTCTAATTAACTGAATGCAATAAGATTGCAATATACAGTTTTAAGTAATGAAAAGGATATAAGTATTGAGCTTTGGATGCTATTCTTAAATATATTAAATAGAAAAAGCCATGAGGATCTAATAATTGGAAATTCAAATACACTTTAGTAGTCTTGCAAATAAATTAAGCAAGAAAGTAACGAAATTTACTAACTGCAAGCATCGACATTATTTAATTCCTTATTATTTTTAACAATTTATGTTTTCTTTTAAATATATATATATATATATGGTAGCAAACACAGGAATTTTTCAAAGGTGGGGTCCCCTATTCTCGTCCCCTATTCAAAGTCCCCTATTCTCGTATCAAGCTCCAACACGTCGCTCAATATGTTCTTTTGATTTTGTAGATTTTCAGGAACAAAAAACAGTAAAAAATTAATTATTGAAAGGAAAATTATATAGCATTAATTAATAAACTTTATTATTAATAATAAATAATTAATTAAATTTTAAGTACTATATACATAGGATTATAGTCAATCGAAAAAAATCAAGGGTTTTGGTGGGGGGTTTGGACCCGAGGCCCCCCCACCTTGTGTGCGCCACTGTATCATCACAAAGAAATGCTGTCAAATATAAACGTATTGAAAAAAATAAAATTAAAATCTTTTTTAATTTTCACACAAATACGATTTTATTTTCATGTAAATAAACCTTAAACACATTTTCGAACACTCTTACTTCTCACTAATTTATAGACTAAGGGTGAGCAACTTGCTTTGGCTCGCGGACCCCATTGTGGGAGCAGAGGGCCACATCCTTTCAAAATGATTGCCCTCATTATAAAAATAATTAATATAAATTAAACAAAACAGTTGCAGTTTTTTTTTTTTTTCAATTATTTTAACGTGCTAATTTCATAATGTGTATAACTGCAAGCACATCTAATCTTAGAATGAACTTAATGAGATCAATGTACCCTATCACACTTTTTTACAATTTATATAAAATCAGAATTAAGATTGCTTGTTTCTATTTCTCATTACAGCCTGCATGTTTATGCTGGCCAACATGCTTCTCTATTTACTCTTCATGCAAGAAAATGTTTGCTCACAAATATATATCACAATTAAAATATAAAGAAAAAATTCCCTGCAATTGTTTCCTATATGGACATTTTCCATGTGTCAAAAATTTGTAAAAATCAATGAATGTCATAGTATTAAACATTTTCGATCCCACTGTGATTCCAGCTGTAACTCCTCAGGTGCTCAATCAATATCAACAATAATGGGACAAGAGAGCCTAACCCTGAGATCTTGTGACCTCGTCCTTCAAACTCTGCTGATAATATCGTTGTTGAAACACTTTCAGGTAATTTTCTTTCATAATAAAGGAATTCTGTTCTCCTAAAAAGAAACGGATCGAGCACGGGAAAGAAACCTCGTTTCAAAGTTGATTTTCTGACGGCAGGCTGCAGAAAAACTCTTTGTGGGCAGCTATTTGCCTCCTCACCTAGAACATTAAGATATCTGTATTCAATACAGTTATCTCTAAAAGGATGGCTTGAAAACACAAAGGAGACGATTAAGGGAAATGTTATTTGTGTTAATTATGTGAACGTTTATTTTTAAAATCACTTTTTATTTCTCTATTATTTTTAGAGTAAATTTATCACTATTCGATATTGCTGAAATCCGAAAAATTCACGGGATACTTTAACACGTGTAATTTTTAGTTGTAATTATATTAATTAATATTTTTCAACGATTTATCAAGAAAGCATTTGTCTTCGTATAGTTAAATAAACCAATCAGAGACTTTTGCATTCACAATACTTATAACAGATTTCTGTAGTCTTTTGTTTTCTTTTTATTATATTTAAAAATAATTTTAGTTTAGTAATTTGAAATTCTCCATATTTTTTACGGGTCCATACTTTGATTTATTTATTTATATATATATATATATATATATATATATATATATATTAGATAATTATTTATTCTGAATGAAAAACAATGGACTTTTGACAAGTAAATTGGCAATGAAAGGGAAACTACTATTAAAAAAATGTGTACCCTTTAAAATATATTATTTAAGATTTAAGGAACTTTTTGCCATCAAAAAATATAATTAGACTGTTTCCAAAAAAAATATGAAAAAGAAAGAAGCAAATAGATCAGATAATTTCAAATGGTTCCATTACGGAGTTTCAGAACTGAATCCTATTCCTTCATAGCAGTGACATGTAGAAGATACAATACACGAAGTACAAGGAGAAGAAAAGGGCATTCTCAAAATTGAGTCTTACTGCGATTCTAATCCATTCATTCTAGAGGTAAATGAAAAGGATTTTCAGACGGGCATAGAAGAGGAAGAGAAACCGATGCATCATTTAATAACACCCGATCTTACCCCTGGGCGATAATAATAAGTCATCTGATTTACGAAGTGTCATCAGGGCGTCTCTTCCCTTCCAGCCCACCACATCCATTTTCAGTTAGCTAAGTGGGTCACTGATGTTGACGAGTCCCTTTGTGTCAGTTGGGGTAACATTTGGTGAGAGATCTTTTACCTCAACACGATTTCATCTGCGCCATTCATACGTTGCATATTTTTTGGAAAATACACAGGAATGTAATGGTGGGAGATTATTTTTGTACTTCATAACAGACACTAAATATTCTAAGCGGGAATCTTTTCTGTGGTAGGACTCTAAGCCGTTGTACTAAATTGAGACTTTCCATCCTTTTTTTAAGAAATGGTCGTTACTGAAAGCTATAGTAATGCTTAATGGAGGCAAGTATTTGAAGTTAATACCAATGACTGGTTTGAATGAGAAGTCTTCATTTTTATGTGGTAACTTCAAAATGTGGGCTATTTATAGACACCCTTAGATCACTAGGTGATTAAATAGGTATTGGTCCAAATTACCAAGAAAACCCTCCAACATAACCTCTTTAAACACCGATTTAGCATGGATAGTGCTATATGTTTAGATACGGCGCAATGCAACATTCCTTCTCTTGCGGCGTATCAACAAATGTAATTCAATTCAGGAAAATAGTATATTGAGCATAATGAGACTCATTTCATCAATTGGGTCCACAACACTGAGGCAGGCTAATTTTCGTTGGATCGAAACATTCATTGGCCCGAAGAGAAAGAACACTAAATTCAGGAAAGAATTAATTGAAAAATTTCGAACCACCTTCTGAATCAAATCAGCCTGCTTTCATAGAAGCGCTTAGGGCAGTGGTCCCCAACTCATGGGCCGCCTAAAGAACATCAAATTATTTTCCTTTTACTTTGGTAAATTTTTCTCGGGAATGGAATATAAATCACTTTATATTCCCTGTTAAATCTCTTTAAATACATTTTTGGTGTAACTGTATTTTATTTTGGAGGCATATTTAAATGCAATTAAATTAAAATTATTAAAGCAAAATAAAGCACTTCTCTTCAAAAGGCCGCGGTAAAATAATCAAACGCTGACTTCTCCGCGGAATTAAAAAAGGTTGGAAACACTGATTTAAGGGATCCACAAGGAAAAAAAAATGTATTCTGGGATTCCATATATGAAGTAAAGGGTTTATGATAAAATATTTAATAGCCTTAAAAAAATGAATGTCTATTTGTTGTTTGAAATAAGAAACTTTAACGCACCAACTCATATCCACAAATATTCCACCAGTGTGCAAAACTTAACTTTCTGATTGTGCCGTAATTCTTAAAAGAATCTACTGGGTGCTGTATGATTCACACTCCAGAGGAATTTAAGCACTTAAGGTTGATGGAAGCATAGTTTTGCCCATTGTTTCATCACAGCAACGATCTGCAATAAGTGAGCCGTTGTGGAAAAGTTGGAGCCCTTCAAAATAATGCTTCCCCACACAAACACTACAGGATCACTCCCGGATCTTAATGGAAGAAAACTGTGTTCCTCCCTTCTTTCTTACCAAGAGGCCACGGTAGCCTAGTGGACAAAGTAACGGACTTGTTTTCGGTATGTCATGAGTTTGAGCCTAATACTTCTGAAGACCCACCGAGCAGAGGGAACCGATGCCTGTTAAATATGTTGAGGCTCAAACGTCTTTCCATTGATGTGGGGTGGAAATTAGGAAAGGAAGATATCAGCTCACTTGCAATCATCGTCACTTGACCATGGTTCATAATTACGAGTTCCGTCGGGAAAAGCAGTAGCTGAATAGAGCGACGTTAATATTTACTCACTTCTTGTCAACTGACGCTGAGAATTATTAATCAGACTGAAACTACCTTTATCAGTTAGCAGAACGTGTTCTTCTTACATCCTGTCTTTCTGTTCTTCACACTACTGAAGACAGTGTCACTAATAAGCTTCACATGACGACGGGCACCTTCATGCAGATGTCCGGCCGAAGAATGCTTACCGTGCTGAGTTATGTCGCCCGATGTCTCTCTCTTTCCGCCTCTCGGACGACCTCCATACGCCTCTACCTGTCATATAGAAGGCTTTCTCCAAGCTGTAGAAGCTACACTTTTGTCGATTCCAAACACTCGTCAAACTATTCTCTTCATAAAGTTTGTGCATCCTTCTACCACGTGCAAAGGCATCCGGATGGTTTATTGTAGCTATTATGAACGCATGATTTCACTTTCGCTTGCAAGGAATGTCTGGAAAGGCGTGTTTCTTCCTTAATTTTATGCTGCCTTGGCACTGAGCAGGTGCATTCGACTCCTTAACATGTCACACCTGCAGCATTATGACATCCTCTCTGATGTCATAGTGCTGATATTTGCACACATGCGCCAACTATTGACTGAGCTGCCTATTCTCTGTAATAGCCGCACAAAGCCCGTACAACGATTTCAAGATTATAAGTTTAAAAATGCATTTACAGCTTAAGTTTTGAATGCTAGTATATACTACTTTTATTCTACTTGAACATTATTTTCTTGCTATATTTTTATATATTATTTAGCACTAAGTGTCAGAATTATAACAACTTAGTATATTTTAAATGATTAATTTCTAAGTATATTCCATAAAATCATTTAGGAATATAACATAGAGGTAAGAGGAGATGGAGGATTAAAGGGTGCACAGACGAAAAAAGGTTGGGAACCTTGTGTTCAGGTCAAAAGAAATTTGATTCATGAAGATGGTCCACACACAAGTAAAGCTTAAATATTCATTTTAAAAAATATAAAAAAAACTATGCATATTTCACGAGTAGCAAAAAGCTACTTAAAGATGCATTGTTTACACGTGTATACCTTTTTTTCCCCCAAATTCTTAGCCTGAGGATAAACTCAAGCAAGAGGAAAAATATGGACCCACTGAGAGGGGAAAAAATAACCTCTTTTTTAGAAGAATTTTGCATCTGTAGACCATTCCAATGAAACAATATCGAAATATCAGCCATCAACGGATTTAACTGACTGCTATTTTTTCAGATCTGTCTATAAATTATTGTTGAAAAAACATCGAAACCAATTACAGAGGCTTCCATGAAATGTTATTTTGTTTGAGATAAAAGCAGATTAGCATGGAACAAAACAAAACAAGATCAACAACAAAAAAATCAGTATTCAGGACAACAGGAAAAACTTTCGGAACAGGAAAAATTCTCGGATAATTTTGATTTTTTTCCCTTCCTCTTTTTATTTACTCTCATCAGTCCTTTGACCCCTGATCACTAAACGCACGCATCAACCCATAAACTATCAGGCAATCTAATGACCGCCGTCTGAGGTCAGTTGCTGAAACCTTGCCCGCTCCTAATGAGATTATTATTTTGTTTTTCTTTCGCAGAATTCAATGGAGAGGTATTGCCCATGTCTTTTATCACCTTTTTTTTTCAGTTGAGGTTATTTACCCTTGCAAAGTAGAAGAAATCATGATCACCAATAGGGCAATCGGACATCTACTCTAATTGCTTCTTTTACCGAAATAAAACTCGTTACGTGTTTTTAAAACGTACAGTAAAAAAAAGTTTTAAAATTTAGTTCAAATGGCTCGTCTTATTACTCAGGTGTGGGAAAATTAGATAAATTGCTGGAGTGTAAAAAGCGTGTGTCATAATGTTTTTAAAAGAATCTTTTCCTTATTTTGTTAAAGTTGACACAGAAAACTGGGATTGTAAGTAAATGGAAAAGGCAAAAATGTAACATTAGCCATAGCGGAAATCAATAGTTTATATATATACGCATTGCGTGCAATTTATTTTCAGAAAAAGAGCTTTAAAACAAGTAATATAAAAAAATAATTTTAAGTCAATTCTTACTTAGGTCAACAAAGAAAAATTTTATTTTAGTTACTTTTTATTAAATAGTTACAATTATATATAATATAAGAGAATCACAATATATTAAGTGACAAAATAGAAAGCAATTTTCCATTTTCCTTTCTATATAGGGTGTTGGACTATTTTTGTTTGTTACTATTTATTCATTAACTAAATTTAATTATTCTAATGAAATATAGTAAAAAAGAAGTTACATTCTCAAAAGTTACGCCATCACAAGAGGGATCCGAACCCATGATCTTTGGATTAGAAGTCCAACGCGCTATCCATTGCAATACAGGGACACAATGGACGATTTTACTTTCTATATATGCTGCTGGACTATTATGTTTGTTACTATTTATTCATTTTAAATTTATTTAATGAATTAATATTTAAAAAAAAAACTGTGTGAACATCAAGTGTCCTCCGCTGCAAGTTTAAAAAAATGTATTTGAACTTGAATGGATGAATAGGAAGTATTTTATTAGCGATTGAAAATTTGAACATGATATAAATATAAATAAATAAATATATATAAGGAGTGAGAGTGAACTAATAGTAGGAATTAAGAAAAGGGTTTTTTGTTGTTGTTTTTTAAAAAAATCACAATATTTATTTTTATACATTATGAGATTTTGTGTTTGTGAAAGAAACATTATAAGAGTTGCTGTTTTCTTTATCTCAATAATTTTAAATACCATTTTTAAATATATTTGGATTTGTTACCACGTATAATTTACCATTATTAATAACAAAATAAATTAAAACATCGTTGTTTTTTATTACAATAGCTATATATTTTATATTTTTTGTGATAGAACGAAACACAGGTAGTAATTCGTCAATAATTTCTAAAACACAAAAAAATAAAAGAAAAACGTAAGAGGAGGGAGCCCAAGTTCATTATTGTTCTTCAAAATGAATATTGAAGATTTAAATTAATATAAAACTCTCGATATTTTTATTATCCGTGTCTTTTTTGTCCGTTTTTTTTTCCTTCTGGTGTATCATTGTCTAAAGCTTTTGAGCAATACTTTTATTTTTCTTAATATATTCTAATAATTAATTTGGGAAATTTAAGAAACTTCTCTCGGATTTTGTAAAGAAAGTTACTTCTGTAATAAAAGCTTTAAAAACAGCAAACCACGTCTCGAGATAAGGAAATGAGTTTCCCCTCCCTCCCTCAATGTTATCGTAGAATTTAAAAAATAAGCTATATGATCACTTGTAATAGTAAGTACCACCTGTTAACTAATGATGTTCACGCAAGATTTTTATTACTCTTTTTAAATTTAGTTTCAATAGTTTTGGAAAAAGATGAATAATTTTTTTAAAAATTTTCCTATTGTGAACATTAATTCAAAAGAAGAAAAATTATTAAAATTAAAGTCCCCACAAAACAGTTATTTACCTGCTAATTTTTAAACAATTTTTATTTTTTATCAATCTAATTTAAATCTATCTAATGTAAAAGAATATTTAAAAAACCACTGCATCTCATTATTTTTATAGTATTTAATTAACGTATAATAATCTTATGGTTGCCATAAGTTACGTAAATAAAAGTGTTTTTAAATAAAAGAAATAACCAATAAATAATGTAATATAAATTTAAGTGAGTAACACATCTCACGAAAAGGAAATTAAAATGGTCAAATCTCACTGAAAATGAATACAAGTTTAAAATGCTTCGATTTCGGTGGGAAAAGTAAATATAAATTTAAAAATTGTAGTAAAAAAAATATTCTCTTTTCCAAAATGACATTTCATCATTTAAACATCCATTTACTTGAGATCGATCCCTTTATCTCGGTGATTACCAGTAAGTGAAGCAAGTAACTGAATGCGTGTCATTAAACCAGATTTGTTTTGAAGTTACTTCGTTTCAAAGCACACAGAAAGGTCTCTTTACCCATTCAGAACAGCCAATTGATAGTGAACAATAGGCGCACCCTACTTCCAATATAATAGGAAATGTATTTATTAAGCAATCGGAACAGTAATTCAAGAGCAAAAGAAGATTCAATAAAGGATTAGCGTACTTACTGGGTCGGACTCGATAGATATCTGGATGACTGCAACTGGTATCGAGAAGAACAAAAAAGATGGCTGCCACAGCACCATTAGATATCCACTTCACCATGGTTGAACGAGAGTGGTTTGCAAGATTTTCACAGTTTCAGTGCACACACACTGTAGGATAGAAAGAGAAAACTCAAATCGTAACTAGAAGGGAGGGGATCATACTGGCCAGTTCCATGCACAAAATATCAAGTCAGTTTCTTTTCTTTTTTTATGGCCTTTAGATGCTATGACGTTTTCAGTGGATCCATTCGCAAAGAATCTAGATCTGAAAGTCAAACAAAAATATCTCGTTAATTTTGTAGTGAACCATTAGCATGATTCTTTTTTAAATTTCGCTCTACCTACGTACTCTTTCTGAAGTGAGGGCAGGAGTATAGAATAGAACATCACAGATTTATACAACTTTCAAAATTTTTAAAATCAGCTGTAAACTCTCTCTGAATGTAAAATTTGCTGTGGTGAATTTTTGCAATAAACTTCAATACATTTGCATATGCATTAAAATTCTAAAGACTCGATTGAAAAATAACATATATCTTACAATGAATGATTTTGGTAAATTCGGCATTTTTTGACTCAAAGCAATATAACCGTGTAATAAAAAATAAATTAAATCTCATAATTGATATGTAAGAAAGTCAAATTGTGCAAATATTTCAGATATATATATTAAATTCCGGAAAGGTTTGCATTTTATTAAATAACTATTTCATTACAATAAAAATATTATCAAATCTGATGAATTATATTATATTTTCAGATCACTGTTATTAAAGTGATTATAATTCACGATATGGAAATACAATAAATTTTATAACAGTGATAACTACATAAGAATAAATTTATCACAATATAAAATCTAGAAAGATTACGAGGAAGAGGAAAATTAATTAAAATGAGTATTAATAATGACAAAGTCACAGGTTTTGTAAAGTTTAAATCATGATGAAGCTAGCAAATATATAACAATTAGGTTGCAAAGACAAGTTTTAATTCATTGATATTGCATTTTTCTTAGCATTCAAAGGTTTAAATAAAAGTACTTTATGAAAATAAAAGTACTTTATGAGGAGGATACAAAGAGAAAAATTATAGCTCAGTGAAATCGTAAAAGAAATTAGTTTTCAAAATTCACAAAAGTGTTGTACGGAATATTTGTTCTGAAATGTCATATTTTATATGAATAGAGGAGAAGAAAAAGTAAGAAAAAAGTTGAAAAGAGAAATTCATTTGTCCTGCCTTTAATACTATGTGAAGGATCGATAACATGTATTTTACGCCTTTAGCTGCAGAATATTAGAAGAAAAATGGAATGGTAGGCATGTAACAAAATGGAAACAAACATAAATGGCTGTTATAATAATTAATGATAATAAGACCGCCAATAGCGCGTATAAAGAAAATAGTGCTTTATCGAAGGAATAAAAAACAATCTGGCAAAAAAGCAAGTATTGGGTGTAATCCAATATAAATTCAACTGTAAAGCAGTAACGTAACAAATTTGTGATCTACATTTGGTAAACTTATTTTCTTTAAAAATGAAATTCTCTCCCTCTCTCACTGTGATCTCTACTCACCCTGCAATATTAATGAATGCGAATTTTAAAACAAAAGAAAAGACGACAAACAGGACTCGAGGCACGGAAAGGAAGCACAAACACAATGAGCAAAATGTACTGAGGGAGTAAGAAAGGTTGTACTCAGACATATCAGCGAGTAGTGTATTTAATTGAAATAAGGAGGAGGGGGGCAGCCACAAGTATGTAAATGAATAAATGTTACTTCTTAATTTAAAATCAGTTTATTTATCCATAAATGTTATATTAGTTTGATTTCTGATAATTCCCTATAACACTTAATTTTTAGCACATGAATCGAATATTGGGGAAGCACTGGCGTTGTATGGAAATTTGGAGTCAGTGGATGTCATCCTTGTCTCTTGATTGTGCTACAAAATTACGAGGTCCGTCGCTGACCTGCCCTCGTGTTGCTTCGAAGGGGGACGTTAATCAGCAAAATCCATCAAAAGAAAGCCCTCGTGCAACGGGGGATCCTAGAACACTGCACGAAGTCAAATCCCCGGCTACAGTTTTGAAGAGCACATCACCACCTTATATAATGAAACAAAGGGAAATTTCAAAGTCAATGTAAAGAAAAATCTAAATGAACCAACGGAAAATTGAATGGATGCAATAAAATTACTAAATCTCTAGAAAGGGAAGATTTAGTAATTCAGTAAAATACCCTGAACTTAACACGATAGGTAAGACTGAGTGATTAACGCGATAGGTAAGACTGAGTGATTAACGCGATAGGTAAGACTGAGTGATATAGCCGCGTAAGTAGAATTCGCAAAGTGTCATATGATTGAATATATAGATTTTTTTTTGTTGCGGTCGAAGACAAAAGAAAATAATGATTTAGAAAAAACGATGCTTAAAAAAAGGTTCGGTAACACAGATACAAAAGTCGCAACTCGAAGTTATTTTGATACAGATATCCTCATGTAATATGACAAAGTAGTCTGCTGCTAAAAGATTTTTTTTCTGCCCCTAAAATTTCCTCTCGTAGCATGCTAATATTTCTTTTTCTTTTATTCCATGATTTTTAAAAATAAAAACGCTCTTCGTTGGTGTCTATGTATTTTCTAATATTTGTAACCCATTTTCAATGAAACGTTCTGTCAAATTCCTAACCATCATTCGAACTCTTGTCGTTAAAATTAAGTTCGTTATTGTTGAAAGCAGCCTTGAATTCAAACACACTAATAAATTAAAAGTGGCGAGCTGACCAGTTTATTGCTCAATAACACCTTGGTGACAGAAATAAATAAATAAATAAAAAGAAACGAGCCTTACAGTATTCACATATGATGTGTAACATCTGACATGTTGTTGTGGTAAATACGCAATAGTAACTTATATCCTGAAAAAAATGAATTGAGTATGATTGGAAATAATTTTCTATCGAATAACTATATCTTTAATGAAAATTTTAATTAACACGAGTAGTGCAATTTTTTATCAAAAATAATTATTCTTGTTCAATTTAAGGAAGAGCGGAGATAATAGACGCATGATAACTAAAATATGGCACATATACTTGTGATTTCAAAGTATTTAAAAACCGTTGAAAAACAGCACCAATAACAGTACCACTGTTAGTAGTCGAAACATTTTGATTTGTGTTCATTTCATGCTTGAGTTCATCCCTCCAAAAAACTATGGGCGGCTGAGCTTTTGGCAAACTGATGTTAAAGTTAAAATTACCACTCAAAATCATGGGAAGCGAGTGATATTTTTTAAAAAAAAAAAATGCACCGTACCACCTTCGGTATATTCCTTTAAGACCCGAATTATTTTTATTTTTAAATATTAAATTCTTGTTATTAATACTACATGGACCCCAATGACACTGGGAAAAATACTAAAAAAATTCCCACTCTCCCCCCCCCCCCGCCGGAACATACACGGTACCCACACGATCGTGCGGGTTGGATGTTATCTGTGAAACAGGTCACCTATGTAATTTTACGAGTTATACATTTTTAGCTCTAAGTTGATAGAAGAAACAATCTTAATTCAACTAAACTTGTTACAAATAAAGAAATTACTGATGTATAATTAACTCTTTTATTAATCAATTATTTATTTACTGTAAAAATCTTTTGTTTTGTTTTTGGCAAGTATAAATAACCATTGCATTTTTCACAACAAGTTTACAAACTGCTTTCGTAGTTTTCATATCTGCACTTGCGAGGCCTTGAAATGCCATCAACACATCGAAAATGGCTATACATGCCAAGCCTTTTATCCTCGAATGGCCAGGATAAAAGCCGTGACATGTATAACAGGTGGATTATAACGCTTCTATTTTTTCTTGCGAGGGGAATTACACAACACTGTTGTTTTCATCATCAGCTAAAATACTTTTGCTAGTAGGTAGAGAGGCTCATAATGCTTCAACTATCTCCAACTTAAATTTTAAGCCCTCCATTTTGATTTTTTGAGGAGTTTTATTTTATATTGCATCTTGTTTGCACAGAAACCAAGAATTTGCAACAGCTAAATCAATGTTTTGAATGTGCTAATAAAAAATAAAGTACTAAAAGAAAAAACAGGAAAGAACGTGGAAATTTTAATTTGATCAAGAGAAATAATTTTCGAAGGAAATTAAAGTGATTTAAAGTAAATTTGAAAGCAGCAAGTTCCCGAGAATAGAAGCCAGGACAATCATTTCAAGTCAGCTTCTCTAACCACTAGGTGACGAGGCCTCGTGGAAAGATGTAATGTAAGCTTTTAGGATGGGTAAGAAGAATGCGAGGGTAGCGAAGAGACAACACCACGCGTTCTCATTGGTCAAATCAAATAGCGCACTTACGACACTTCCCGTTACCCACATCCGTCCCTTTTCACGAAATCACTCCGACAAATATCCAGCAATCGAGAGGAAAGATGTTACACATCAATAAAATAATTCTAAAATTTTCTATTAAAACACATAATTAAATTTTTAAAAAAATTCACGAAAAGCAGACATTTTAATGACAATCAGCGTTATATGCCATTTTCAATAAAAAAATATGCATTAAAATCGTGAAATTATTCTATTTCTGTACAAAATCGAAAGAGAACAGTTTACTTCTTTTAGTTTTATCATGATGACAAAAATTGAAATGTTAAACGAAACTTCCGCGCAAAAATCTGCAATCATGTGGAAATAAAAAATTTGAAAATTTCTAGTATGAATATATAAATACATATGTTCAATTATTTGTAATTATTTTAATGAATAAATTATAAATTTAAAAAATCCATATACATACATATATATGTTTTTCCGTGTGTGTCTGTTTAATATAAAAAAATACTGGAATCAATATATATAGAGAGAATAATTATATATAAGAGATTGCGGTATGTGTGCTGATATATATGTAATCAGCAGCAGTTCCTTGTAATTTTCGACCATGGAATCGTTGTTACGATTCTTAGCAGGTCGTGTGGGGTGGGGGGAAACAAACAGTGACCTTGACCGCTGTCAAAGTGAGTTGACTTTTTTTGCTTATCCCACGAAGACATAACCTTTTTTTTTCTTCCGAATACTAAACCGATTACGGAAAAAGGTCATCGCAATTCACCAGATTTGCCTGAATTTTGATTCACCTCGTGCATTTCCCTTCATCCAGACGATATGGGGAAGATCAAAATAATTTCGAAGAATTTTTAAACACTATTTTTGTCCCGTCTTATTTAAATTTTCGATCTTTTTAGCATTATTGCTTTCAATAAAGGGAATTAAAAGTCCCTTTTTTACAAATGTTTGTGTTTGCGTTAATACTGAGCCAAACAAAAACCATGTGCAAATGACGTTACACAAAAATTATTTCATCTGTTCTAACTCAAAACGTCTCTCAAGCGGAACTTTCTGAAAACAGAGAAGATTTCTGCATCCGATATGATTTCATGCTGTTAGACACTCGACAACTACTAATAGTACAAGCCGAAGAACATAAAATAAGAAAAAAAAATCCTGAGAGAGATGTAATGGCATTATTTCAAAACAACTTTATACGTCTTATGATAAATTACACACAGTCATACATTTATTGATTCTTTGATTCATAAATTAAAACTGGATTTGAATG
Organism: Trichonephila inaurata madagascariensis; assembly: GCA_019973955.1. Classification (NCBI taxonomy): domain Eukaryota; kingdom Metazoa; phylum Arthropoda; class Arachnida; order Araneae; family Nephilidae; genus Trichonephila; species Trichonephila inaurata. The sequence continues at coordinate 1,523,087 of BMAV01019239.1, forward strand.
CCAATTGGATGTAAGACTTCTTTCCCGACTTAATATAAATATCATGCCTAAATTATTATAAGTTGCGTAAGCGATACTCTAACTGCATAAATATAAGAGCAATACATCGATGTATAATAGTTGGATTCACCAGGAGATGATTTTAAAAAAAATGTTAAATATTTATTTTCATAGAGAGCCAAGGGGTAGATCAGATTCAAAGAAAAATTTCTAACTTAAAATATCAAAGCATTATCTTCGCACTTATACATGCTCAAAAACTGAGTAACTCAGTAGGATATATAAATCAACTTTCACAAGTCATTTTTTTTCATACAAAAAGGAATCTAAGTAGAGACATCTAAAAGTTAACATTATTTATCAAAATATGCTGCTTTAAAAATGTAGCACTGACGAATTAATATCTGTTACAGTCAGATAATAACTTCAAATAATTGAAATGAAATTATTTAATAATTCCATAATAATAATGAAGACTCTGACCATTGCTGACAGTTTCAACAGAAAATTTAAAGCCCTCGTGTTGCTGAACAGTGCGACGTTTATATTCACTCACTCAACAGAAAATTTAATTCTATCTTTTGTTACGAAATTTAAAGAATATCATTGTATGGCACTGCAAAATTAATTTCTTAAGAACTGCATAAAAAATATCTAAATTATTTTTTATTATATTGAAGGCTGTGGGGTCAAAGTGAAATAGAAATATCTTAGCAACAACATTTAAGAACTTAAAAACAAACTCTCATGTCATCCTATTTTATTATATATCGAGTGATAAGTGAGTACTTGACACTTGTAAATTTTGAATAATTAACAGTAAACTGTTTGAAATGTAAAACACATCGAATGTTCGAAGTCATAAATTTTAAAATTCTATTTTCGAATAAATGAAAAAATTCTGCTTTATAGCAGTCTGGTAAATATTTCAGTTCAGTATGCGATAATTTAAAGAATAACAACCAAAGAAAAGTGTGCTTTGTAATACAAATTGTTGTAAGAAACGAAGCTTATAATAAATAATACTTTTGAATGAATACAAGTTGAGATAATTAAATTTCTCTATCGAACTAACAAGTCAGAATATTAACGTATCTGAAGTTTCTGATACTGCCTACTTCTTACGTGTATAATAATTACGTTGTCTATGCCAATTAATATAAATTTATTTTATTACTTTTCCTGTATCTTACGAAGATAAATTATAAAATCTGAAAATATCCAAAAGTATCACCCCTGTCTAATAGTTGTTTTCTCATCGGTAATTTAAAAATGAAATGTATGATTACAGATTTCTTTTATCTGCCTGATACGCATTATTTAAATTTCGTTAGCTTATGCATATCATAAACATTAATTCTATTTCAATACAGCATTGCAAATTTCAGAATTTTTTCAATTTCTTTACCATTGCATGAAAAGGATTTTTTTTCTTACAAGATATCTAATTGATTTTTAAAATATCATCATTTATACCCTCTCTAGAAATATACTTGTAGTTAAAATATCTTTTAAAAATGATAAAATTTTATTAGTTTTAAAAAAGTCTCGAAACAGTGTGTGAAAAGTCTATTCCAACATTCCTTTCATTGAAATTTTTTAAAAGATTTTTGCGGTATTTATTATTATTTTTAAATAATAAGAGGAAAAATTATAAGTATTACATACCGTAGAGAAGAGGAGACTAAAAAGATAAATAGTGATGCAATATCCTGTTACTATCAACTTTTTAAGTTCGGAATTTAGAGATGCCGGGAAATATTTTCCAAACATACTTACATAGTTCTTTAAGAATGCTTTGTATTCCCTTTTCTGATGATGTTGAATCGTTCACTCAGAGGAAAGACTGCGAATTCTTCCAACACTAATTAACTCAGGGTGAAACGCGACTCTTCCCGAATGTGGACCAACTCGAGAGAGCAGAGAGAGCAAAAGAAGGGATCACCTACCTGTTGCACACACGAGGGAATGCGGAACGGTGTTCTTTTCAGACCGTCTCTGCTGGTATATTGGTCGAGACAGGCAACTTCTCTTCAGCTATCGGGGGAAACTTTCCGCATGGTTAGCATCTTCCCTGACCTGTTCGCTTCGATTTTTGCTTCTATCTCTCCTTTTGTTTTTTCTTGGCTTTTTCTTTCTTATTGGCGAAGGTCACCGGGGGAGTTGGGACAAGAGTGGTCCAAGTCGTTTTGGAACTTAACCGAAATGCCTATATTTCCATCGAGGGGGGATCACGTGTGGCTGTAAGAATTCCAGCACGCGCGTTGGCGTGGTTTCGATTCCCGGAAATAGTTGCCAGTTGGAAGTGAAGACTGCCAATGCGTGTTTGAATTCATTGAATCACGTGTTACAATTTTTATCTCAAAATGTGTCAAATCAATAGATGTAACAACGAACAAAATTGAGAATGTTTAAAAATTTCATTGGAATTTGTAATTAGACTCATTCATAAATGGGGGAGAAAAACACCAAGAAAAGAATATAGAACAAACTTAGAAGTGGTATTCGAAATAAGAATCACCCTTGTATACCATCATCTTACGTTTCATATTCTACGTAAGGGAAGAAGAGCACACATATTATTTTATCATATAATACTAATTTCTGTGTAAATAAATATTCTTCTCTTCTGTTATTAAATGCGTTCTATATTTCATAAATGTTACGCAAAATCAGTTTTGATTTACATGTGACGGGAGAAAAACTGTATGCTTTTCAAATATTTTTAGACGCAGAATAGTTATCGTCGTATTCCGATTTTATGTAAATATAGAATATTTTTGTTTGTTTGTATAAGCTTTTTCAGAGTTTGGATTTAGGTATTTTTAGAGAATTAAATGTGTAATCAGTCTGCTTAGCGTAACATTTTTTCCCCTAATATAATATCTTCCTCTACCATATAATTTTTCATCTAGTTCCTTTTTGTTAAGTATCTATTTTATATTTAAATAATTATTACACTAGAATTGAACTAAAAACAAAAATCTCCCCATTATGTATGAACCATAGAAATTTTTAACAGTCGAATCAATAGAGCTGTTCTACTTACATCAAATAGTTGAAGGAATTAAGACTCGAACTGTTGATCCCCCAACTTTGAAATGAAAGTCATCCTAATACACCGAAAAAAATAAAGTTTGATTTTATTTTAAAAACTGAAATTGTAAAATAAAACATTTTTTTAGATAAATCATATCTAAGAGTTTATTGAGAAATACTGAAAATGAAATTAAAACATTGATAATAAAATTAATATTTCGATTTTGTTTTATGTTGATAAATATACCAATAGGCACAAGAGATTCCTTTTATTCTATTTCGATTGATTTGATTTTTCATTCCCAGTGCACACTTTGAAGCTGCGCGAGAGCTATTGGTATCGGACCTCGTCATTTGGAACGTTGGTCAAGTGGCGAGAGTTGGCATGGAACGCTTTTCTTGAATTATTCTTTCGATCTGTTCGACAACAGTTAAAGATATTACCTGAAAGCTTATATTTTGAAAGAGTAAAAACAGTAATAAATGAAAGTTTTGAGTCTTACCACGTATATGTAGAAAAATGTTTCTTATTATTTTGAGGAACAATTATAACCTGATAACAATCGATCCATTTTACCCTATTGAAAGCTGTTTTATGGTGACACTGAATTTTGGTTTGGACGTTTAAGAAACTACGTACATGTGCATACAAATCGGGTGACATGATACAAATCGCGGTTTCTCAAAGTTTGAGTCATGATACATTTGGCATCAAGTAACTAAGTTTGGAGGGTCGTAGAAATTTTATCAAAGTGTAGAGCCATACATACTTTTAATAGGTTAAAGTAACTTTTTGGAAGATTTAATTTCGAAAGCTGTTATTGAGATAATTTGATATGTTTATATATTCACAGTATAAAATACATTTTGATATTGAAAAATTGCATTCAAAAACTAAGTAAACAAATTAATGTCAACTGAAAACTCGAGAAAAATTGACCTACTACTCACTTTTATGTTTGTTATTCTAGTACAAATTAAAATTTTTTATAAATTTATACTTGAAGTAACTCTGTGTTCTTTTACAAAATCAAAAAGACAAAAGTATTAATTGCACACTTTAAAATATGCGAACGTATTGCGATCATTACCACAAATATTTAGTTTTGTCTATAATTAGAAAGTTTATTAGCGATTATTTATTGATTGATCATTTATTAGATCATATCCTCTAAATGACACACATTTTTGTTCGAATAATACAGATTATTGGTGGGGGGGGGGGCGTACAAAAATCTCTAGTATAAATAATACTTTTACATTTAGGAGATTCTCAAACAACAACTTTTAAAAGTTTTATGAAGTTATCGAACATGTATTACAAAAGATGCACTTCGTAAAATGTGTTGCAAACTGTACTTAATCAATATATACATATTACATAATGGATTTGTTGAGCATGTATCGCATAATGTTCTTAGTGACCGGGAGAAGAAATTTTTTTGTTTTTATAATAATATTTTCTAAACTTTTTAAAATAATTCACAGTTGGGGGAAGGAGTTCGACGTTACTCTGGAAAAATTTCTTATTGAGTGAAAATGAGAGTTGTTGGTTAGAAGTGTGACAGTTTTACTTAAAAACACACCTCTCATCTAGTAATTTTCAGAATTTCAAATTAAAAATATCTTGATTAATAATTCTTTTTAAAAAATATCTTTATTTTCATTTGGAATTTGATGAATTTGGAAAAGTTTTTGAAAAATTATAGCTTTTAATAATGTGAAATAAATTTGAACAAAGGTTTCCATTTGTAAGGAAATGACGATCAAAACTTACGATGGACTGTAATGGTAATCGTTATAAAATTGTACTCAATTCTGCTTTCATGCAAGAAAAAAAACCGTAATGCTTTATGACTCACAAGAGAAACAAAATTACCGAGAAACACATTAATATAGAGATCATTGTGAATAATGAATATGTAATGTCTTCCGAAATTATGGGGAATTTTTTTGTGAAACTTGAATCGAAGCTGTAAAATACAAAAATGCTCAACAGCTTGTAAAACAGTCATAAGTACTTCTTTAAAAATATTTGTTTGGATGATTGAATTTCTACTCTGATGTAGCCTGAAAATGCAAAATTTCTTTCCAAACGATTGATTCCATCGGAAGGATTATGGTAAAGTGAATGGCTGTGAGAGATTTCCCCTTGCAAATAAACAAACAAACATCTTCGATCAACGGGAAAAAGAAACTTAAGAAAAGTAATTTTCGTGATGATTTTATCAAACAAAAAAAAAAGTAGGAAAAAAATGTCTTCTAGAGTTATATTACACGATGAACGCCTTTGGGGAAGGTCATAAGTTCATGCATCCGCCTAAAGACATTTTTTTTATCAGATTTCTTTTCATACACACACACAAAACAAAAACTGATCGAACTTTTTTTTAGTTTTTCTTCGGTTAGAGTAATAACAGGTAATTACCGAAATGAGTGCGACTTTCCATACGAGCAATTCGTAGTAAGAGGAATCTTTATTTTTATCCTGTTTCTTACTTTTCGGGTCACTTTTCTTAAATCGATACAAAGAATGTTCTGAAATTGACTGTGATCAAATTTCGAGATGTGTGGTGATGCAAATTCTTACAACCCTACAAGTCATTTTATACATTGTTATATTAAAATAAAAAGTTAGCTGAATTTCTCCTTACGATTTTAAATCTCAATAAATTGTTTGATGCTTTGTGATTATATATACTATAACAATGTTTAAACCTGCTTTCTTAGTTCCTATGGCTAAGAGTTTGCAATTGTACTACTGTGGCTACTTACTTCTTACCCATACTATTTGGTTATAATTTTATTTATGCTTTGCTTATTTAGAATTTTATGTAAACAATTATAGAATATAAAATTATGTGTAATGTGTGAAACTTATTTTAAGAAATCAAGAAAACTTCCCAAGAAATTAACCAAACTACCCCTCCCAGAAATAATTATCATTTCAAATTATTTGGTTATCTTTTTTTAAGCAAAATTTAGTTCAAACTTATTTCAAAACTATTTTTATGTAAGTTGTATTGCCAACCCATAACGTTCTAACAAGAATCGAGACAAAAACGACATCAGAACGAATTCTCTTCAATGTGATTCAAAGCTACATCGGAGTGATAATTGCCCCTCTTCGCTCTTTCAACTCACGATGAAATAAGAGAGATCTAGAAGACAAACGAATCGCTCAAATGAATTCTTCTTTCTATTGTATATAGAGTTTGAAGAGTCCATAAAACGTTCCATTCGTCACTGCATATTAACTGCATCAAATGACGTCTTTTTTTTTTCTTTCAAAAAATGGCATTTTCGAGGAACTTGTGATCACACTAGAAGAACTTAATTAAAGGAACTATACGAAGTATGTTTCAATGCAGGAATATTAATAGTTTTTAAGAGATGTTGTGCACATGTGTTATGCAATATTTCAGCAAATAAATTAACCCAACTCAAGTTACTGAATGTTATCCAGAGACATGTCATTAAAATCCTATATATATATATTTATAATTATTTAATACCAATTACCTGTGTAAAGGTTCAATCAAAAAATGGACCAGTCATTTTACACAATTGTGTTTGCACATCAATTTCCTGTTCTGAAAATTAAGATTCAATTGGCATTAAGAACAAATGTCATCAGTTTCATTCCATTTGAAATAAATTAGCACAAAAAATCTGAAACCATAGAAACCTACAATCAATAATAAGCCTCCAGTGATCAACAACGAGATAAAAAAAAGCAAATTTTTACTTTTTCATATCATTATTATTCAATTATTGTAAGTAAATATAACTTTAAATTTATTGCCTGATTTACAAACTGTCAAATCTTTTAAGCATACCATATTTTCTCGAAAATAAAACCTTTGTAACAAACAAAAAGGGTATGCAAATAAAAATAATGATAAGAGCTTATATAAATAATACCTCTTTTAAAACTAATGTATTCATTTGAGCTACAACAGAGGCATCAGGGCTCATTTTCAGAGGAAGTTTCATGTACAGTAATTTACAACCATGTCCTCTTATCGTCATAAAATTTCAAACACCTATTTCAGACCTGAAAATTTCTTGTGATTCAAATTTTTAAAAGCCCATTTCATACCGAGGAACAAAACTACATTTAAGGGATTTATTGCTATACGTGCCACTTGTTCATAATACATTTGTAATACAGCTGTCTTTTATTATGTCTCGTGAAATCATCAAAGTCACGACTTCACGCTGTCTAAGCTGTGCTCATTGATTTTTTTTTTCGTAAGTGTTTTTTAATTCAATGTACACATGTGTCGTAGAAGAATTTCAGAAGTAAAGTTATTTGTTACATGCATACATTTTTGCTGTTGTTGCTAATACCACCTATCTGACGTAGTCAAATCAATGCCCATGGAAGTCATCATGGAATCGAGCTAGATTGTACGCCTGTCGTCGGCCGTAGCTTCGAGCACCATACATGTGACAGTACGATTTGGCTCGTTTCCACCCTAACTCTGAGGGAGAACACCAGAAGGGGGGCCTCCCACTTCCCTTCCCCTTTCACCAACCTCACGAGAGGACTTGCGGCTCGCCGGCTACTTAGAGTATCCCCATGCCGCGAAGGCACTCTACATTTACAAACATCCTTGCCTTCTCCGGGATTCTAGAGGCACAGCAGTCAACGTCGCTAATCACTATACGGGATGGGCGACTATACATTTTAACGACGGCGCATTTATAAGACCCACACCCGTCCATTCATGTCTAGTTTGATGGATTAGGGAAGGTGGCTCACTCGTGGATGGGAGACCGTGCATGTGGCTTTGGGGTTATTTTCTATTGATTGGCCTCAGGTCCGCAACGACAGTATGATAGTAAGTCATAATAGACATAAAAGTGCCCCCCACCGTGTAACAATTAACGGGGCCTGTCTGGCTGAAGAGCCCGACGCTTAGTAGGATGGCGGAAGAATAGCTTCAAGAAACAATGACGGCGTGGTGGACAAAGTGTCCAGATGTGCGGAAGAACGTCTGGCGCCAGGGCATTCAAGAAGGACCATAGAGAGTGATTGTTAGGTCCGCTCCAATAGGACGCTAATGAGTTTGAGGGCCGTGTGCAGATTTTTGTGGCCCTGCCAATGAGAAATGACGAAGGGCGTGTAGAGGAACCGCCCCTGGATTTTAAAAAGATAATTTTTGGTGAGATCAGGGATCGGAGATCGAGATCAGATTCTAGAGGAAAGCGGATTTTCCTGGAGTAAGAGGAAATATAAGAGGATGAACGCAGGCGGCGTTGTGGAAGCTATCTAGCAACTACAGAGAACAATGGAGAAGTGTCCTTCGGACAATGCTGAGATGTGTAGAGAATGAGAGCGAATGAAATCCAACGTCTGAAAGAGACTGAACGCACCGGCTTGGCGCCAAGAGACATTTCCATATCGCATTATCATTAAATATTTTGTTGAGAGATTAAAATTTTATTTCATTTCTACAATTTACAGTGAGTTCATCCTCTCGCTACCCATCCACGATGTTACAACATGTTTGCACATCCCTCATTTGAATTTTAAGTTGCTTTTCAAGAGCGTATATTTCAACGAGCGGGTTGGTTAGATTGCGTTTACGATCAGTATTAATTGTTCGCTATGAAAACAAAGTTTCCAACAATTTCATCTTTTACATGAAAACAAAATTATAAAATGGAAATGGCTCCATCACTTAACGAAACACAACTGGAAATCATGTGCATGGTTGCCATGATTTCAAGATGTTTGGTTACCAGAATTTGGGCCATTTGTCGCGATAATGCATAAGTATTACTGAATATAACATGCTCTTCAGCGCATTTATCAAGTGTTTATTAGTATCCAAGCCATACCTGTTACCTAAATTTTGAACGTTTTTTTTTTAAGTAAGTTTTTTTTAAATTCACAACCGAAAAGCTGCTATTATTTAGATTAAAATTTTAATTATATTCTGACATAATTCTTATATTTTTGTTAATTAATAATTATTACGATACAGTTTACGCGTTATTTGTGATATGAATTTACATTTTGTTTGTTTATTTATTTCTTGTGTTATAGATGTGGAAATGATATACTTGAAGCTTTTTTTGATTAGTCTCATCACAGGTCCATCCATGGGGGAAAGTTGTTTTTATGTCTGGGTACTAAACGTGGGTAAGTTTTATAAAAAATTCTAAAGAGATATTTTTAATGGACGATTCCTTTTATATCATCTATATTCACTCATTGGCGGAAATTTAAATTCACGGAAACAAGTGAATTCCATTTATTATTTCATAATATATAACTGAGAGTATAAATAATAGGAAAAATAAGAATTTTGTCCAAATATCTAAAGCAGAATAAGTAAAACTAAAATCTCAATACCCTTTATTTACCGTGATATCAGCAAGTTTATGCTTTTACAATAAAATAATAATAATTGTAGCATTGGCTGCAAAACTCGTCTGAAAAAGTTAAAAGGAACTTATATCGTAAGAGGTAACATATGAATCAAGGAATTTCAGTCATTTTTTAGTTTTATTTAACATTACATTTTAAAAATATATTGTAATAAGCTATTATAAGAGGACAAAATACTTGGGACTCAAAATAAAAATGGCTTGAGTGAGTGAATGTTGGGTTTATTGTCGCAAGAGCCAATCTTGGCTAAACTGCGCCAAACAATTGTTAAAATATTAAAAATATAAAAAACCATTAAAAAGCTTTCTCATATGAAGAAACTAATCAAGAAATGAACAAAGTTCATTCTCTATGATATTTGTCTGTGGTCTGGACGTAGAAATCTGTGATTTCGACGTGAAAAGGGAAAATTGAATGACGAGAAAGAGGGTCGAAAATAGAGAAGGATCACTAGGGTACCCCGGGTTAGTGAAAACCCGTGTTTACCACAGAGAGTAAACCCCTTGGGAAAAGGAAAAGATCACTAGGGATTGTGACACCAATACTCACCTAAAGAAGGTGAGCCCCCTGAGGGGTAAAAATGGCTTGAACGTGAAGCGTTAGGAACAGGAAAGTCAAGCCATTATGTGAGTTCAATAAAAAATAAAATTTTAAACCTCCATTACAAATAAAATTAAAACAAAACGAGTTCATTATCAATGCGATTAAAACTCTAATTATTGTTTACTTTTTATTCTTTAATACATATCCCCTATCAAATTTCGCTGTGTATAGAAATAAAAGGCACGTGAAGGAATTTTTATTTCAGTTGTTAAAGATTCAATGAGTTTCATTCTTAGATACAGACAAGGGGGAAACAATTATTAACGAGGAAATTATTTTCAGATTGTGTCGCCTTGTATTCAGTTTCGCTAGCATTTGCATTGGCTTTAATTCCCGCAAAACGTAGATACTTGGGAAAAAAATCACGTGATTCAGAAAAAGAAAAAGGGAATAGTAATTGCTTTAAAAGAAGAAAAAAATGTTTACTCCCAAAATTCTAATGCAATAACCGTCTTGATGATTTCTTTCCTATTATATTTAGTTTCCAACCCGACATGGTTATAAGTGTCGTAACTATAGCAAAAATCACTAATTCGAGATTAAACTCACCTCCATTTACTGATTTCACCGATTAATAAAATAAAATGATGAGAAGACTTTTTCTCACGCGATTAAACTATAGTAATAAAAGATTATTCACCTCCCTGAAGCAAACAAGGATACATAACCATGGGATCATAGATGACCTCTACTGCAGACGTTATGACGTAGTGGTTATTATTTTTTTAAAGAACTTTAGATACTCTTTCGGTTGATGTAAGCTCACGAATTGTGTTGACCAACGGTCGCGGCCTTTCCACTATCCACTTCAAAGAGAGAGAGATACTTAATCTCAAATATTCTTCTAATCTGTAAGGTGGAAGTTAAGGCTTTCAATGAGATCAAAGAAACTCCGGGCTGATTTCAAAAGGTAAATCTCACAAGGTACACTGTTACACTACCAGATGGCACTCTATTACGGAGAATCAAATTTTATTAAAATAGAGTAATAGTAAAATTTAAAAAAAATATCATCGAGATAACACAACTCTATAAGATTTTTAGAAATTTTCATGCACCAGGAAGTGGACGGAAAGATCGATTACAAAACCTAAAGAAAGTCTTAAGTTAAACAAAAGCATCTGAAAGGCGTTAAAAGTTACAAACCTTAATTAACATGACGCATAACTTCCCAACAATTCATTCTTGGGATACAGGGGAGCAATTATTTTCCTGCAATTCACGTTGGACCACAACAGATACCATTTTTTGTTCCCTGAATGAACGAAAAGAGGTTAATAAGGGAGGATAGAAATGTGCAATCAGCATCATTCACACATCCTTATTTTTCCTGTGTGAGTCATGCATTAATTATTCAGTGAGGAGTTGCTACTCGCGCGCGTTCTTGATATGCGATTGACCTTAAAACATTCCAATGAATTAAAATAAAATCACGATCTGTAAAGTGAACTACCGCAGAGTGTGTACAATGGGAAAAGACAAAGTCTCGACAACTTTTGGAGACTCGTGAGGAAAATGTATCATCTCGGGTCCACTTGATCTTTGACGAAAATTAAGAAATCCATCTCTAATAACTCAGAGAAGGGCACCAGTGCAACTTTAATTAAATTAAAAACTGAGCAGCATTGGTTAAATATAGAATTGAGCCCATGACAGCTTTCGGGGAGTCAACTATGAGTTAGAAATATTGTATCTCGATAGTTGCTCAGTCCACTTGATCATGAATTAGATAGAAAAAAATATCCATCGCTGTTTCAAATCATTAAAATGATAGCTTTTATAGCTTTAATTAGAAGGAGCACTCACACACACACAATACGAGTGAAACGAAAATGTAATGAAATAGAAATGATATTGGGGTATTATGTAACTTTATTTTTCATAATTTGCTAAACAGGAGATTTTTGTTCGCCAAATGGATCTTCGAACGTTCCCTTCATGTCTCCGGGAAAAGTTTCCAATTGCAAAAAATTTGTTTTATCAACCAAAGGAAGCCCTCTTGAACTCAGATAGGACCATTTATGATCCCCGGAAGAGTTGGGATATATTCTGTAAATCGATGTGTCTACAGTTTTAATATCAACACTTCGTTCCCTGTTGTACGTTGAAATAGATTAAGATTACAAATACGAAGAATTGGTGGGTGGAATCTCTAACAGCAGCAGGATGACAGAAGAAAATGCTTTTAGTCTATTTATATAGGGAGCAGGTAGGGGGCTCATCAAGAAATGTGTTGCGGTAATATTATGTATGATGAATGTGTGAAATAAAAGTATGCGGACATCGTCTCCTGATTCTCAAAATCAATTGCATTATAAAAGGCAACGGCAGATAACTAAAGCGTTCGAAGCCTGACATAGCTCACTAGTGTTCGGAGCAGCACTTGAACCGCCCACCCGCAGGTAGCTTGCTTATTTTCGAGTACTGCTTTTCATTCCTCTGTTCGGCAACCGTCCCGATTTTGACCTACAATTATTATTATTTTATTTTTCTTTACCTCTTCTCAACTCGAAATATCCAATCGTCATCATTATTATTTTTCCTCTTTAACGAATCGCTCTGGGTTAGAGAGACAGTCTCTCTGGGGAAACCGGGTTACCCCATGCCGCACGGAGCCCTTTTTTTTCTCCGCTTCCTCGTCATTTTCTGCAACAATGTAATTCCGCGAAATTATATCTTTTTAAACAGGATATGACATTTGAACGTCTGCGGAAAGGGCTGCCAATAAAGATTTCATATTCCTGTTCTTTTATTTTTCTTCGATTTTGTTTTTAAAACTTTATTATAAGACGGATTGTGGATGTAGTAAATGCTGTAACACAGCGCATGCTCGAAATTACTGTTATGTTAAGCGCAGCATTCCCACTAAAACGTTTTATACGACAGAAACGAATAAAGATCTGCATGAGACTGCAATCTTGGAAACTATTTCTTGACATTATGGTTAAAAAATATATCCCTGGATCGGATAACTCTAAGTCACTGTTAAATACACAAATAGGTAATTTATTCTATTAAATTTTGAGATTATCTCCTGTTATCATTTTTTTTTTCTTTTTATTAAATATTAATCTGTTTTACATCTTTATTTTTTCAAATTTATTTCACTATACAAGACCTATAACGAACTGCCTCTTAGGTCTTTCTATATAAGATTTTTCTCAAAATCAGCTTAGGAAAATGACTAGATTAGTTAAATGGATGCCAAGGTATACCAGAAATAATATATTATTGCAGGTTAGCAATATAACTCCTGATGCTGATAGTGATAACTTGTGAGTTATGTATGTATTATATATGATAACACATAGAAGAAAAAATTATTTTTGTGGTCAATTCATCTATTAATGTTTAGAATAATTTACGTAACGTCATAGGATCGCCCTATGCGCATGCGTAGAATTTCAGTTCTTACTGCACCGATTCACTCCCTTTCATTAATAAAGAGAACGAATAAGAGGAAACAAAAATTGCAGACGTTCCAGTTCACCATGCAAACAAATTCGCATCAGCAACCGTTAGTTAAAGGACAATAAAACCCCGAAATACACAGAGTTCTTGAAGCCGTTCTTTGGAAGGAATCCTGGTGCCTCGACACACTTGAGTGGTTCTCAGATACGTCTCGAGACATCCACCAAGGTTTGTTTTTCTTCAGTGTCATCCATCTTATTTATTGGCTTACTTTTCAAACGGATCCCAAAGCGTATGAATGCCGCGAAACATCACCAAAACCTTCCCGTGTCCTTAATGTGGGTTAAAGGGTCTCGCACATTTTGGGAATTGACCGATTCTTTTCACATTTCTTTTACTAGTTGCGAGGAAATTTAAACAAAAATAAAATAGAAAACGCGATTTTTTTTCTCTTCGAGGTTAAATTTTTCATATCATTTTTTGACGAGGGGTTAGATAAACAAATGTAACCACAATTTTAGAATTTGGAAATTGTTAGAAGATTAAGAAGGTAAAACAAATAGCATAATCTATACAAAAGAATACGGAAAATAAGCACATTCGAAAAATGTATCCCGAAGAATGGCGCGAAGGAATTGATATGAAATGAGAGAATTTTTCATTTATTCAAGAAACATAAAAAAGTATTTCTTTAGTTATAATTAAGTTTCATTTTTTTCTAACTTCAGTTCAATATTTAAAGCATAAAACTAAGTATTTTTGTATATTAAAGTAAAATTTACAAAAATTTGTAAGACAGGACGATATTAAAAAAATACATGACTAATGTAAAATAGTTTTGTTTTAATTGTTCACGTTCAATTTTATTGTTCTGTGCATAAAAATCTAAATAATATTCGAAACTTAAATTGGCAACTATAAATTATCCATTAAATAGCCGAATTCTAGGGTAAATGGATGCATTTGCCGCTGGTTTAGCAAAAATTAAAATGGCTTCAAAGATTAAACAATTTTTCTTCAGAATTTGTAAGAAATGATATCAAATTTTTAAAAAAGTTGGCTGAAGAAAACAGAATTTTAAGAAACTTCCATGTTGCTCTGTTACTAGCGAAACTTTTTGTCTTATTCTAAAACCATCGCATCTCCAGAGAGACAAATGAAATGTGAAACCAAGCAATGTGTAGCTATTTTAAATAAAAATAGAACTGGATAAATTGATTCCATTTTAACTAACTATGCATATCTATGGCTCTTGATTCATACTGCCTAAAAAGTACATGTTTTTTTTAAAGTTTTCACAAAATTTTCTATTTTGGGTTGTCTAGGGATTGCAATATCGGGCCAAAAGTTCAATACCGGTATTAGGTATTTTTTAGATCTTAATACCGGGATATTGGTTTTAATACCGGTATTTGAAATTTTAGAAAAAGCACGAAAACGCTGTTTTTTTTTTTTTTTTTTTTTTTTTTTTTTTTTTTTTTTTTTTTTTTTATATTTGCCATTTTTATATATATTAGAGAGTTTAAATATCTCACAAAAAATGTGTAACATACAAATTATAACAGTATATAAAGAATCACAAAAAAGTAAAACATTTTATTTATTTAAATCACAAGAAAGTGTAAATATCGCTAATCAGAGTTTGTGATACTAGTACAAATTTTTGAAATGTGATCTTAAAAAAACAATGCATCAATTGCACTTTCATTAACCATGGAACGTAATTTTGTGCAATATATATAATTTCATCCGAATTATCTTTTTTTCAAAATAATCCAAAATCTCTGATGACTTAGGCTTAGAAAGTGTGCTAAAATTTGTATCTTCATCGCAATCATATTCTTTCCTATTTAACAATTTTGTATCATGTTTCGTTTTTAAATGTGTATGGAGTCCCCGATTGTACTTCCTCCATTCCTTTTTATAACACTAGAGCATTTTTTACATTGTGTCACTATATTCTTTTCATCATATAAATAAGGAAACCAAACCGAAGTATTATCAACTGATTTTTTATGTTCTTTGAAGTTATTCTCATTCATTATTATGGGTTATTATTTATGAGTAAATATATAAAAAATATTTTGAACCTTAAAGTATGATATGCAAATACAGTGTCAATAACAAACTGACCAATTTAAAAAAATATTATAAAATATTATGCACTTTCTTCATAATTACGACTTTGTTTTCACAGATATGAATATCAGTCTACGAATCCTGAACGTTTACAGGAGGGTTGCGGTAGCCCAGTGGTTAAGGTATCGGACCATGGCAGGCATGTCATGAGTTCGAGCCCAGTACCACTAAAGACCCGCCGTGTAGGGCAGCGATGCACGTTAAATCTGTCGAGAGCTGAAACGTCCTCCCGTTGGTGTGGTGTGGTAGTTAGGAGAGGGGGGTGCCAGCTCAGGTGTCGTCCACGTCACTTGACCATGGTTCAAAATTACGTGGTCCGTCGCCAAAAGCCCTCGTGTAGCTGAACAGTGCGACGTTAATATTCACTCACTCACTCACTCACTGAACGTTTACAGTATCTTTCTGAGCTGTTACAGGATATTTTTGTCCTGTCTTTTTGGATGATTCACATATTTCATCACTTCTCTTAACTGTAAGATACAACTTTGTATTCACAGTTAATTAGTTCCGCCCGTTAGGGAGACACAAAAATAAAAACGTATATATTATTTAGCGATATTTGTAATCCCTGAACATATAGTGGAGACAATTTTAAGAAAAAAAAATTCTACTAAATACCGCGCGAAAAACCGGTATTTAAACTTGTGAATACCGGTATTTCAAAATTGTACAAATCGCTCAAAATACCGGTATTCCGTTTCCCGGTATACTGGTATTGCTATCCCTAGTTTTGTCTGTTTGCGTGCTTGCCTATCTACTTTTTTAGGGAATTCGGCCAATGATGATTTGTCATGTTAGAGACATTACATGTTTAGCTTGAATATAATAACAGTTATTATTATTATAGCTATATCTATACAAAAAATGATTCTTTATTTCAAATTTCTTAAGAGGAATTCTTTTTAATTCGTTAGAATTATATATAAGACACATTCCAAGCCACCAAATTAAAGATCACACACGCGCACGCATGCATCATAGCTAATCCAAAACAATTATCATTCAAACGCGGGATATTTAATTTTTCTGTTTATCCACCTAGTGAGAAATTCAGCTTTTTTAACTGTAACTTTAGTTCTTAAATCGTCATCAATTTTGTGGTGAGATGATGCAATATTATATCAACGACCGAATCTGATCAATAAGATAGCTAAGAGATCATAAAAGGAAAGGAAATTCCAGAACTTTTGGTAAAAGGATAAAAAAAAAGCTGAGATCTTTTGATGAAAGAAGTTGTTCAATGTAAGCTAAACGTGTGTGTTTTGTTGCTGATTTTATGTAATACTTGTTTGTGTAATATAACGTCAAGAACCGTACATTAAAACGTTACAGTAATTAAGATGTCAGGATTTAAACACGTCCAAAGTAAATTTTATCCAATTTGATATGGTTTGAAGAGTGAAATGTTATTGACAACTAAGCTCGTGTGGGTTTCTTATTTTTAGCATAACTGCATGTCATTATATGTTTTCGGCATGATCATTCGAAAAAGGATGTTTTGTTCTACCGGAATCTAGGTTGTGTTCTTTTCGTTCGAGTTAGTTTATTTTAATTTTCAGATAACGTTTTTAAAAAATGGAATGTCGTGAATTGAAGCGCGTTTTTGACTCCTCCATCCTTTTGCTTTTAATCAAGATCCTAAGAACGTGAAAGCTATTTATATCATTTGTGGTTGCACCTTCTTCGATCTCTTTCACGTCACATGCGCGCAGTTTCTTTTAAGTACGTGATGCGAAGCTCCTTTAAACAATTAAAAGTTAACTCTAACCCAGATCCGATTTAGATTACATTCGCATCATGACGTAAATTAAATAAAATCAAAACTTTTGTTCCTATGAGATAAGACTCAACACACATGGTTAATTTAACATTAAATTTATTATGGTTATTAAGATAATTTACAAGAAAATAAACCCTTTATCTGGGAGAATAAAGGATGGTGAGAAGAGGCTCCTGGTTCCATCAGTGTTGGTCGCGAATATTCAGATTTCATCTTGATTTTCAGCATTCTTCCTGAATTTTAAGTGCGTCCCCAATATAAACCCCGCTGCTTCACGCCAGTATTCCAGAGCGGCACTATTTTCAACCATTGCTGTTAATTGCTTGATTGAGTGAGCGCTACCGCGAAAAGTTACAATTAAAAATTTTATGGGTCCAACGACCCAAGGACGCACCCTTCTGAAGGAATGCAAAAACATCCTGTGAACAAGGGTAAGGGCAAAAAATGCGAAGATACAGGGACCCTACATGTCGCAATTGAGCCTCTTGTCCTTCAGTTGGCGGAATTTCAAAAGCACTCGGATTCTGACCAGGACCTCTCGGCCACATGTAAGTGTTCCACATAAATGGAGTGTGAGGTAAATTCTAAAATAGGATTAGGGAAAAATCTAATTTTATTAAATGTTGATCAATCATGATAAATAAAAATCTGTTCTAAAAAAAGTGAGTTAAATGTGTTGTTTGAAAAATTCATTTCATATTTAAATCTTGTGAAAAGAGTCTACTTATAGAAACCAATTATGTGGGGATTTACATTATGAGATGCTGTTTTATATTAGGGTAAATGTGTTCCAAGTATAAAATATCCCTGATATGTCACCAGGATATCATCTGTAAAAATGTGAGAGCCAATAAAGACCACGGTAGTTGTATGGCTATGGTCACGAACGCCATCGAATCGTAGGTTCGAGTCCTGGTGCCATTAAGAATCCACTGGTGCAAGTTAAATCTGACGTGGTACAGAAGCTTACGATCAAGTATAAGCGATACGATCAAGTCTCTTGGTCGTATTTTTCAACATGACCATATCTGTCGCTAGCAGCCGTAGAGAAGCTTTGAAATGTGGCGTTAATAGATCAAGACACACAGATGAGAAATAATCATAGTTACTTTTATTTAGTAAAACAGATTGATACCCAAACTGGAAGCGTAGTTGTCCTAGTTTAAAAAAATATCAAGATTAATATCACAGTAGAGAATTTCAATAACGTAAGGAACAGTAGTACATTTTATACACTAATCATTCCGGCTAGGGTCGTAGTTGGTTTGGCGCTGTCCTTGTGCACCTAAGGTTGCGGGTTCGATCCTGGTCTAAGTCGGTGGATTTTCATAACGCAGGAAATCCATGCCATGTCGTACGATTATGCATCATGCTAAAGATCTCTGGAAAGCCTGTTTGGCTTGGGTGTTTTTGGAAAAATATGTTCCTGGGACTATATTTCACATCGTCTGAGCTCAGGAGTCTCCCTCTGGGGGAAGAAACTGGGCATTAAAATTATATTGCGGTGATTGGTATTCCAACCATATAGTGCCGCACAAAAAAGAAGTGATACCAACTCCCGTGGAATGTACTAGGTCTGCAATGTTAAATACCTATCCGCAGCCTCATTTAAAATATATATAAACTAATAATTTTTATAGAAATTCCATTTTTTTTTTGTAATGTGTTTCTTTTCTTTTATATTTTAAACATAAAACTAAAAATCTGTTTTGTGTTAAGATAGATCACATGTTTTTTAACGTTTATAGTTTTTAAAGATTCATTGTATACATTACGTAAGCTGTTATATGTCTATTTTAATAAAATTTCATCCTCTTTATGTATAAAAATTACGTGCCACGATGTTTGTCCGCTATGTGAACTCCAAAACTACTCAACCTATTTTAATGTAATTTTGCATGTTGTGTGCCATTTTATCCAACTTAAAATATAGGATAGTTTTTATTTCAATTAATGACGTCATAACTTTTTTATTGCCGGAAACTTAAAGAATCCGGGAAACGGGAAAACTTTCAAAATGTCGCAAAGCGCGTATTTTGTAGAAGCAGGTTTTGTTGACCAAGGTGCACCAAAAGTGAATGCCTAGCGTATTTCGGGTCGTGGAATCCGAATTTCGAATCGGTTTCCTATAATACGAGTACTTTGCTGGATAATGCTGAAAGACCGTCCTTTAGTCACACCAGGGCAGGGGCTTACCTTAAATGTTTTGGAGCCCGAAAATTTGGTCTCTGGCGTATTTCGAGATAGACTATCCGAATCTGATATCCAATTGGAGAAATTATCGTAACTGCCGAACGACTGTCTATTACGCGAATCGTGGCAGGAGCTTACCCTAAAAGTCTTAGAGCTGAAAAAGTGCGTTTCTGGTGTATTTCGGGACGGTGAATGAGAATCTGAAATCAAACTTTAGAAATTCCTGTAACTTTGCCGGATAATGCGGGACGATTTTAATGCCCCCTTTCAGGGGCTGAACTTGCAGGCTCGGAGGCTTAGAAAATAATCTCTGGTTAAGTCTAGGGATGGGAAACGAGAAACTCCCGTAACTAACCCGGATAGGGCCGGAATTACGTGGAAAGGCTTTGCATTTGAGTCCCGCGTCCGGATTTTCATTCCCTCTAGCGAATGAACTTGCATGCTCTGGGGCATTACAAGTTAGTCCCGTGTACGTTTTGGGATGTAGAATGAGAATCCGAAGTCGAATTTTAGGATTTCAGATAACTTTACTGGATAATGTTCAACGGCCGTAATATTCACGGACGAGCCTAAGTTGCCCATGTAGGGACGCAAAAAGCGGGTCTTGGACGTCTATTGGAACTGCAGATCCGAATATTCTCTCGATCCAATTCAAGATAATCCCATAACTACGTCAAATAATACGAGGCGAGCGTAACTTACGCGAACCGTGGCAGGGGCTTGAATTAAAATTCTTGTGGTAGAAGAAATGTCTTCCTGGTATTTTTCTGGATAGGGAACTATAATCTGAAATCCTGTAACTTTGCCGGATAATGCCGGACGACCGGCAAGTTCAGGAACTGAACTTGCATGAGTAGGTGCGTTGAAAGTGAACACCGGCTGCATCTCGGGGTGGGAAACGAGACTCTTAATTCGGATTTGAAAAACGTTTTTGGATATTGACTGAAGGAGGTCGGTGCTCGGGTCCCATTCCTTATAGCAACTTAACTTTCAGGCGCAGCCTTACGAAAACACGATTGCAGTAGGAATTGGCATTGGAAATTGCATTTTGTTGCCACTTTGTTAGATAATGGATAAACTGCACCCTCCGCATTCAATCTGCCATTAGACATTCATAAAAATTTATAGGCAATATGCACCATTGAAAAAAAATCGGATTGTCTACAGCATTGCAAAAGAGTTCAATCAATCAGGGATAAGTATACCATTTCCCACAAACATTCACTCAAACCATTACACAGAACTTTGCTAGATTTAAACGGCAACAAGAAAATATTTGGTGTTGATGTCGCATTACTGTCTGGTGACTTACGACAGACATTAGAAATCATTCCTCACTCTACTTTTGCTCACGAGATTAACGCATCTTTAAAACAATCGTTTTTATGGCGAAACGAGGGAACATTTGTAAGATAATCAGTCAGAGCTAATATTTTGTTACCAACTTTCTGGATATTGTAAAACGTGAAGTAGAACTGCATCCCAATACATAATGGAGGAAACAACGAGGCAATTTCTGTACTGTTGATCGAACAAAAAGGAGAGCGTCTTCTCGGATATATTGCATAATTATCGGCTCTGTAATCCTGTTACTAAATCAGAGAAAATGTTTTTGAATTCTCAAGATATATCCACCCCACAATCTCCGGTTGAAGATTGGTTCACTGGTTATTCTGCTGCATAGCTTAAATACACCTAGATTATGCAACGGTACACGTTTGTTCATCAAAAGAATTACCGAGAAACTTCTTGAAGCAAATATTTTGACTGTAAAGTTTAAAGGAGAAATCGCGCTTCTGTTGCCACGTGACACCATCAGAATCTCCAATACCATTCAAAAGGCTTCAATTCGTTTGGTTTTCCCTCTGACCATAAAGGATTCTCGAAGCCAAACAATGTTCCTTTGTTGCTTGAACTTAGAGAATCCATGTTTCTCGAATGGGGTGCATGATCCTGTGTATGGAAACCATTGAATCTAATTGAGTTAGCAAAAGACGAGTTACCGAAGAATGTTGTGCACTGATTAGCGATTAATTATATTAAAAGTATTTATTGTTATACTTTAAAATGATAAAAATAATATTAAAAATTGCAAAAAATCAACGTTATTCACCACATTTATCAAATTAAATCTTCATGTATGTTGTTATTAATCAGCTTCTCGCCAGTAATTCATGCATTAAACTATACTCAAATTGGAGATGAATAAAATGCAAAATTAAAATTTTTATGTTGTTTTGTACTTAATTTCACCCTCCGAAATTGTAAACGAAGATTAATTTGATTAAATTGAATGGCTTAGAATAAAATTAAATCAACGTATTAAAACAAAGCCTCAACAACGCGTGGCTAGGGCAGCTAGTAAATTGATAAATTTAATTAATATACTAAAATAAAAATGAAGAGATGGAGAGAAAGAACTTATACATTTGTATTAAGTTACTTTTCAGTCTAAAGAAATTATTTCAATATTGTGTTTAACATCTCATGAAAGCATTAAAAGAAACACAATTCCAGCACAATGACAATGGACCTGCGGATAAGGAAATGGCGTCCTCCTATAGAAGACACCATTCTTGACCTTCCCTAACACAGACGCAGAAAGAACAAAATAAAATGAACTCTCTTGCCAACACTGTCCCTCCACACGCACTCCTTCCGTTAGGAGATGCCCCGAGTCAAGTCCCCAACCGGTTGACCGCCGCGGACACTTTGAATAGAAGCCTATTTCTGACTGCAATCAGTGTCGGGAATACAATCATTGTGTTGTTATCAAATCTATTTTACATCATCTCTCACGGCTGTTATTATGTTTTACATTCGTTTCCTAGATGTATAATTGACAAAGAAATAAATTTGAAATATATGAGGTCCATTCGTTCGAAACTTTTTATTTGTTTTCAATTATCATTTTTCCATTATTTTGTTGATTGATTTGATTTGATATTTGATTTGCGTCGCACCAGGAACACACACACACAATGGCATGATCTACAGGTCAGTCTCAAAGCTCAGATCCAACATCAACAAAAAAAATTAGGTCTTCCGGGAAGATATTTCATTGGGGGAAAAAACGGGTATTTGGTTAAGGAAGCATTTTTATATACTTTGGAAGGATTCTAACAGGGGCGGCTCAAGGGTCGGACAAACCGTACTCCTGCCAGGGGCGGCTCAAGGGTCGGACAAACCGTACTCCTGCCAGGGGCGGCATTTGGATCAAATTTGAAAATATATATTTTTTTGTTACAAAAAAGTTGATACATTTTCTGAAATATTATTGGGTACGAATTTGGTATTTCATTTAAAATATCTTATTTATTATTTTTTTTATTATTTTGTTCTCTGTCTATATCATGACAATTTTCTTTTATGTTGAAACTTGAAGGGTTTGAGACAGGAGAGTGTATGTTAAAGCATGAAATTTAATACGTTTACACATCTTTCACTAGGAACCTTCTCCCCGTCCCGAAGTAAGGTCGCAACGGGCAGTCCTTTCACCCTTACGATGTCCAGTTTCAGCTATCCAAAAGGGGACATGGGTAATAAGAGTTTTTGGTGGATAGAAAGCCACAGGAGATGTTTTATTTTAGTCTTGAGTGTAGTTACTATAAGTTAAAACAAAAGCTTGGGATCCCCCACCATTAATAGACTTTCGAAGCAATTGGCCTGCTTAAATAAATGATTCCTCCTGTTTCATTTCATTTGTTTGAAACAACAGCAAGTAATTATGTCCTGAATTTCGAATTATTTAGAATTTTTTAAGACTTAAAATAATATATATATACATATATATAGAGAGAGAGGTGACATTTTTCCTTTTTGACCGGGGCAGCAAAACTGTTTGAGCCGGCCCTGGATAAAAAAAATAATCTCTGCAATTAATAAAGCTATGATCAGTTTTAGAAGCACCATCAGATATAAATACTTAACAGATGCGCGAATGATATTATGAAGAAATACAACCGCTTTTTTCACACGATGCGCGTTTTTGTGGTCACAGTAAGATGACTTGGAGATATTTGTTTACAATTATTTCATGGAGACTTGTAGGAATATAATGCAGGTGTCTTGAGTAGAATGAGCAGCGGATTAAAAAGAATATGACAATATTCATTCAAGACAATGTTAGAGAAAATGGATATTTAAAATGAGTATAAAGACCATTCATTGTAATGGGATATTTTACTACAAAAAAATCTACATCTTAAAAAATAAAATTATTTTTAATGAAAACGAATTTTCTATATTGTTTAAAAAAGAAATTGTAAATCTACATAATTTATTGATACAATATCTAATTTTTTCAAATTTTTGAAATGTATTCCACATAAATTAAATGCATAATTCAGCTTAAGAAATTTACTTCTTAAGTCACAAAACATAATTAAGCACAAATAACATTTGAAAGGAATTCTCAAAAGTATATTTATTCCTGATTCAAAATTTCCAATGCATTTTTTGCTTTTTCATACTCTAAAATTTAAATTTTATCATTTTCGTCCAAGAAAAATTATAAAAATTTCTTAAGGACAGTGCTAAGAAAATTTGAATCATTTCAGATTTGTGTAAGTGATTCAAAATGAGAAAGACTTTTATAGAATCTACGAAATTTTCAAATATCCTCTGAGGACATTCTTTAAACGAAATGAGAAATACACGTGTCAGTAGAATATAGACAAGGACACCAAAAATAAAATATTTCATTCCCTTTAGCAGAAAATCCTTTTCACTATCTTCTACAACTATTAAACTAACACACACACAAACTAAGCCATATTCTTTAACACTAGAAAGACTGAAACTTAGCTTATACCTATATTGCCCAAAAGCAGTCAAAATGACTGCATTGTGAAAGAATAACTAATGTGTAAAGAAATTTGTTTAAAATTAATTTTTAATACTTTTCATATTATTTACAGTCATATAACAAGAGTTATTAGTAAATAATAACAACAACAAAAATTTACTTCACTTGGGAAAAAAAAGATATTCTAAAAAGTTCTAAGAAATTGTGTCATTATATACATAATTGTTTTTCTAACTGAAATTAAAAAGCAGTCAAAATGACTTCCTTGAGCAATATAGTGTTAAAAACTTTAAACTAAATTTTTTTATTCATAAAATTTTATAAAAAGTAAATAAATGTAAAAAAAAAAAAGAACGAATGTGGTTAGTATGAAATGAGAAGGACTCGGTTTATACAATAAGATACAGATTCTTATTTTTACTCTGTTTTTAAAGATACATTCGTAAGAAAATTTTTCTGAATATGCATGAGGAATGTTGTAGTTTCCTTAATTTGACTTGGTTTACAAAATGAATATCTGTAATTCCTTCATAAGCGCGCGTGTTTCAGTTTTATCTAAAAATACATGGTAATTTCATTAAATACTCTTGACATCGTTTTTCCTATTTTAAGTTACTCTTAAAAAATAAAACAATAAATATAAAAATAACAAATTTCGAGAAGAATTTGAAAAATGATTTTCTTGTGGTAAAGATTCGACTTTTTCAATGGAAAATTGAAAAAATAATTTAAGCTCACTTCAATTATGAGTTGCATACATTACTGTATGCACAACAATTCTTTTTTGGTTGCAAGAAAACCGTTTCTCATGAACTCTTGGAAACATTTGAAGGTCAAGGTCATGGTTCTCTTCGACTTTTATCCTAAAAGGAAATCATGTTTTTATTTCATTCCCGCTGAGAGAGAAGAATTTCCTTTATTTTCCCGTAATTACAGGGCGTCAAAGATATTAGAGGTTACAGTAGGTGCATATTAAACACTATATTTATGGAAGAGGATTCATATAATAAAATTGCGAATCCTCTGTCCTTCGAATATGTTAAATAACTTCTAATATATGGATAATTAGTATCACGTAACGTTCGTAAATAACTGTATTAATAAGAACAGTATAGAAATAATGTATTCGTAATGAAGCGCGAGGGGATTAAAACGGCAAATGCTCTCCTCGTTATATGATCAGAATATCAAAAATATTTGGTTCAGTAATTTTTTTTGTTGTTGTTGTATAATTTTACTTGTATAGTTAGTTGGCGGCGATTCTTCGCTTAAATGTTCAGGAATAGTTAAAAATATCTGATTGAATCTTTCTTTCTCTACAATAAAATATATGTTTGCAGTGCCAAGTTGAGTATAATAACAAATCAAACCTCTATATCAGGGATAAATGATCCAGATCTAGGCATCACTAGTGTAAAAATTTGTAGCAAGCTTGTTTCAAAGGTCTTTTATAATGTTTATTTATAGCCGATCATATTTTTACTCGTATTATGCAATATTGTCGACAAATCTATTATCTCGTCTATTTTCATGCTTCTTTTGCGCCTTACGTGGCCACCATTTTGTTAATAGCTATTGTATGCCTTTGATATTGGAAATTAGTTAAGTTGGAATGGTAAAGATTTTTGTCTGGATAAACCTAAAGAATCCTTACCGTTTTGTCGTTTTTGTTTAACTCCTTTGTCATTAATACACGATACTTATTTAATAAAGTATTGTAGTTTTTAAAGAAAAATCTTTTAAAACGAAAGATAAATTTTGGACTGCTTTTATTTTGGGTCTCCTGGATTACGAAGAAAATTTCCGAACGCCCTGTTTAAGTAATTTTATATATTTCTCTCTCTCTGTGTGTGTGTTCCAACTGACCAAATATTAACTAAAAAATATCTATACACATTTATTTATCTCCCTCTCTCTATTTATATAAAACACAATGGCTCAACAGCCCATGAGGGCCAAGGCCCCATATCAGTATACGTGACCTTCGGCCCTGAAGTACATGAGCAGATGTTCCGGCCAAGTGGTCAGTCTGACTCGAAACCTTCAGTATTAAGTTTCCAAATAAACTTGGTACTCATTTATCGACCCACTGAAGGCATGAAAGTCTGAGTCGACCTTGCCCAACCCGGGGTTTGAACCTCGGACCTGGGGTGTGGAAGCGCGATGCCCTACCACCCAGCCATTGGGCTTCCTCCCCCCTCTCTCTGTATATATATACATATCTAAGTATCTCTTTATAATATTTTTATAAAAATTACAGTCGTTTCAATTTTTTCGATGTGTCCGTGACGTCAAACTGAACCGGCACCTGGTGCAGAGAGAAAGTAAGGCTTATTACTGGGCGGGATAATACAGATTTAAAGCATTAAAAGCTCTCTAAAAGTTATTTCCATTTATTTAAGCCTCTATAAATAATTAGATCCATCGAAGCAGTGACGATGTCCGTACTGCTCCCTCTCACAGCATGTAAAAGAAACTGTTGTTCATAAACAAACGCGTTGCATGTCCTATGACTACCTGATTAGAATATTGTGAACAACTTCAAATGGTATTTATAATAGTTATATATATTTACAGTTTTAAATCGATTTAAGGAAAAAAGTTTTTCAATTTTAAAATATTTTTATAAAAGTCCGATTGTGTGAGACTTGACAGAAATGAGAGTAAAAATTAAAACCCCACCGTGGCAGCTAGCGCCTTATCTTTTTGTGAGGATTTTCTTATTTAACAGACCTTATTCAAAGCAGACGACCTGATTTGCGGATCACTAAAAGGCGTTTGTGGCTGGATTGTTGTTGAGTTGTCAAGTCGTCACTTTTTGAGCTCTGGTGCTACTGAATATTCGCCATGGGGAGTAGTTGATGCAAGTTAAATTGACGTTGGCGTGGTGTTGGAAGTTTGGAGAGTTGGATATCTACTCAAGTGCCATTCTCATCACTTTACTGTGGTTGCGCAAATAACGCAATCCGTCTCCAATAGTCTTCGTGTACTTTCAAAGGGCAACATAAATAAACACTCTATCAGACAACCTAAAAGTTATTCCTAAGCAACTTCAGTGTATTTTTTTCCATATTTAAAACAAAAACAGTTGAATTTCTAAATTAAAAAAAAAGGAATGTTTACTTTTTTCTACTTATTCACTTTTTGTTTATTTCTAATGCTTCCCAACACGGAAATAGACCTTTCAACGTAAGAAAAGCAAAATATGCATAGATTCTACAGAACATATTATTTGTATAACAGTTCGTAAAAGAAAAGGAATTTTTTTTTAAAAAAAAAATTAATGATCTATATTCTATAAATACACATATTTTCCAACCTTGAACTTCAAATGATTTAGCAGTCCTAAGCTGGAAAAAATAGATGTTTGAAGATTGGTATTCACATAAAAATAACGACACAAATCGGTGAAATGTATTTCTATGCAAAATTAACTGAGTCATGGTGAATCTATCGGGGATCGAAATCCTCACGTTAGCGTTGCGTAGAAGCTTGGAAAACGTGATGCAATTTAGTTGTGTTTGTTCGTCACCAGAAGCCTACATTTTGCTTTGGATTCCGACATTAAGAAACTGGCAATGAATCAATCGAGAAAAGTGAATGGTACATACCTTTGGAGACCATTGGCAATCCTCTATTATCAAGTTTCAACCAAAGGAGAGAAAATTAGTATTTTTATTATTATCTGTACCGGAAATATATATATAGTTAAGTCCTTTGAACGATATGAAAAAGGTTGTCATAAATGAAAAATTATCTGCCATGAAATGGATCTGTAGCGACAAAAGATGTATTTGTTACAATAGTTATTAACGAATCTATAAACTAAAATGACTTTTATTATTAATTTTTTTTCAGTTTAGAGGCAAATAGTACTGAATACAATTTCATTAATTTTTTTTTTTTATGAGTTTTAAAAAAATTCATTTTTGAGGTGTAAATAAACAGGGTTTAACCCAATAACAAATGTGTGTTTACCCATCCGTCACATTTGTTTCATTGATATATCTGTTACCATCTGACAATTAACACCGATTTTTAGACTAAGTACATATGCAAAATTGGCAATGTAATTTTAAATATACGTTTTAAATATTTTCAATTGAAATAAACGTTTTTTGTGGATGCACTTTCCATTACTAAGAGTCTTAAGCACCGAGATGCCGGATTTTGAAGATGTTCTAGGTCAAGAAGAATATTTCTTCTTTTCCCCTCCTCTAGTAAACAGATGGAGTAATTAACCACTGATCGACATTTAAGAACCTTCAACTTGAGGAATCTCACCTTGAACTTTCTTTGCATTCACGATTGGGAATTTCCCCCGAAAGTTCACTCTTAAATGACCGTACTGATCAGATGCAGCGTTCGTTCATCGTTCTATGAATTCTCTAGGTATATACGGAAATTCTCCGTGTAGGTTCACAGTGTTAGTGATTTTTCATTCGTTCATAACACAAAGGACTGATGCCGAAGGTCTGTAAAATGACATGTACCGATATTCGTATGCAAATTAAACCACTCATTCTCAAAAAATAATAATAATAATAATAATTTCGAATTTAAAGAATTGTAACAAAAAATCACTATTTGGGGAAAATTGAAGTATTAATTGAAATTATTTACATGAAATATGCTATGTATGAAATACGAATAAAAATGTTATTTCTGCATTTTTTTTTTTTTTTTTCGATTTTCAATTTAAAATAGAGAAGTATTATTATCAATGGGACGTAAATTTAATTGATCCATGAAACTTTGAAGATATTATTATCCCCATAAATGCCTAAAATGTATAGAATGTTTGTTAAAGTCGCTCTCTGAAGAAACACTCAGGCTATTTGAGCGAAGAGGAAGAATAATATAATTGTGTCAAGGGTTATATATCCTTCGTTGTAAAAGAGTTCTACTACTAAAATAAGTACCGTAAAAAAACGCGCACATATACTTTCAAAAGTGGCTTTTTATTTATTTTTAGGTATATTCGCCGTATAACATGCAGCACCTATTTTTTTTACAAAAAGATCTAAAATACACGTATGTTCTTGCGTTTTAAAGTCATTTAATTCGAAGCATTATCTCAGGCTTTTGAAAAAATAACATATACTTCTAGAATTAGAGCGTTTGAAATTCATAAAGTATGTTACTTTTCTTTTAAATAAACTCTATTTCCATGTATATAGAAATTGCAATGTATTTTTAAAGCTATCATTTTCATACACAACGCGCACCCGTAAATTTCGATTTTATTTTTTGTGTTAAAAGTGTGCGCTATACGCAAGAATTTTACGATATTTTATAGAAAAAAAAGATTGCACTGTAATTATTTGAAGCTTCTTCAAACTTTGATTTTTGATTGCTCAATAGGTTTTTAGAGGGATGGATTCTTAACTTCGAAGCAATACGAGGATGCGAAGAGTTACTTTATATAGAAACAAGGCCACGTGACACATTGGAGCTATCACTGTACTCTCCAGACTTCCAAATCACGCCAACAAGAGCTTCGAAAAATTTTATGTCCATCCATTCCTCTGTACCACTACGTTTGAATTGTATCAGAAATGTAACCCATGACTCGACAGGAACAATGCTGACCACTGGTTTGCAACCCTGACCACGGCCAGGTTCGCTTTTAGAGAAAACCCCGAATTTTATTCTCTTATTTCCTCAGCAGTTTTGTGGCCGCGGTAGCCGAGTCGTCAATGTATCGGATCGTGGCTGGCCTTGTCCCGAGTTGGAACCCAGTACCACTAAAGACCCGCCGTGTAGGGAAGCGATGCACGTTAAATCTGTCGAGAGCTGAAACGTCCTCCCGTTGGTGTGGTGTGGTAGTTAGGAGAGGGGGGTGCCAGCTTAGGTGTTGTCCGCGTCTTTTGACCATGGTTCAGAATGACGTGGTCCGTCGCCAAAAGCCCTTGTGTAGCTAAAAAGAGCGACGTTAATATTCACTCACTCACACTACAGCAGTTTTTATTTTATATACAGTAGTGTTTCTCAAACTTTCTATACTTGCGACCCAATTTTCAATCATAATTTTCCTCGCGCCCCCCTCCATATAATAACAATGCATTGAATTCAATAATAATGTACTTTGACGTAAAGCCACGATGCTCTCTCTCTCTCTACTCTAATTAAAAAATCATACAAATGTTATTAAGATAAATGTTAAATTTTGTATATAATTTTATGAGACATGCCCATAGGATCACTGTAATTATTAAACTTGTTCTTAACTTAGTACTGTTAAATTAATTATGAAACACATTGTGCAGTACTGTACATTTCTAAGTGTATTATATCAATGTAAATGTGTATTTTATTTTTTATTATGTCAGAGTGTATTTTTTTTATTTCATTTCAGTAAATTAATAATTCCCTTTAAAAATCTTTTATTTTCGACTTTTTTATAAGCTCGCATCCTCCTCGTAGGGTTATCACGCCCCCCTAGGGGGCACGCCTCACAGTTTGAGAAACACTGATATTCAGACAAGAATTACTTTATTATTTACTAGTATAATGCACACTAAAAAAGTGAAATTTGCGATTTTATTATGTACCCACTTGTATAGAAAATAATTAACAAAATAATGTTACGTAAAAGAAATACTAATTTTTAAAAGAAATCCGGATTTGTTAGATTCTGAAAAAAAAATGAACAAATGCAATTTAAAAAGTTTGACCAACAAAGAACCTGGTGTAAATTCATGAAGTTGCCTTTTGATTCCTTTTGCAAAATATATATTTCTGTTGAGTTAAAAGGAATTGTAAAGAACTCGATCCTATATCATACAACACACACACACACAAATATTGAAACATTTCAAAACTTTTAACATTACCATTAATCCATAAACTTTATTTTAAATTATCGATGGAATCCGAGAAAAGAAAAGGAAATTTTTCTTTAAAAATATTTGGGATAGAAGATCAAATTTTAAACCTAGATATTTGACACCCATACCATAATTTTTATAACATGCTATCAAGAATGATCCATTACTCCGACTACAAATATGGAAGATAAAACAACTCGGGAAAACTATTTTGTTTTTCATTCACTGAAACAAAAATCTATTTCTATTTAAACGGTAAAAACAAACCGATCCAAATTCCAATTTCGGAGAGTCAACACACACAAGCTTACCTTGAACAGTTAATCCGGGTGCTCTCTATTTTCGAGTTGAGCGAGCATGGTTTGATGATTCTCTCAAATAATCCCACACCTTCCCCATCCCCGGAACAAACGTCACCCGACCTGTCGCCAAAAGGTGACATCGCCGCTCAATTGATTTTGAAAAGCGAGGATTCCGCGAAAAAATACACCCGAAGAAAGTTGCAGTTAAACGGGTAGGTTATCCCCGACATGGATGAGTGGTCACGTGTCCCACGAACTTTCAGGGAAGAGTCGAGTAGAATGAAAAGATCCCTGACAGATATGTTTGGATTCTGAGCAGGCAGTTTAAATATGTATTTTCATATCCGACCGCCTTTGAATTCGATTACACACCTTTGTATCCCGAGGTGAGTTTGGTAGCTTTTATAACATGGAGAAAAGGTTTAACGACTTTCTAATAAGATTATTTTTTTTTTCTGTAGCCAACAAATATATATATATACAAATCATTAACTTTCTACTTTTTATTTAAAAAAAAGTCTCTCACATGGAATAGTGTAAAGAATAATTCGCATAGACTATAGTTAATTATAAAGCAGTGTGTTCTATTGTTTTGAAATGCTTTTAATCCTCTTCGGAAAATGAATTTTTGTTATCTTAGAAAATACAATAAAATACAAAACAATCCATACGGAATTGCATAAAAACATGTCTAAACTGTGTAGTTGCCTTACTTAAGTATATAATTTTATATCAACATATCTATACAACATAAAAAAATTCATTTCTATATATAATTAATCTACTAACAACTAATTATGCATTCAATTGAAGGTCAGGGAAAATAGAATTTAGAAATACACTGCTAACCAGTTAAATTGCAACCCGGTAGAAGGGGGATAGCACAAATGTCAAATTAGCATAAAAAGAAGACGATGCTGGAATATGCAAATGTATTTAAGCGCTATCCGCTATGACAAGAGACAGAAATTGTATCTCAAACTCTGTGTAAATGAAAAATTACGAGAGAACAGAAATTATGACAGACGAGCTTCTCATTTGAAAAAATGCATTCGAAGGGTTGTTTCTGAAAAGTTCCTGTTGTGTCTCTCATAAAAAGGGAAAACGGCACGTGTTAGAATTCAATAGCGCCAGTATCGTGGCCTAACGGCTTATTGTTTGACCATACTGCTACCCACTTTGCTCGGAATCCAGTTACTGCCGTACGAGTACAGAACCAAAGGGTTTATTAGGATCATGACGTCATCCAGTACCTCAACGGTCTTCCGCCACTAAAGCTCGAGAGGACAGACATGTTGTTAGATCGGCCTTGCAGGATCCTACAGCCGTCGGTCAGGAAGTGGATTTTTTTACAATACGACAAATACCTGCGACGATGTATATAAATGTTCGTTCTGCATAGTGGTGGTGGAGGTGGTGATAACAGGGAATGAGGTGTACAGGGTAGATAAGGGGGATTACTGCATAGTGGTGGTGACGATAAGGTGGGGATAACAGAGAATGGGGTGGACGCGGTAGATAAGGAAGTATTCGAAGAACTTACTCATTCACTTACCTGAAAAACTTACCTGAGAGAGAAAGAGAGCTTTTAAAGACATTCATTCAATAAGTACACATAAAAAAAAGTTTTTTTTTTATTTTTAGGATTGAGCCCTCCATCCACCCGTCATTGTTTAAATGCCGCCTCAATCCAATTTTTCCCCCCAATCGTCTTCTTTTCTAATATTTTTTAGAGAATATAAAATGTGCAATATTTTCTTTTTTTTCCTTTCTTTTTAAGTTTTACTTAATAATATTTGAATATTTCAGCAAATGAATTTATGTGGTTTATTTATAATAGTATAAAATTCACATTACTTTTTGCAACTTTTGAACAGATTATAGACAGTGCTTTAATAATTACATATAAAACATTCTTTTTTAATATTAGGATTGATCCCACCATCCACCCGACATTGTTTAAATGTCGCCTCAATCCAGTTTTACTCTTTTGGGTCTGTCAATTAGTTACAGCTTCTTATTGTTTTTCAAATTAGATTGGATTTTCCTTAATTTTGTAGTGTCCGTAGGGCAAACGTTCCAATGTTATCATCTAAAATGTATCTTTTATCATCGAATGATGACAAAGCAGTTTTATTTTGTCTTATAGTATAAATGTTGTGGTTTTCACTTCTAATGAGAATCATATTTTCTTTAGTGCTTTTGTTTTCTTTTTTAAACATTGAAGATAATTGGAATGCTTTAATTTTTGTTGAATGGCTACTTTGGATACTCCTTTTGCAGTCGTCTTCTTTTCCGAATCTTAAGTTAGCATAGAATACATTTCAGTTCGAAGACCTACAAACTCAATAATAGGCTTTGAGTTCATTTCATCCTTAAAACAACCGATTCGTTCTTTGTTTTTTTTCACTATATAATGCGTGATCGTGTGGATAGTCAGAGGTGTCATATATATCTAAATTTTCTCCCATATCTTTATCGATATCTTCTGTTTCAATTTCATACGTTAAGGAATCCGTATCGGTGAACAGAAGATTTGCTGTATCCATGTATCGCCTTTTTATGTAGTTATAATGAAAGTTATACATTAAAACTTTACTTAGCTCTAAAATAACAAGTACTATGTATATAGGACGATTAAGGGTTTTATGCTTGATTTTAATTTTTCCAAAGCTACTAGGCTGTCTGTGATAATTTTGAAACGTTTGAAAGTAGGAGCTGCAACTAACTTTTTTGGCTTGTTTTTCAGAAGTGACTAATTGTACATTTGAATGTTTTCTAACATTCTCAATTGTTTTACCATACACTTAGTTATTTAACAATTTGAAAAAATATTTCTCAAATGAAGAGGCTAATTTTCTTTTATTGGTATTAAACTCAATGTATGGTTTTAATCAAGGTTTTTGTGCTTGAAACAACACTTTGTGAACTTTTGTTAATTTCAATCCTGAAGATAGGTATAGTTGTAAATTTTTATAGTATACGATATAATTATTCTTATTCATAAAATTTAATACTAATTTGTCACTTTCATGAAACTTTTCAAAATTGAATGTTTGTAATATCTTTCTTGAAGTGGGTTAAATCATATATTTAATCAACAATTCTTCGGATGCCAAGGGATATAGTCATTATGTAAATTATGAAGTTCTGTAGGATAGTCGAGGTCTACTTCAAAAATGTAACCAACTTCATTATTTTCATGTATTGATAAAATCTGCTTTTTATTAAATGCATCTGGAGAAATCCACTTAAAATCACCATAGTATAAGGCTTGAGACATTGCCCAGCCATATAAATTATTTGCATCTAAATAATATATTTAGATGGACTTGAAGGATGATAATTTTCTAAATACCGGTTATAAGCCCTAGCATATATCGTTTTTAAATATCGTTGAAATCCCCCCACGAATACCTTTTTCAATAAATAAATGCATGTCAATGCTTGTGAACAATCCTAAAGGTTGTTGACATTTTTAAGCAAGCCTGCCATGCAAGAGATGGTGATGTAATGAGGTGTGCAGAATCCAATTCATAATTTTTAAGACATATTTTTCTGAAATTTTCAAATACATCTGCCAATAGCAAAACATCACTGGCTACACACATTCACCTAGAGATTTAATTTTGAAGGCGGACCACACATTTTTAGTAATCTTCCGCACTCACATGCTCTCCAGATAATGGGCTGTAAAATGCAGAAGCAGGAGGTAAGGCAATTTCTGAAAACTTTTGGAAGTTATCTACGTATTCTACGTAAGAGAAGATGAATTTTACTTTGGGATACATTTTGTTTTAAAATGTTGGAATCGCTATCTTTTAAATTATGGACTAACTTTTGTAATGAAGTTGGTAAAAATTGAAAACTATCTAAGAATTGCAGAGATACTGTAACTTTATTTTCTTTAATAAGTTTTTTCATTGGAAAAAGTGATGTATTTCTCCATATTATTAGCAAGAATGTTAAATTCATGGTCCTTAAAATTCCCTAAACATTTGATTATGTGGTGTGCATCATAATTTCTTAGGTTATGAAACACAACGGGTATCACTTTTCGCATTTTATATTGTAAATTACAATAATTATGAGCTCCTCCTCTGTAACGTCCACTTAAATGACAATGGTCTGTAACTTTATCATTCTCGAGGGGATGTTTACAAAGATAGCAATGTGTTTCGGAATTAAATTGCTAGTCTTCTTCAGGTGAAAAATTCATTGGACTAATAGTAGTTAACATCGGAGTAATATTATGTTTTTCTTTTATTAAATTATTGATGAAATGAGTGACAGCATCGGGTCCTCGATAAACAGTGATCGGCTTCATTATTTTTCCATTAGCATCAGTCACAACGTATGCGTAACCACAGGGTTTATGTCTTACTATTTTTTCCGTATATGCACTTTGGTTTGTGGGTTGCACAGAGTGGTAAGGGATTAGAATTGATTCAAAGTCTGCGTATATTACGAAAGGAACTTTGTGTTGAAATTCGATTTTCTGAAACTGTAGTATGTTTCTATCTGGTGAAGGCATTTTAATTTTTTGTGGGCTTACATTTTTACAATAATTTAGATGCTCTTGTAACAAGTCTTCCCGACAAAATCGGCGTAAACATCGGTAACACATATGAGTTTTGCGATAATGTTTGTTCAAATCACCTATCAACCTCGAAAAGTTCCGAATTAGGCAATAATGCTGCCTTTCCTCTTTTGATATATATAACAAGTTTATACAATCAAGGTCTTCACGAGAGGAAATATACAAAGGGAAAATTTCGTCTTCAAAACCAAATACATTTATGCGAACCTTATTGAGCTTTTCGAGGGTAGAAATACTTGTTACAGTCACCGGACATTTCACATTGCCAAGCTTTATTTCTGATTCATGAGGGATATAGTGATGAACATGATTTGCATTATTTTCACGATCAATCTTCAATTTATGTGCTAATAGACACCAAGCAAAGCACTTTTGGTCTTCATTTTTAATGTTTAATATTGCTTTTTTTATCAGCCAATTTCTTTGGCAAAGGGATATAATTGCTCGGGCTAAGCGGTTGGTATTTTGCTATATTTAACTCCAATTTTAAAATTTTTTCCAGAGTCCAGCCTGAACCTCTTTGAGTGAATTCCTCGAATGAATTTTGAATTTTTTTAAAGGTCGATTCTAAATGTTCAGCTATTGTGTTTTCCATTAATTCTACAACACAGTTGGATCGAAAATGGGGAGTGATATATTCCACGTAATTTTCCTGTGTGGTTCGCGTAAGGGTGGCTTGCACAACAGCATACCATTTAATAGCCTTTTTTTCTTTTAATTTCGATTGGAGTTCTTCAAAAATAAAAGCTCTAACGTAATCAAAAAACTTTAAAAAATCTAATTTATTGTCGGTTATAGAATCAAATGCTGTAATTGTAAACACATTCAAAGCATGTGCACTATTATCAGGCTTCCTTTTCTTGCTAGGAGGCATTTGAGAGGGAATCAACCTACGTTTTGATACTGCATTTGAAGTACTTTTTGATTGGTTATATTAAAATGTTTTAATCTATGTCTTTGTAAACTATCCTTCCGTAAAAAACCTTTATTACATAAATCACAGGAGTGCGTTTTTTTCCTGTATGAGTTCTCATGTGTCGAAATAATGAATCCACTCGTGAAAAGGTTTTGAGACAAGCGTTACACACCTAGACGGAAAAAAACCCAGGCTTTAAAATTAACCTTACAAACAATATAAATATTATGACATTTCATACTCGTCCTATGCAATTTTTAAAGAATAATCTAATTATATGCAAACACACACATGTAAAACAATCTTAAGAGAAATAAATTGGATTATAAAATAAGAAATATATATAAATTCTAACGTAGAATGTATCCCATGCTTAAATTTGTGAAATTTAATCACAACCAAATATATATGCTAATATATCTCAACTGATTATGTTATGTTTTTTTCTCAAAAAAAATGATTATATAATCCTCAAATTCTGAGAGAGCGTACTTTCACTATTCTTACAAATTCTAATGGAAAGAATAAGATATATATGGCAAACCTTTTTAGATAAGACATTTTAAAACCAAATTTTAAAGAAAAAAATTAGACAATTTTAAAAAATTCATAATTACTTTATTAATTTTTAACAAAAAGACAAAACCCTCCGTTAAAATTTTATTGATAGTACACATAATCTACTGTAAAAGATTTATACACAAGAAGTAAGTAGTTTCTGAGGAAAGGGTACATAAACTTATACAATTTAACATGGGCTCCTAAGGACATACCGAACCCTCTTAATAAGATAATTAATATAACAATCTATCATGAATTATAACTCAGGGAAATTGAAAATTGTAAATTTTCCAAATATTTACTGAATTATTGCAAGCAGTTATGTGAGACACAAGGAAGCCAAATATTTTTGAAAATTAGAATTGAATGTGTTTCGAATAGCGGTATTTCATAATTCACGTTTTAATAATACAGTACGTGACACTGAAAATGTAGCATAAGAGGTGAGAGAGAAGCAGTAACAAACGATAAGTGATGCTTATCTTAAAATGATACTCGTAATACAGAACAAGATCAACGTCAGCTCATTAGGTTGTATGACCACAAATGACGACAAAGCAACACTTTTAGATTTTAAGAAGCAAAGTAAAGTGTAACAAGGGCTGATTCTTAATTGGTAATATTTCGTCTTCTGAACGTAGCGGTGGCAGAGTTTGCAAAAGGTATCCAATCATGTCCAAAGAATTTTCAGTTAGTGAGATGTTTTAGGAGAGAGGATTGCAGTCAAGGATGCATCTGTACATCTTGCGCAACACATTGGCTGATACTCCGGGTTGTGCACCCCCCTCCAAAGAAGAACTTCACTGGCAGCATCACATACAGTTTTAGAGTCTTCTTAATGGACGAAAGCCATTAAAACCCAATCGACAGGGATTGATTTGGTTGGTATGGGAATACCAAAAGAGTCCTAAAAAATCTTCAAAATGGCAGCAAATAAGACTTATGGGGCTCCCATAACTTCTCAATGGATGCTTTGATCTAATGGGGCTGACCCCATGGGCCCCAGCACCCATTACTCTTACCACATTTCTTTGTTCCAACTATCTTAGTCACAACCAGTGCAGCGTGGTAAGTGTCAGCTAAGATTCGAAGCATGGAATACTATACTGTTTGAATTAATTGAGACAAATGGGAAAAAAGAAACTTTTGCTAAACCCTTAGCTTTTTATCATTACATACCTTAAATAGACTGGAAAATATCTTTATTAATCCGAAGTATGTTTTCCTACAGCAGAAATGACCTTTTCATCCCGTCTTGGCACTGACTTCACTAAAGAAGCGCACATGTTCTTGATTTCATCTCCTTAAAACACACTAGTATAGCCCTTTTTATCATTTGCTCTGTTGTCGTGCGATTCATCTTAGCGAAACGGTTCTTGAGAATATGCCATCAGTTTTGAATAGGACTGAAGTCTGGGGAGTTTTCAAGCCAATCGAGCACTTTTATTTTATTTTCCGCATAAAAGTATGGTCCAATTTTGAATTGTGACAAAGGGCCCAGTCATGCTCTGAAATGTTCCATCAAATGTTTCCATGAATGGAACAATCCTACTACATATTATTTCTATATATTTGACAGAATTCATCATGTATTTAAGAGGAACTAAGCTTCCAGGACCATTTGTTGTGAAAAAAACCCCAAAAATCTGTTTAGAAGGGGGTTTTACAACCTGTTGGATGTGATCTGGTAACAAAGTTTCAACTTCACTTCGTCGAACTACATTTTATTTGTATCCCTGCTCAAAATAACCTTCTTCCAGTTGTTAAGAGTCCATGATCGATACTTTTCGGCCCATGCTAAACGTTTTTTCACCATTTTTTGCTTTAGAAATGGTTTTTCTTTCTCAGCCTTGTTGCCTTAAAGCCACCTTCCAAAGGCCTTTTCTTGCAGTTGAGGTACTCACTTCAACACCATTATCCAATAAATATCTTCTAAAGTCTATGCTTGTCTTTCGTGGACTTATTTCGCTATTTCTTATTAAATACACTGGTGTGCAAAACTTAAGCAACAATGTAAAAATTTAGCAGATAGCCATGAAATTGCAGAAAAGGAGGTCTGGAGATCAGTAGAGGGAACACGTAAGTCAGTAGAAACGTCATGCGTATGCAAATATCAGGAACAAAACGTCAGAAGCGATGTGAGCGTACGCAAAACGCGTGATGTCGGCGCGCGCTGCTCAACAGTAGAATGAAATGAAGGACGGAGACGCAATTCACCATATTCTCTGCAAGTGCCAGTGAGTCAGTTCGTGAAATATGGCTAGAAGAAATCATCTGGATGACTTCACACGTGGAAGAATGATCGGAAAGCTGGAGGAGGGGCGTACTGTCACCAGTGTAGCTGCAGAGTTCGGAATCAACAAAAGTGTCGTTTCGCGCGCTTGGAAAGCGTTCCAAACCACAGGTACAGCTGTTAGAAAGGTTGGTGTGGCCGCCCGAGGACGACAACTGCAGGGGATGACCGATATATCATCCTGCAGG
>BMAV01019239.1:1563251-1670777 GCA_019973955.1 Trichonephila inaurata madagascariensis
GAGAGTCGGTTCAGTACCAGAAGCGATTATCAACGCGTTTTGATTTGGAGAGAGATCGGGACCCGGTTTTATCCCAGTAACATCAAGGAAAGACATCGTTACGGTGGTCCTGGAGTTCTTGTCTGGGTTGGCATTATGCTGAACGGCGGAACTGAGCTTCACATTTTCGACAGAGGGTCTGTAACCGGGGATCGCTATTGTGAGGAGGTACTTCTTCCCCATCTGCATCTTTTCCGAGGTGCCATTGGCCCATACTTCATCTTTATGGATGACAATGCACTGCCACATCGCACTCTTGCTGTTGAGGAGCTGCTGGAAAGTGAAGATATCACTCGAATGGATTGGCCAGCATGCTCCCCAGATTTAAATTCTATCAA
The DNA here is from genome assembly GCA_019973955.1 of Trichonephila inaurata madagascariensis. NCBI lineage: Eukaryota > Metazoa > Arthropoda > Arachnida > Araneae > Nephilidae > Trichonephila > Trichonephila inaurata. The sequence goes on from BMAV01019239.1 coordinate 1,563,629, forward strand.
ACATGTGTGGGATGCTTTGGGGAGACGTATTGCCACACGCTCACATCATCCGGAGTACAACCAACAACTCAAACAGATGTTGATTGAGGAATGGGCACTCCTACCTCAAGAAATGTTGCACCAGCTGGTTCTGAGTATGCGGAGACGGTGCAAAGCAACCATTGTAGTAAGGGGAGGGCATATACCATATTAAGGAACATCTGCTTGTTGTTCTTCCTGTTGGATAGACAATCATGAGTCACGATACTATGCGTTCAATAAAGCTTGTTTTTGTTTGATTCCATACCGTATGCGTTGTATTCCTTTTTCATCGCCGATGCTTTCGTCATCATTTACGTACATATTACTCTCCCTCATTTCAGAATTTCATGTCTCTCAGATGATTTTTCGTGAAGTTATGGCAATAAAGCCACCTGTTGCTTAAGTTTTGCACACCAGTGTATTTCATCAATTCTTGGAGTAGCTTTCCCGTTTCACCCACGTTTCTTTTCTTTTAGGAGAACATGATTCTTTGAAATAATCAGCTGCCCCACTGAAAGGCTCACAACTGAGTTCCTGATACATTAAAATGAATAAATTGCAAAGTCGATCTGTCACACTATTTAAAAGCAGATATAACAGATTTGAGGTGGTTCAGGACATCACTAGTAATCCCATACCAACTCAAACAAGAAAAACATGCTTGTCCCAAATAATTAAAACAGTATAGTAACTTGTACTCAGTCCATTCTCCATGTTCTACGTAAATTCGCATGTTTGCTGGAACTGCCTCTACCGGAGAGGGTCTGGAATTCATTCCAATTACATGTGCCCTGTGAGACAAGCAAAAAAGGTCCACATGGTAGAATAAAGGGCACAAATATTGCCCAGTTCCTTATCTTGTAATCTAATCCACGTACGTCGGGGAGTTGTGCATTTCACATCATTTATATTACTCGGTGCCCTGCAGTTAACCTTGAAATTCGCATTCTTTTCTGGTCAATTCTTGGTGTTAGATTTGTAATGTCAGACTTTCTCAAATTTTTCGGATTTTTAGAATTGGGAAAATGTTGAGTTTAAAATTTTATTCCCAAATGTTTATTCATTATCATAAACACTATCCGTATTTTCAATATTCAAAATTTATTTATACATATATATATATCCTCATGGACAAAAAAAATTAGCGCACCAAGAAGAGGTCGTCAAAATGAAACGAAATTTTGCATACGTAATGACTACTTTAAAATAAGAAAATGATTAAAAAATCAATATGAAAAAGGATTATTTATTTCAGAGAAAAAGGCAAGAGAACGGAGGATTTAATACCCTGTTGAACCCCTTCTATAGCGTAAATGTACGATCGGGAATTGAGGCATACAAGTTCTGTATGATATCTTGAGACATTTCGTTCCATATTTGCTGTTACTTTGCCTCTAGTTCGTTCAAACTCGAGAGAAGGCCCAATTCTCCTTACCAAATGATCCCAGAGAAGCTCGATTGAAGACAAATCTGGGGATCGGGCAGGCCAAGGAAGGGTAGTAACAGTGTTGAGATAGACTTGTGACCCCCTTGCCCTGTGAGGCCGCGTATGTATTTTCCTCACTGACGGAGGTCGCCAGTCTCCCTAACGGGAGTTGTCAGAAGCACTTTCTCTGCTTTCTGAAAATGGGTGAACCACTCGCACACACATTTCATAGACAATGTTTGATCTCCCTAAACACGTATCAACATCGCATAAGTTTTTTTTTTTTGATGTCTTGCCAAGCTTTAAACAAAACTTTAAATTGATCTTTTGTTCGTTCCTTTTCAAATATGAACCAACGTACAAAATAAGAACTTTGTACAACAAGTCTTACAAAGAACACAAATGAGTCTCAACTGAAGAACGGAGGGAGCAGATGGTCAACACCTGCGGTTACGCATGTGCAGCGTTTTGTTTTGCTAGTGTCGCCAGATCAGCCGTTCTGACTACATTCACCTAAATTTATAGTCAGTAGTTGTATATATATGTATATATATATATATATATGAATAAAATTAATAGTGTAAAAGAATATCCTACTATGATAAGATTGGATAAAAACATAAATTACAAGATTCTGAGGATCTGAATGTATATAAAAATTATAAGCTTGTGCTATATTTGTGTTTGATTATAAACAATATATTTAATCTCAGACGAATCTTGATATTGAGCAAACGCAAAGTCCTTCCGAGCCTTAAAGTGACTTGGGTTGGATGTTTGAAAAGTAGTGTGCCAACTCAGGTGCTGTCTTCGTCACTTGAAGTTATTTCATATGTTGATACGAATTACATAATTTTTCTTTCCATAACACAAATGCAGGTTTGCCTCTATAAAAAACAATAGAGGGTGAAATATAACTTTCCTACACGTAATATAATTCATGACATGTTTTTCAATGGGAATTACTGACTTGTATTCATACATTGGAAGGCAAGCAAACATAAACATTTACCGAACTTCGCCAAAACATTATTTGATAACACTGTATTCGCCCCAACCAATGTTCTGTAAATGTGTTTTTTTTACAGAGACACCCTATTAGCGGAAAAGCGCTGTTCCGTGAAGAAATTTTAAAATAATATTAAGAAAAAGAACTCGAAGGGTGTCAAATTCAAAGGCTAAATTGGACCAAACAAGCAAGGTTTAGCTTTAGTGGGCTTAAAAGAATCGTTATTAAAAGAAACGTAAGTTTATTTCGTATAATACATTAGAATGTGAACATATATCAAAGAAAAAGAACAATTGAATGCTTAACATTTAATTAACATTAATTTAATGCTTTAATGTCTTGACATTTGACAACTCTTCTCTGCTACTTTCTTTCTTACTTCAGGAGAATTTATTTTATTATATATTATTGGGAGCCAATATATCAGCCGTGGCGCAAAAATGTTCGCTGCGAGCCGCACGAGGCTTGAGGGCTGCAAGTTTGACACCCTTGATGTACTATGTTGAATCTAACACGTTAAAAATTATAATTCCATTACTTATTTTTATTTTAATTCTGTTAATTCCTTACGAAGATTATAACTATCCCCATAATAAAATTATTTTCCTGGATATAAAAATGTAACAATTTAGTGCATAACTAAGCTTTTATACAAAAATTAATTTATTTTATTACCTTTAACTTTTTAAGTATTTTAATTGCACAGAGAAATTACTGAAAATTTTTGCAATAAACGTGTATTGTTGTTTGAGGACAGGATTATGTTAAGAAAAAATTCTACAGAAATAGGCGAGGAATATTATATTCTAACTAACGAAGACTTCTCAACACAACACTAATTTGTAAAATAGATTATTCTTTAAAAATGAAATATTTCGCTCAAATATGTAAGAAATTTTATACATAAAATTATACTTATTGTACAAAAGAAATAGATAAAGTTGTGTGTGTGTGTGCACATCAATTCTAGGTTTTCACTGGATTTTTAAATTACATATGGACAAAAAATATAAGCAAAAATAGGTTGAAAAAGTGTATCGAGTAAAAATATTTTGGTGAAATCTTTTTTTAAACTTCAATAGAAATTTTAAATTTTTGGCCAAATTTTGTTTTTTGTATTCTTACGTTGGTTGCATGTAAATATTTTCTAATTGAAATTAACAAAACATTAAGATTCCGTTTCTGTCATATCTACTTTTGAACCCAACGTAATTGTAGGTGTTAACAAACACAAGAACAAACTAATCTCCATTTATATTAATACAATGTTAATGATTGGTGGATAGACTTTTCCTCTCTCTCTTGCACGCGGTTAAACTGTAATAATAAAATGTACCTCAGAAACAAACAGGGAGGCAGACTAATTTAAGCACGCATGGGATCCTCTCCTATGCGAACACTAATTTTTTAAGGCATTTGACCGTTAAAATGGTTCTTTTAACAAATATTCACGTAGTTAACATCCTACAACTGTCGCAGCCTTCCTACTAGTAACGACTCTACCTTTGTTGTTACTTCAAGTCCCCCTAGTATAATTTATTTAGCACATTTAATCTGCCAGAAGTACGATAGGTAAATGATATTTGGCAGTTAAGATTTGGAATAATATCACATGGTTTTTTTTCCCCAAGAGAAAAACGTGAGAAAGCTGCTTTTAGAACAAATATGTATTGATGCTGTTGCACAGCCACAAAAAATTGAAAACCAAAAGTTTCCTCTGAAGATTCAAGATAATTTCTTACTACGAAAATGTGAAAAATATTTCAATACATTTGCAAATAAATATCCATTGTTCCTTTACCGTGTTTTTTGAATGTTTTATTAATTGAAGAAAGCTTTATGGGGCTTCCAATTGCACCAATGTTGTTTCTTTACAACATTGTGTTGTACGAGTAGCTGTGTCTTCCACTAATATTGAGAGCTTGAGAGCGAGTTTCTGGAATTTTCCAGATTTGTTCACATCTGCCATCATTGTTTATCAGAATCGAAACTCATCGATGAGCAATACATTGGCCCATTGCTGTGGAGTCCAATGTGTATGATTCAGAGCTCCTCTGTAATCGAGCTCTTTAGTCAATGGTGACTTCAATGATACCCGAAATGATGGTCGTGTGACAACTGGCCGTTGTTTGACAATCCAGACAACTTTCATGCAGCCGCTTACAGTTTGAAGAGATACCTCTCTACTTGATGACGTCGCAACGCTTAAAGAAAGCTTACGGGGGACTCATATCACCCGATATCATCGAGCTTGCAGTCACAGATAGACCAGTCCTCGCCGGCTGTTGTAATCCTAGGAGGTCCACTATCAGGTCTTCGTGACGCTAAATATTCATTTTGATTCAGCAGCGCGGGTGGCTTAGGATCGAACGGTTGGCATTTAAGGCTTGGGCAATCTCCGACGGTCGTTCCCCAGAATGGATCCGTCTGATTCCATACCAACTATGTTTTCATTCAAATACAGTTCACGACTAATTTTCAAAAATTCGGAAAAAATAAATGAAAAAAAAAATGAGCTTTGAACAAATATAACATGCAGCGCAACGAAACAAATAGAAACTACTGAAATGAAGCCCTATGTCTCACAACCCTATATGTTTGTATTTAGGCAAGTTACTGCTTTCTCATTTCATTGCAAGATACATATGCAAATTTTATTGCTGTAACCTTTGTTCTTCTCGAATTATGCTAATTTCACGGTTTGTTGCTTATTCTTTGAGACAGAACATAGTATAAATATTGAATATTGTGGGTGGAAAATACCCAAAGCTGAAATACTTGAATGCACATTTAGTGTTTTATTTTTAGGTGTTGGATATCGATTATTCATCAAACTTATTATTTTAAGCTGCTATGAAAGAACGTTTTGCAAAAAACGATTCTTTTTAGCTAAATTCCAATTATTTATACCTTTATTATACGTTGTTAGAGGACCGATCTTGGGGGCAATGTGCTGCACTATTAGAGAATTCTTTATATTTTGACCAACACTCAACGGTGAAGTTGCATATTAGTTATGTCATCTACCTGTACAACAGTAAAAAGTAAAACATTAATAAAAATGCAAATAGACACAAAAATAACTTACTGTAAGACTCTTATTAAATTGAAAACTTTTAATTTCAACAAATTTATATTGAATTTAAGCACTCACTATGTGATAGACAACATTAACCATATTAGATATTTTCGTAAAGCAACTTTCGTAAAAATCATTTTTGAGACGCCTCTGTTAAATATCGGTCCACAGTGCACAACCACAAACACTGAAAAGCAGAAGAAAAAAAAACTGTTTTTTTGGCGGCTCTTCCGCGGATTTTACTGCCAAATAAAGGAATTAACGGACTATGGACCAACATTCTATTTTTCTCAAACTATTCTACGTTATCAGGTAATCGGGACTTATTTTAATTTTTCGATAATTATTTCAAATTCAGCACATTTATTCGACTTATTATTCGTTTTATTTTGAGAAATTTGTAAAAAATTTTGCTTGATTGATAGAATTATATGCGGTTTGCGGCCACCCCTTGCTTCGGCTACTCGCGTGCAGGGAACGCGCTACACACCTGTAAGATCGGCCCTGCGTTATGTTCATGTTATCAAACCATATTGAGTTGAAAACAATTATGCACATTAAAATGAAACAAGTTACTGGACATATTTTTGTATTATCAATCTGTTCAACTAAATTATAGAAAGAAAAGTTAATTGAATGCTAAGATTACGTATTTTACGAATAATTTTAATGAATCATACATCATGATATGAGAGTTTTTGTTCTAAATTACAGTAAACCCCATCCCCGAATTCAGTTCATGATTTCTTCTATACCCAATACATTGAAAACTATTCATTTTTCTCCAATAATTTTTTTTTTCAAAAAATAAACAAACATGTTTGGAGATAAGCAACGCTACAGCACCTAACTGTTAAAAATCTTTTACGTGAAAACATTTTGTGTAATAAAATATTATAATGCGTAATTTAATATTTATATATTAATATTATGCGTATAATAATATTAATGACCTATGAGTATTCATTTTGCGCTCGAATAAATTTTAAGATAAGTTTTGCTTTTTAGATTAATCTTACATTTTAGTAATACACTTATTGCAAATATTTTGAAATGGTTCAGATTATATATATATATATATATATATATATATATATATATATATATATATATACCGTAAAATCCGGCGTATAGCGCGCGCCGGCGTATAACGCGCACCTATACTTTCAAGCAGTATTTTTTTATTTTTAGGTATATTCGCCGTATAACGCGCACCCACTTTTTACAAGGAATTCTGAAATGCACGTTTGCAATGCTCTTATGTTTTGAAGTCATTTATTCAAGGTATTGTCACAAAAATCTTAGAAAAATAGTATATTTCTAGAATTACTACTTTTCACACAAGTTCATTAGGAATGTCATTTCTTTTAAAGAAACATATTTTGATATATGCAATTGTCAAGCTTTTTTTATGCTTATCTCTTTCTCATTTTTAGAGCTCTCATTTTCATACCCGGCGTATAACGCGCACCCTTGAATTTCAGTGTTATTTTTTGTGTTAAAAGTGCGCGTTATACGCCGGATTTTACGGTATATATATCAGTGGCGCACACAAAGGGGGGGCCTGGGGGTTCCGGCCCCCCCCCCCAAACCCTTGATTCTTCTTCCGATTGACTATAATTCTAAGTATATAGTACGTAAAATTTAATTAAATATTTGTTATTAATAATTAATTTTATTAATTAATGCTAATTATTTATTCAATAATTAGTTTTTATTGTGTTTTGTTCCCGAAAATCGACAAAATCAAAAGGAGCCTGATACAAGAATGGTGAACTATCGACCCCCCGGAACCCCCCCCCCTTGAAAAATTCCTGTGGGCGCTACTGATATATTAATATATATGTGTGTGTGTGTGTGTGTTTTTTTTTTTTTACTATGTTTTATTTTTTCTTTAATTTTTTGGTTATCGTATAAACTTAAACGTTGCACACACCTCACGAAAACTCTCAAGATTTGCTTAACGAGATGCACAGCGACATCTATCGGTTGTATTTATTACTATATTCTCAGCATTCCGTTTCTACAACATATTGAGAAAATTTTCATTAAAAGCATCTTCTCTTTTTATTATTTTGATTAACTGCTAAGAATTCTTCTAGAGAAGGCAAAACTGATATTTTTTGTGACATTTAAACTAGATCTTATTTTATAATGAAAAATACATCTGTTCGTTTCATTGTAGAACTTGGTGTTAAAGATACTGTGTACCGGAAATAAGATTTAAGAAATAGGAAAGAAAGTTTTGTGTCGGTGCTCACCACTTTTAAGCGTCGTTGACAAAATCCCTTGTGCTCTTTGAGCTTCAGTCGATTTCAGGTACTAATAATGAATTACTCTTTAATTCAGTGCTTCTCAAACTACATTGGCTACCCGATTTTCAATCATACTTTTTATCGCCCCCTGCCCCGATACAATGGCAATGCACGGAATGCAATAATAATGTACATTTTAATGCTAAAGTTACAATATATATGACCTTAATTATAAACCGTTCAAATTATCAATATAAGTATTAAATTTTGTATATGTTACTTTTAAGTAATAAATACTTTAAGTAACTTTTTAAGTAATAGGATAAGAATTATGTTACTTTTTATAGTTGTTTTCCTTTCTTTCAATAAACTAACAATTTTTTTAAATAATCTTATTCCTTACTTTTCGATACTCTCGCATACACGAAGGATTTTCACGCCACAGTTTGAGAAGCGCTGGTTTAATCCATAACAAGAGGTAAAAATATAGATATATTTAATAAAAACAAGTATTTCACCACCCTAAAGAGTCATTCATTTTATTGAGTATTTTAATCATTCACGTGTAATTTAAAATACATATGATACACACATCTGTGTTTTCTATGAATAACTTGTTTACACATGAAAAATTCATTCATCGTAAAAAAATATATATATTCAGCCGAAACTCCTTATTACGAACCTTTATATTGCGAATTTTTCTTTATAGCGAACTTTTTCCTGGAATCAAGAACATTTCACGATTTACTTCCTAAAATAACCTCCCAATAGCGAAGAGCATTTTCAATACAAACAAGTTTTTTTCTTGAGATTCAAATTTTTTAATCTCTGGTTTTGAAGTATTTATGGACATTTCAAGTTATTTTCTCTTTGAACACATTTTATGGTGGTCATAAACCTTGAACTGGTTTCATTAGGTACCTAACTCACTGAGAACAATTGAATTCTGGACGTTTCATCCAAGAAGTGCACCCTTTAACCCCCATTGTCCAGTTCACTAGAAACATCTTCGATATTCCCTTTCATCCTTAGTGGAGTTGTCTCGTGTCTTTGAACTAGTCTCTATTCATTTGATGTGCTGATCAATCGTACCGGTAATCAATCTAACCATAAGTGCTTGAGTATCAAAGAGAAAAGTTTAATTATTCATGAAGTGTGGATATTATTTTAAAATTTGGTATTCCTCCAACTATTATAAAAAATCGAGAAAATTACAAAATTATGATTGCTCGAATTCTGGTTCAAAACGTTTAAGGTATCCGACTACCCTAAAATCATGACTTTTTGCAAAATGGACACATTTTTTTTATGATTGTATTTCATAGGCCATTTTATTAGCTTCATAAAAATACCAAAGTTTTTATTTTCCATTCAATAGAACAAAAACTACAGGTGTTTTAGTAAAAGAACATGATGCCACGTGATTTTGCATAAGATGTCAAATTTTAAAATGCGTTTTACTCGAAATGTGTTTTTTTCGAAAAACTCAAACGGGATCAGCGATGGCTCAAAAAGTTTTTAAAATAATTTGCTGAAATTTTGTGTGTATATTCTGTATAACAGTAGAAGTGTTTTAACTTTCAGTTTTATGGATCACTGTTTTATTGCAAAATTTACAGTTCCTTATGTGAATATAATCACTGTTTTTTGAAGCAATTTCATTTAATGACTAAGATAAAGTGCTCTAGTTTTTGTGAAAATTAAAATATCTCTTATCCTGAAGGTCATTTCAAAAATGAATAGCAAAGTAATACATCAAAATTGAAAAACTGAGAATTTGTTCATGTACTATTTGTTCAGAGCGGGCCCCGTTTATGTAATTTTTCTCATTTTAGTAGTAATAATTTATTTTTCTCTTCTTAATTTTAGCCTTTTTTTCTTAAAATGTACTAAATAAATCTAAAAACCACAAAAAAAAAAAAAAAAAAACCATTTATCCATTATTTAAAAAAAAAAAAAAAACTGTCGCAAGTAGTCGGATACCTTAAGAACATGTGTCTATGAAGATATCGACTGGGCAATTTTGAAGTGGATTCAAACATTGCGAGATAAAAATCTACCGCGATTTCTAGACCTTTCGTAATAGAGAAAGCTTTTCAATTTTTGAAGGCATTGGGATACGACCCATTTCTAGGTAGCGATAGACGGTTAGAAAAATTTAAGAAAAGTCACGAAAAAATACGCCTGAAGGGATTTTTGTTGCATTGCAAAGATTTGAGGCTTATTATGAAACAAAGCTCATATTTTCAAACAAAAAAACTCAAACAATATTAACAGGCTTTTTGAGTCATTAAATAGGACACATGTGGTTGTTTTTACTATTTCTTCCTGATCGCCAAAGGCCAGATCAAGGCCCATGAAATTCATCATGGCAAAGGGCTAAGTCACGCCTGTCGTTAGCCGTAGCTTTGAGCACCACACAGGTGACAGAATGATTTAGCTCGATTTCACCCCAATTTTGAGGGAGAATACCCTGGGAGTGGTCAAGGTCCTTCCACCCACCTCACAAGAGGACTTGCGGCTCGGCGGTTATTTAGAGTATCCCCATGCCACGAAGGCACTCTACATTTACTAACTTCCATGCCTTCTCAGGGATTCGGACCCAGGCCCTACGGCACAGCAGTCAACGTCGCTAACCACTAGACCAGAAGGGCGACGGACGCATGTGGTAATGCATGTTTAGAACTTCTAGTTATAAAATAATGTATGTTTAAATTTATTACTTGTATGCTTTAACCCTTTATCTACCACATTATGATTTACTGCAATTTTTTTCATGTAATGTTTTGTTTTAAATCACTACATTGAAAATTAAGGGATATACATAAACAAAATACTCAACTTTGGGAAAATACAATCCGCGTTAGAGCTAACTAATTAATTAAAGATATTCAACTGTAAAATTAATTATAAACACTGTTTACTTAAAATAAATAGATAAATCGTTTTCCAAGGTCTGCATTAACATACAACAAAAATAAGACACTTACCTTTTGACATTAAATATTTTTTCGGAACAAAAATGACTACTTTCACAATCCGCTGGAAACGCCGTCAGCTGAAAACTCAATTTCTGCTCTAAAACTATTCGTCTTCCCCGCTAAAATACTCATCATAGAACCCGCGCTGCCATATATCTTGGAAGAATGGATTTAAAAGAATATTCCTGCTCAGTATCGTCAGAGTATTTGTAAAAATGGTTATTCTATGTAACTTTAAAGTGAGTGGTACTTATAAGTACCGTCGGTAGATAAAGGGTTAACTTAGAAAATGTCCTTAAAATTCATTAATTTTAATATAAAATTATCTTTTTAATTTTGAAAATACAGTATATTCCTTGGTATTTTTTTTTTCTTGTTTTCCGTGTAGTTTTTCTTTCTTTTTTTAAGTAAGATTTATAATATATAAATATTCCTTTACAAAAAGTTGCGAATAATTACTTTTAATATGTAGTGTTTATGAATTTAAAATTTGTTTTTTTAGTTTATAAAGTATAGTGAAGACTTCATTAAATAGGTCCTACTGTATTTAATCCATTACTTTCTCTACTTCTACTCCATTAATGAATTTTGCAAATTATATCACGACTTCATGCAAATGTAGAGAATTTTTACTCTTGTAACATAATTTTTCCTGTTATTTTGCAATGGTTTAAATAAGTTATTTTGATTTTTATATATGTCGATAATTTTTCCTTAAAAAGTGGTCTTTAAATAAATTTGGAACTGATTAGTCACGTTTAGAATAATATCACGAATAACCTCTTTGAAGGAATTGTAATTGCTTATGCGACTGCAATCCAAGTATGAACTTTGATAATAATAATTAATCAAAAAAAAAAAAAACAGCTAACAAGCCAGACTTTTTTTTATAGAAACTTTTTTAATTAAATTAAATTAAATAAAGATTTATACCCCTGGGGAAAAAAATTATTTTTCAAAATAACCTGTCCACCCGCCCGATTTAACTTATTAGATTTGGTCACAAAAATAGTTTTTTTGTTTACCGATAGATGGCGACATGTACTTTAAAGATTGTAGTAGTTCATTTCTATATTTTATATGTGTCAATATTTAATTGGTGTGTGACTTCTTTTTTAAATGTAAATTTCGTAAAATTAAGCTTACACGCAAGAAGAAAATTAACCGATAACTTGTATATTTTCCCCCCAAATCAGTTTACATTATTTCATATGAAGTTAAATCGAATATTTAATATTCGAAGAAATTATGAAAGATTTCAAATGTAGAAATTTGTCATCTCTGAAGCAACACATGAGTAGACAAAAAACAATAAGATACATTTGCGAGCGAAATCGCTTTTACTCAATGTGAATGAAACCAATGTTAAAAGTCCCGTACTACGGGGAAATGTGAAAGCAGCAAGCTCCCGGGAATAGAACCCAGGACAATTCATTTCAAGTCAGCTTCTCTAACCCCTAGGCGACGCGGGCTCCGAGTAACACATGAGTCGTCAGCAAAGGTTCTCGTCCCTTTGAATAAAGATCGAGCTACGAGAACTATTCCTAAGTATATATATATGACTTTAATCTAAGCGCTATGTGTAAATATTCCCTGTACTCGCGGGTGAGTGAGTGAACATTAACGTCGCACTGTTCAGTTAACACGAGGGCTTTTGACGACGGACCACGTAGTTTTGAACCATGGTCAAGTGACGTGGATAACACGAAAGCTGGCACTCCCTCTCCTAACTACCACACCACACCAACGGAAGGACGTTTGAGCTCTCGACAGATTTAACGTGCATCGCTCCCCTACACGGCGGGCTTTTAGTGGTACTGGGCTTGAACTCGGGACTAATGTACTCGGGGATGTGGCACAATGTTGAAGCAGCTACTGCGTCCATTAAGCGATGATCAGGCATTCAATGTTAACAAAGAAAAACATGATACATAATTCTACGTATCTGAGCGGCGTGGTCAAAAAGTCAGTTATAAAAGCTTGGCTAATACCTGTATTTATTTAACGTTTACAAGAAATCTCGATGTATCCTGCATGCCATTTGTGTTGCACTTTTCGTATCACAGACCTATAATTAATAAACTTTTATTGTAACACAGTAATTATTTGTTTATTTGATTTCTTTCTTGAACCCGTTGAAAGGAAACAGTTGCCATCATATAAAACATGGAAACCTGTATGTTGCCATCATCATATTTGAACGCTAAGAAGTCCTTCTTAGTGTTCAAATGTGATTATGACTGTTGAAACTTCAACTTTCACTTCTTCCTAAAACCGCGAGCTGAACTTTTAGCTGCGACTGTGACTGTATATGTTTACCTTTTTGAAACAGTGGAATGTCAAACAAACGTCCGGATATTTCCTGCTGTAATTTTGTATTAATTATCTAAGCTTTTCTCTTTTTTTTTCTCTTAAATTGTAATTTAAATGTCCATCAAATGTTGTGTGTGTTCATTATGAATACAGACTCATCAATGATTGCGAGTGTGCTTAATTTAGTTGGATTCAAGAAATAAAATTCCTCGGACCCGATCGACTTTGAGACTAGCTGCAAAGAAAGGGTAAGCTTTTACCTTAATTTTGTTTTAGGCTTTGTAGCTAGATTAAAAATATTGGCAATTAGTACTTTTTGGCATCCCTGCCGGGATCCGAGCATTTTCTTGATTAATTAGCATATTCGCAATCTGAAACCAAAACTCATCAGAATTGAAAATTAGTTATGGCTGATGACATAATTTCACGATTGAAAAAGTGTAAGGGAATAGTCAGATCGTCGGTAACGAAACAAATAAAAAGTATCGAAACAGAATTAAGAAATGAAACGCCAGATAATCTAGAAGAATTAATTGAAATTCTGAAAGAACTCGCGATTGAACTCGAATCATTGGATAATGAAATACATAAAATAATGATCCAAAAACAAATGGAAGCTGACGTAAACACAGCTATGGAATATCAAGAAAAAATTACTATATGGAAATTTAGAGCTAACAAGAAACTAAACTCTCTTCGAATTTCTACACCAAACGAAACCACACACAAATTACTCAATCTCAAAGTGAAATCACTCTAAATTCAAGTTTAAAGAACGCATTGGAAAATATGTTTCATAAAAAGGTACTAATTAATTTACCAAAATTATCCATTCAAAAGTTTTATGGCGAAATGAGCCACACACACACAATGGCTCACTTTCTGGAATTCTTTTAAATCTGTGATACACATCTTTAGATAAAATAAGCAAATTTAATTATTTGAAAGCTTTTTTGGGTGGTTCAGCTCTTCAAACAGTGGAAGGATTTGCAATTACATCCGAAAATTACGATAGTGCCATCGAAATGTTAGAAAATAGATTCGGCACTAAAGAAATTTTAATTAACACGCACATGAATAGAATATTAACTATTCCAGCATTAAAAAACTCTAACGACATCATATCTTTTCGAAAGTTAGTTGATACTATTTTAACATAAAACAGAAGTTTAGAATCCATAAATGTTTTACCGGAAACTTCTAGTGTCATGTTTTGTGTCCAATTTTATTAAAAACAATTCCTTCGGATTTAGTTTTTGAATTCCATAAAGAAATTAAAAACTCTTATGAAATAAAAGAATTTGATTTTTTAACGCGGAATTTAATAGCACGCGAGCAATGTCACAAAGAATGTACATTTCAAAACCGCAGAAAAATGAGAGAGAAAATAAAAGAACAACATCCTTTTCCGAACAGTCATAACCGATCAAGTGACCTTGAGCTCTGCTAATGATTTACTTTCTACAAGTGAACAACAAGAAAAAAACCCGTCCAATTTGTGTATTTTGCAATAAACCTCATTCACCGAAGGCTTGCAAATTTGTTTTAGATTTAACTCTAGAAGAAAGAAAAAATATATTATTTAAAAAGGGCGTGTGTTTTAAAATGTTGTTGTTCTTCACATTTAAGTAAAAATTGTAAAAATAAGAATGTTGTTTGTAATATTTGTGGTAAAGGACATTTAAAAATAATGTGTAATTGTAACAGTAAAAGTATAGATAAACCACATTTAGAAATAAATAAGTCTGATACATCCAATGATACTGTTTTGACTAATAATTCTTGTTCTAACGAAGTTCTTTTGCAAATTTTAATTGTATGTATTAAGGATAAGGGTTTGAATTATTATGTCAGAGCTATATTTGATAGTGGTTCTCAAAAATCTTATGTTTCTAAATTCGTAGCAGAATCTTTAAAATTAAAGTGTATGGGTAAAGAATCTCTTTGGAAGAGTCGTGAAGAAAGAAAACCATAGAATTTGTCTAAAATTAAGTAACATTGACAAAAGTTTTTCTTTAAACGTTAATGTAATGGATCAGGGAAAGATTTGCGTTCCTTTAGCAAAATTTAATGATATTAGTAGTGTTAGTGAAAAGAAGCGTTTAGGAATTTTCATGAGTGATACTTCAATTAATGAAAATGTTTTATAGGAAAAAGATCCTAACGAGGTGCATATTTTTTGAGTGCTGATATAGCTAGTGAAATTTTAACAGGTGAAATAAAACATCTTCATAAAGGACTAGTAGCTGTAAATACAAAATTAGGGTGGACAGTTTTAGGAAAAGTAAAAAATAGTAATAGATATACAAAAAATACCAATGTTTTGTTATCTCTTCATGTCCACAATTTTGACATTTCAACACTTTGGTCACTTGATACCACTGATATTCGTGATGTAGGAGGAAAAGAATTAGAAGATGCTGCTAAGGAACATTTTCTGTTAGGCGAAATGAGGAAGGCAGATACATAGTGAGTTTACCATGGGTTGAAAATCATCCCCCATTATCTGACTGCAGAAGTATGGCAGAAAAAAAGACTCGAACGATGTGTAAAATCCTTAGAACGTTCGAAGCGATTGTCCGATTATGAAAGGGTGTTTGAAAAAGATATCATAGAAAAAGTAGAACCTTTTAACCAAGATGATAATGAGCCCTTTTTACCCCATCGTCCTGTTTTTAAAGAAAATTCTACTACAAAGGTGAGACTTGTTTTCGATGGTTGAGCCAGGCAGAGGAATCGTCCTTCACTTAACGAATGCCTTGAAAAAAACCTTATTGAGCTGATACAATCACTAATAAACAAATTCAGATTCAGGAAAGTCGGCTTGATTTCTGTCATAGAGAAGGCCTTCCTACAAATTGAAATGCAGGAAAATGATAGAAAGTACTTGAAATTTTTATGGTGGGAACATGGGCAAAGAGAGAAGTTAGAATGTTTTCAGCACAAAAGAGTAGTTTTCGTAATTTCATCTAGTCCTATTATGTTGGGAGCCACAATTGAATTTCATCTAAACAATGCTCCTCCTCATTTGCAGGAAACTGCTTGTAAACAGAAAAATTCCTTTTATGTAAACAATTGAATATTAAGCGTCAATAGTGTTGAAGAATGTTCAAAATTTATCTCTGAGTCACAAGCCCTAGTGAGTACTGCAAAGTTTAATCTTCGAGGGTGGGAGTGCTCCCATAAACTTTCAGAATTGAATAATTCCGATGAAGAAACCAAGGTCGTTCCAGTATTAGGCCTTAATTGGAATTTACCCAGTGATACTCTTTCGATTGATGTAAAATATTTTTCTGAAGAAAAAGGCACCCCTGTTACAAAAAGACATGTTTTGTCTGCTGTTTATCGTATTTTTAACCCGATTGGGTTCCCCCTCATAACATTGACCCCGAAATTGCTTCTGAAAGAATGTTGGAGAATGGGCATTTCTTGGGACGTTGAGCTCCCACTGGAAATGAGAATCAAATTTGAAAAATGGAAATCACGGCTACCACTTTTAAAAGAAATTTCCATACCAAGATACTTATTAAAAAATTCATCTTCTTATGCCAAAGTTACTATGCCTATTTTCTGCGATGCAAGCCAATCCGGTTATGCCGCTTGTGTATTTATCAGAACAGAATTCAAGAATAACATAAGTTGTGAACTTGTTCAAGCTGGAAATCGTGCATCCCCAATAAAGATAACCATCTCCCCGATTAGAACTGTTATCCTGTACAATTGGTGCCAGATTAAGTAAAACGGTAAAAGATTCAGAATTCGATGAAAGCATTCCGGTATATTACTGGTCCGAGTCATCCAACGCTTTATATTGGGTAAAGAACGAAAATTGGGGCGTGTATGTGTTTAATCATGTCCAAGAAATCAGGAAGTTGACCAATCCCGCAGAATGGACACATCTGATTCCTTGAATCCAGCAGATCTTCCGTCTAGAAGCTGCAATATAGAGAACTTGAGCAGATCTAGATGATGGGAAGGTCCTGAGTGGTTGAAGTTGCCATCTACTGATTGGCCACAATCTGATATTAACCCTGATTTAGAAACTATAAACTCTGAAAAAAGAAAAACAATCGTTTCTGCCACCAGTTGTGAAATTGAAGAATTTAAGTTCATTACAAGAATATCTTCCTATGCAAAAATCGTCCGAATAGTAACCTGGATGTTCAGATTTTGTCAAAATTTAAAAGAAAAAAGGAAATTTTACTGTACAAGAACTCGAAAAATCTGAGAGGTTTTTATTGATAAAGTCCAAAAAGTATGTTTTAATAGTGAAAAAAACATCCATCTCCGAACATTCAAAGAGGTATAGTAAGAGTAGAAACAAGAAAAGATCTAGAAACTTTTCGCTTTCCCATATTTTTGCATCCAATCGTCGAAAAGTTAATAATGCATAAACGTTTATAGTTTGGACCTGCTGGAACTCAGACTTTAATTTCCATTCTCAGATAATCATATTGGATTATAAAAACTAGAAAGACAGTGCGGCAAGTTATAAGAAACTGTAAAATATATGCTGCTCAGCCTTTTCAAACGTTTAGTACATCTCTTCCTGAAGACCGTGTGAAAGAAGCTTCAGTGTTTGAAGTTGTTGGCGTTGACCTTTGGGGTCCGTTATATTTGAAAGGAAGTCAGAAAAGTTGGGTAGTTATTTTTACTTGCGCCATCTATCGTGCTGTTCACATTGAACTTGCAACATCCTTATCAACAGATTGTTTCATTTTAGCCTTAAGGAGATTTATTGTACGAAGAGGCAGACCATTTGTTATCTACTTGGACAATGGTACCAATCTAGTCGGTACTTCTAATGAACTAAAATCTGTAAATTGGGTAAAAATCGAAGGTTTGCCACAGCAAAGAAGATACGATGGAAATTCAATCCCCCTTCTTCAAGACCATTCTTCGAAATGTTCTAGCTAGAGCTTATTTAAATCAAGAAGAAATGACCAACATTTTATGTGATGCTGAAAGTGTTCTAAGCTCTCGACCTTTGACTTACATCTCCGAAGATCCAGACGAACTTATTGCTCTTTCTCCTTCTGTTTTCTTACAAGAGATTAGAGAAGTGGGAGAATCCTATTTGGACTACATTGATTTAAAGAAGTTGAATTAAAGATTCATTTACAAACAAAAAAATACTTCAAGATTTGACTCCGATTTAGGAACGAATACTTGGGACAGTTAAAAGACTTTTCTAAAGTTCGAAAAGTTTCATTAATTAAAGAAGGAGATATTGCGCTTGTCGTTGACACCAATTACAAAAGAATCAACTGGCCATTAGGTAAAGAAAGGATGGAATCGTGCGTGTGGTTAAAATCAAAACAAAAAATGGAACGTTCCTGAGATCAATACAAAGACTTTACCCCTTAGAGGTGGGTGAGCCAGGAAATTTTCCTTTTCCAGGAGAAGAACCAACTCCATCAGTTGCTGATGGACATTCTACTAGAGAAACTCCTTCTGTTCCAGATCCAGTGTCAACCAAAACTGATCATCAAGACCCCTTAGTGCGACGATCCATCCCGTTATGTTCGGATCTTAAAACCTACAAAAACCCGAACTTGTAACTCTTGAAAGTTGAGTTTTACTGAACTTTTTTAATTCCTAAAACTCAAAGTGGGAGAATGTTGAAACTTCAATTTTCACTTCTTCCTAAAACCGCGAGCTGAACTTTTAGCTGCGACTGTGACTGTATATGTTTACCTTTGACATATATAAGTAATAACATTTTTTATAAAAAATATTTCCCCGTTACGCGACGTATTCACGTACAAGACACAGCCACACCCTCTTTTTTCCCCAGAGATTCTAAGAAAAGGAATAATAATAATAACACCTTGTAAATCACCTGTTGTTAAATTTTAGTTACACAAGAAATTAAAATGTTAATTTTTGAAATATGAATAGATATTTAATTTTGTGGCAAAAAAGAAGAAAAAAAATCAAAGTTCAAAATTTTTTGAAAGCGTTTAAATAAATAAAAAAAAAAAAAAACAAAAAAAAAAAATTTATGCAAAAAAAAAGGCTAAAAAAGGCATAACTCTATTGCACTCTAGTGATGATGCTTCAACACAACAAAAAGAAACAATAAGCTACACCAGGGGTCGGCAAACTTTCGAGTCAGAAGGGCCAAAAATTTCAATTTTAATTTTTTAAAAATTTCAAAATTTTTAATTTTAAAGAACCACAGAATTTTTTCTTGTCAACAATATAGATAGTACTTTCATAAATAAAGTTTTTTGATTAAAAAACTAATCTATTTGATCATATATAAGTAGTGTTTTTCACAACAAATAAGATAATATATATATAGCATTATTAAATAATTATTTATTATTTAAGTCAAAAATTAAAACAATTAAATATTTACTTTTAATCTAACTTGTACTTCAATAACAAACACTTGAGCAAACAAATATAGTGGGAGAGATGGCTTTGCATGGTTTTAATAAGTTTGGATAAATTTGGCTCATAACTTGTTGTTTTAAGTTTCAAACACGACTCTAAATTTTCATTTGTTAGTTGGCTTCTCTCTTTACTTTTAATTATATTCACGCAAGAGAACGATTGCTCGTACAAATATGTCCATCCGAAGATAGTCAGGACTCCAATGCCAACTTCTTCATCTCACTAGCATTCTGGAAGACTATTCCATGCATCGAATATAAGTGCCTCAACTCGCGGTATTTATTTGAAAGCTGTCAACTTTTGTTGCGTTACGAACATACATTTCTGGACCAACTTGCTTTTCAACTCTGTAAATTTTCTACCCCACAAAACTTTACTTTTTAAATCGATCAATTGCATATCTAGAGATCCAGTATCAATTCCAAATGGATCAATGTGGATTTCGCTACTATTTGTGTTGAGAGGAATTAATATGAATGCTATAGTGGTTTTGTTGGTTTTGAATTGCTCAAATCTGTCTGCAAATTCATCTTTAATTTTTTCTATAATTGTGCTGAAGTAATTCGTGTCAATAGTTGCATTGGTTTTATCGCGATATTGCTTTAGAAATTGAAAATGAAGTAATTTACATCTCTGAATATCTTCCGCAAAAAGAATTAATTTTTCTTCAAAACAAACAAATTCTTCTACGAAAACACAGGCTGGGTTTCCCTTACCTTATAGTTTTAGATTCCGCTCATTTAATTTCCCTGTGATATCCACCATAAAGTAAAATTTTTGCAACCATTTGTCGTTCTCTAATTCAGGTTGATTAATGCCTTTTTCATTGAGGAATGTGTTTATTTCATTCAAGCACAAAGCAAAACGTTTCAACACCTTCCCTTTGGAAAGCCATCGCACTTTATTGTGAAGGAGGAGGTTGGAATACTGAGTCTATTTCGCTTAAGAATTCTGTAAACTGACTATTGTAGAGTGCTTTTGACAAAATGCTGTTAACAATCTTGATTACCAAATTCATGACCTCAACTATTTTGGCCGGAAATGTTTGGGCACAAAGTGGTTCTTGGTGTATTAGGCAGTGAAACGTAAGAATTTCGGGGTTTATTTTGCTCTGAAGAATCGTTGTAGCCCCTTTATTTTTTCATGTCCTCCTTCTGGTTCCATCAGTTGCTATTGAAAGGATTTTATTTAAAACGGTCTTATTGTCTTCAAGGCACGGCATCTGCTATGTCTTCCCCTCTAGTTTGTCCCAAGAGCGGTATCAATTCTAGAAGTTTTTCTTTTGGACTTTGGGAAGACATATACTTGACAAAAAGGGCAACTTGTGCCGTGTCTTTTATGTCGCAATTCTCATCTATAACAAGTGATAAGTCAGAAGAAAGTTGAATATCTTCCACCTGAAAATATGATACATTTGAAGACATTTTAGCTATTCTATCTAGCACTGTTTTAGCGGATAGTGGCAAATCTTGGATTTTATTCAAGATTTCTAGTTTGTTTTTGAAATCCCGAAACAGTTCTTCAGTTGCACGTATGAAGCAATCTTTAACATACTCACCATCTGTGAATTGTTTGCTTTTTTAAAATTTCTAGTTTTACCGCGAAGCTTGCAAGATTAACATTAGTTATAGATTTCGTGTCCAGTTACTTAACATGGAACTTGATTGCTGTTTTTGTTTTTGGACTTCGTCGACAACTTCTTTTCGTTCTTCGCCAGCTAGATATTTACTAGCAAACTGAGTATGTTTGATAGTGAAGCGTCTCTCTAAATTTTGTTTCTTATTTTTGCGCGAGTTTTTCGTTGCAAATGAGACAAATTTGAAGGCCATCCGAGTTGCATATGAAAGCGAACGACTCCATCCAATCCCGATTGAATTCTCGATGTTATTCAGTTCTTTTTGTTGCTGTTGTTAATGCCATGCTTGTGGTGAAGCTGTAATAAAATTTTTTTAAAATTATTTAGATATCCAAAACAGCGGATGGCAAGTTTTGCAATTATTTACTATGTATACGAATACTTATGTAAATACAAACAAGAAGCTGGGCATAATGAAATGTAATTTATCAAAAAACATTTTACAACGATATTTCCCTATTAAAAATACTTACCTAAATAAAATAAATAATTCTCTAATAATTTCATTATTAAAATAAATAATTTAGACACGAAACACTGTTTGTCTCACACTCTCACGTACTGATTGACTAAAAGTACATAGTTTTGTCGCATGTATGGTCGCCGACTGGAACAAGCGGACTTCTCAGAACGTGTTTATCACGGGGCAATCTGCACAATTTCGTGGGTTTTTTTTAATTTTGGCAAATATTAGATACTTAGTTTACGAAAGAAGGTGTTATGCCCAGCTATGCCGAAATCAATGAAAATTACCAAACATATAAACAATCTAAAACTGCAAATACCTACCTATTTTATGATCCTCAGAGTTCGAAAATAGTTTATTAAATAACAATTTATAGGTACTTACACTTATAATTATAATTTTAACGCTAATTTTTAAATAATGAAAGCTATAAAAAATAAATAAATAATAAAATAGGTAACTTATTACATATATATTTTAATAAAAACACTTTCGCTGGATAATATCCAAAGGTAGTATTTTATTTCTTTTTGACATTTCTTATTGACTTCAAAAAGGTAGCTAGGTATCTTTTTTGGAAAAACAATATGTGTAATATGTACACTCACTTCCAAAAGTTAAACACGAAGATATAAAATGCAAAAAAAAATCAACAAATACTGCTTTGATTGACACGAAATTAGGCAGTAAAGTAGCAATATATATTTGTACATAAAACAAAAATCAAGAATTATATACAGAAATAAAAACATATTAAATTTTTTAAGTTCAGATAATATCATACTGGAGACTTAAACAGAATTATGTATAAAGTGAAAACAAACAGCATAAAATGAAAAAAAGGACATTAATAGGGTATGTGATCCCCCTCTCATCTGTATGCAAAGTTTACACCTTTTGACCATGATTTCAATTAGGTGGTCAACCACCGCAGAATTAAGCATTCGCCCTTCTTCTTGTAGAGCAGTTTCCAGCTCAATAAGAGTGGCTGGAGATGGGAAACGTGAAGATACAGCACGGCGAGAGAATCCCAAAGATTTTCAATGAGATTAAGGTCGGGCGAATATGCTGGCCACTCCATAAGCGCAATCCCTTCACTCTCCAGGTAGTCATCGACGATGTCAGCTCTATAGGGACGTGCGTTATCGTCTATTAAAACAAAAGCAGGGCCAACTTCTGCAGCGTACAATCTCACAATGGGTTCTAGGACTTCATCTCGATACCGGACAGCCGTCACAGAACCCCGTTTAAAAATGTGCAGGTCGGTGCGGTATCCTAATGAAATCCTTGCCCACACCATAATGCTTCCGCCTCGGAATGTGTGATGTTCGGTGATGTTTTGGGACTGATTGCGTGTTCCTTGTTTACGCCATATCCTTATACGCTTGTCATTTGGCTCCAGAGCAAATCTTGACTCATCAGTAACATGACATTGCATCAGTCAGACACAGTCCAATTGCCATGTTCCCGGCACCACTTTAATAGTGCCCCTCTTGAATGGACGGATAGAGGAACACAAACTTGAGGTACCCGGGGAAACAGTCCATTCATATGTAATCTTCAGCGTACAGTAGCTGCAGATATAGCCTTACCAATGGACGCTGTAACCATAGATGTCACACGAGTGAAGGTCACTCTGCGATTCCGCTTGGCTACAATAGCAATATATCGATCTTCCTCGGGGGTTGTAACACTTGGGTGACCGCCTATGGGCATTCGGACAACTGTCTGTGTGGTTTGGAATTGTTTCCATAAACGTGAAATTACAGAATGATGAACGCCGAAGAAAAGAGCAACATCTGTGATCGACTGTCCTGCTTCAATGCGCCCCACAGCACGCCAGCGCTCAGAATCTTCCATTCGTTTTCTGGAAGTCATAGTAACACGTATGTCTCGAAAAGAAATTGTACGAAAGTTTTAAACACCTTCTATCAGCACTTACAATCAACTTCTGTAAGCCTTCATAAAGCTGGCTTCTTATAAGACTGCCCTTTTTCCATATTTCTTGACATGAAAGCACGATTGGCTGTTACCTAACATATTTGCATACTTTCATCTACCCTCTGCAGCGAATAGCATCCTCTTCAAGTCTGATTGGTTTCCGGAAATTAGCATTTTTCTCTTCGTGCTTAACTTTTGGAAGTGAGTGTATTTAAAAAGTACAATATTTATTATGTTACCTATCTTTACTTCGTTTTATTGTTATTATTATTATAAATGTACTTACATACCTTGAGAAGATAATTCGTTTCTAACTCCTCTACTTGAAACAGAAAACTATACGTCACAGCCAAAGCACTGGTGAAGACGCCAAATTTTCTTGCGTTGAAAGCGAATTTAAACCTACATATAAACATCCGACGAGGGCGTCATTTGATATAGCTTGTCCTTTTGAACTTCAAAGACGACACTTTTGAGCTGAAAACCCCACTCTTCAAACTTCCACACTACATTTCCACCAGGATTTTGAACCTTGGCTAATATAGCGTGTATCAGTGTCTCTACACGGCAGATTATTATTATTAGCAGGATGCTAATCTACGATTTGACAAAGCGGGACGCGTGATGAGATCATTACCAGAACATTTACGATAACTATAAAGAGAAACTATTCAAAAATCTTTTCTGATTGTGTCAATTACATTTTTTAAAAAAGAATTTTCTTTTGTCTCATTTAGATAAAAACGCGTCTTAAATACTTTATATTTCAATTTTATATATATCACCATTTTTCAATTTAATATTTTTCTTCTTAGAAAAAATGAGTCTTTTTGAAAGTTTGAATCACTAGTAATTTAAATCATTATGATCAGCAATTCTCTGTTAAATAGTTATAAATATTATACATACAATTTGTTTCTCAATATATTTTGACAATTTACTGATAATATTTTTTAATTAGGTAACTGATTTCAGAAAGTTTTGTTTTTCAGAAAAAAACGATTGCAGCATTAAATATAATCCAAAGAATATCCAAGAGACTAGGTTCCTTCATAATATGCATTGCATTTCTATTAATATTACACTGCTGTTTGTAAAAGAAATGCAACACCATGAAGGAATCATCTGAATTAAATTAATTCTGCAGCAAATATCAATTGTAGGATGTTACGTAAAATAGTAAAGTTTCAGAGTCACCGCGCATGCGTGACGTGCGCAGTGCCCACTGAACTGATGCTGAAAGTGTATAAATTGAGGGTTTTAGTGGGACGTTGAAAATAGTCAATGATTATTTGTTAGTGGTGAACGTTTAGCGAGACCGAAGTATGCCTCCACGACGAAATAAACAGAAATTCCAACAACTTACGGAGTTTGAACGGGGAAGGATTATCGGCCTTCAATAAGGAGGAATTTCCTATCGTGCAATAGGAGCTCGTGTGCAGCGGAACAGTTCTACAGTGATGCGAGTTTGGAAGCAGTGGACCGAAGAGCACCGAATAACTCGAACTGGCAGTGGACGACGGAAGGTGACGTCAGTGCACGACTATTGACACCTGCTCCACATGGCGGTGAATGACCGTACAACTTCCTCCAGGCAGTTGGCAGCGCGTTGGTCTACTGCTACAGATGTACTAATATCGGCTTCGTCATTTCGTCGACGTCTACTGTACCGTGGATTGCGTGCAAGAGTGCCTTTATGCAGGATCCCCCTCACGGCAAACCATCGACGGCTGTGTCTGCAGTGGGCTCATGAGCATAGAGTCTGACAAGCTGTGATTAGCACCAAGTTGTCTTTTCAAATGAATCACGCTTCAATTTGTGGGACCACGATGGCCGCATTCGTGTTAGACTCTGTCCCGGTGAGCGCCGCCTTCCAGAGTGCGTTATCGAACGACAGTGACCTAACACCCGGAGTTATGGTTTGGGGTGCAATTTCATATCATGGAAGATCCAATTTCCTAGGAATTGAGGGTAATCTCGCAACAGGTACGTCCGTGAAGTGCTACAGCCCGAAGTCGTTCCCTTCCTTCAACGGATTGCTGTAGCCATCTTTCAGCAGGATAATGCACGCCCACGCGTGTTGCAAAGACTTTTCGAGACTTCTGTTCATCCCAACACATGCAACTTCTTAGGCCTGCTTATCGCCTATTGAGCACGTGTTGGATTGGGTGGGTCGGCGTCTCGCTTGTGATCCGCGTCCTGTTGCGCATACAATATGGAATCCTCTTCCACAAGCAGACATTCAAAATCCGACTCCATGTCATGTCGTATAGAAGCACTTTGTGTGTGGTGGCTACACCAAACACCTATTTCGGACGCATAATATTGTTTTATTGCTTTGAAAATTTCGTCATTTATTTGTACTAATACAAGTCGTTTGTGCATTAAATTTCATTTAATTCTGAGGATTCCTTCATGGTATTGATTTTTTCTTTACAAACAGTTTAGATATTAAATTTTATTATTGATAATTGATTTTACAATATTTTGATTAATTCTGTCAAATGTATTTTACTATGTCAGGTAGATAAGGAAGGAGTTTATGAATTCTCATTAGAAATGTGTTGTAAACTATAGTTCACCTATATGCAGTATGAAATACTTCGCACATTTTAAGAATTCCCCCCCCCCCCCAAGGTTCGTGCTGTGTTGTCTACTGGTGAGCTGCATGACGGACTCCCCCTATGGATGACTCGCAAGATTCTTGCACCGCTCTGTCAGAATTCATTGGATTGAACACGCACGCGCTTTCACAAAAATAAACAAATATTGAAGATTTTATAAAATGCTTTAAAATCAAATTAGAAAAAATAATACAAATTCTTTCAAATAGCTGTAAAAGAATATGAATGAAAAGTAAAATATTTGTTGAAAAGTTCAGAAAATTCAGTCACCTTTCCTGACAAACTTTAGCTGGTGGTATTGGGGGGAAAACTAAGAGGAAAAATGTTCACAGAACCTGGATCGGTAATTGGCTTCTTGAAGCAAGAAAATCTGTGTTATACTCACTTATGCGCTAGTAATTCTAAAACTTGCGACTAATTCTTATTAAATTATTCGTGCAAATAAAAAAAGTTAGATATTTATAGAACAAAAATATTTAGTCATTTTTAAATGCTTTTGCACAGATTAAAAAACCATTTTAAAAAAATTCGAAATTGTTGATTTTTAATTTAACACAGATAATAGATTATCTACTCTGAAATAGATTATAATTTTTTAGTATGCAACGAATTCTTTGTCATTCTCTTTTGAAATAGAAATAAAAAATTTTATTATTGGAGAATACTTGTCAGTCTATTAATGGTAAACATTGAAAGTTTTCGTTAAATATTGGTTCAAATTACTTGTTTTAAATCCCGACAAAAAAAAAATCATAAGTCTGCTAGCAGAAATTTATGAAGGTTCATTTTAACGAGAAGGAATAAGCGAGAAACACTTTTGGATTATAACTCCAGTGTATTAATAGCTAAAATGGCTTTATAATTTCCGTTCATATGGGATGAGAAGTATTCAGGATGTGTAATTTTTTTCGTGACTGAACACCGGATATGATATTCTTTTTGGAACCATGTTGGAGTTTATTCCGTTAAACAACACAATACGTTTCGCGAATTTTCAAAAATTTAAGGTTTTCCCTGACTTAAAAACATTAATTCTTCGAGTCTAGTTCATACTAAATATAAATTCACATTTGGCCATAGGCCTAAATTGGAAAAGCCAAAAGCATCAAACTAGTAACATATGCAGTGCACAGAAAATACGATATGAAAGAAGCAAATGAAATTTATTTACATATATAAAAAGATACATCAATAAAACAATGTAGTGAATTACAAATAGTATCGAATACAAAGTCATCAGGTTAAATTATTTAAAACATTGGACGGAACTTTGAATGAAAATGGACAATTAGCATAAACAGTGCTCTTTCGAGTGTTCATTCAGACACATTTCAAACTTGGAGAAAAGGGTTCTTTTCCGTGGTTTTCACGTTAGAATCCTTTGACGCGAAACAGATTGCTTCGAGCTCTAAGCAATCTTAAGTATTCCTGCATACTGTGCAATCTGAAATATCCAAGTGCAGGATTTCTCCTTGTCCAACATAACCAATCAGATCATGATAGTGAAAAGGTGTTCCGACAAAGACGACATGACGAGTTCGTAAGTGAAACAATTTACAAATGCCCACGTTTTTTAAACGTAAATGTGTTCTAACCATGATTTAAACTCCAGTAGAGTGCATAATGAATGCTTGCTCAGCAAGCTAAGTATAGAATGTTTACTCTTTGGTTCGTCCAACTAGAAGAACGGAGTATCTGATTATTTATCTTTTAACCACTTGGGCTACCAGAAGTCCTAAGCAGTGTCAAGCTTCCAGAGCCTAACGAAATTTAGTTTCTGATCCGTCGCGATCCTATAGTTTCAACGCGTGATTTGGAGTGAAACTTTCAGCTAATGTTCTGCTTAATCCAGCTGGTGAATTTGGAAATCCTCGTGCACACCCCCGGCATGTTGGGTTCCGCACAGCCGATACCCCAGGAGATAATCCCCGCCAAGAACCAGCGACCATCCTCTCTTTTCGCTTGAAGGGGTCCGCCGGAATCACCCTGGGAAGGAAAAGAAAGTTTTGAGTAACATTACAAAGCATTGAAAAAATAAAGATGGTTTGATTTAATCGAATATGCGCGATATTTAGTAAACTTTATTTTATTCATCTTAATTCAAGCTGGTTCAAAAGTCACAATCAGAATCTTAAAATCAAGAGGCTTTGAATTTAAAAAAAATTGCGAATCATGGGAAAAATTGCCTAGCATTACTATACAATAAGATACACTTGCTCTCACACAAAATTCATATATGGGTATCTTTTTACTTCTTTCCAATAAATATAGATCTCTAATTCAATATTCCATAGATTCAAAAAGGTACAAAAAGAATGCAAGCTTTTATGAAAAATGTCATGCCCGTATTTGCCCCTAGATACTGTTTTCCAAACCTCCTTCCAAAGACTATCCAGACAATTTAGGTGTTTAGGAAGAATTATAGCATACCCTTTTGATAAATAAGAACGGGTGAAAAACAATTATTAAACCGATTATTTAAAAATTGATTTGAAACATTTTATTCAAAGCTTAAATGGAAATATCCCTCAACATAGCATAATGCACAGCACAAGTTCGGTTTTACGATATACATAATTCGTATCCTCACCAAGTACAGTCACTAAATGGCATTACACGCGTGGATAGATTATAAAACATTAAAAAATATATATTAATTTAAGACCCAACCTACCAATTTTGAAAAGTTGCATCTATGTACTGTTTAGTCTCTTGATGTCCACTTCGACTCAAGATTTGATCAGCCTTTCGATTTTCAACGCGAGTCATTATAACATGAATGAGCTCCATTTAGTGATTATTTAATATTTATAATTGTAGTATCACAGCATTTAATAATTGCATACCTGACAGGAATCTCGTCCTCCAGCTTCGTATCCGGCACACAGAAATATGTCCGGTATGCTCTCTTGCCGGCCGGCCGTTTGGAACATCTTCTGACACTTCTCGTTACTGATAATTGGCACTTGCACCTGTTGCAATTTCGACGGCAAAGTTCCTCCTTCAAACAAAAAGTCATAAGAATTGTAGTCTTTTCAGAAAGAATGTATGTTTATATAATTGCTTCGATTCTAAAGACACATGATAGATTCGTATATTTTTCATTAAAAATGAGAAACATTTGAACAGTATATTTTTAAAATAAAATCGTATGCTACAATAACTTTTCGTAACTGCAACAAATAAAAGGAGAAGTTTAAAATTATCTTGGTTACAATTTAATGTTACATTATCCGAATTAGTATCTTCTGCTTCCTTATTTAGTTCTGTGCTTTCTACATCGCGATGATATTTGCCATTCTGACCCATCCCATTCATCTTTGGAAGGAATTTATTTCTTTGCTTTTCACACATTGTTAAGGTATCCCACTACGTTCGGAACCGTGATTTTAAAAGGGTGCATAAATGGATAATTTTCATGATATTTAGTGTCACTTAGATTAGAATACATGTATAAAATTGTTTTAAGCACATTTTGACAAAAAAATTTATAATATTTCGGCTAAAAGTTAACTTAGAATAACCGTTTTTCAAAATGTTCTCCTTTTGTAAAAAATGCCTCTATTATAATAATATTTTGTCTGTATAAAGCTCAGACCTCTGTACAGAGGCTCAACTATGATTTTTGAAACATTCACATTATTTTCAGTTACAACCATTTGAAATAATTATCGGCGTTTTTTTTTCTTAAAATTTCTCCCCTCTGTTGTCGTAAAACACGGATAAACCCACTTCTAAGTTATATATTTCAAAAATTCTAGTTGAGCCTTTGTACAGAAGGCTGAGCTATATACAGGCAAATTATTATAATAGAAGCATTTTTCACAAAAGGAGAACATTTTGAAAAAAGGTTATTCCAAGTTAATTTTTAGCCTATATATTGTATTCAAATAATTTTTTTTGTCAAAATGTCCTTAAAACAATTTTATACATGTAGTCTAATCTATGGGACACTAAATATCATAAATATTATCCATTTATATGCTTTTGCAAAATCACGGTTCCAAACGTAGTCGGATACCTTAAATTATCAACGTCTATGAATTGATAGTTAAAGTAGATAGCCAAAGTTGCCAGACGAAGGGATTTTGAATTTGCTGTAAGCCCTTTTCACCAACTACGAAAATATGTATTGTTTATTTATTATTAGAACTTTTGTTAAAGTCTACGAAAAAGCAAACGTGTTTTTTAGAATAAGCATTTTGATGAAATTTTAATGTTTTGAAAGAAATATTGTACGAGGTAAGAATTATAAATTGGCTATTTTAAAATTAATGTACAGTTTGAAAATGTTTCGTTCGCAAATTACTTATTTTAAAGCACGAATGATGCAGAACTGCTGCAGACGTAAATAATTTTAAATTTCTAAGATATTAAAAAAATTTTCAAATATCCACTGAAACAAAATATTCGATATATTCAGAAAGTAAACGCATAATAATATGGCAAAGTAATTATCAATAAGTTATAAAAATAATTGCATTTCTATTCACATTTTAAAGGGCATCAACACAAGCTTAACAATGTGTTCAATAGTCATGTTTTCTTTGCGATTCTTATATCAAAGGCATTTTATTAGGCGAAAAGAACAGGAATATTTTTTTTTTTTTTTTGTAATGCAATAAAATAGACGATTTAAGTTTATAAAATATCTTGGCATATTTTTACAGTATCAAAGGAGCATTACTTTGCGTTTACTAAATAAAAATAGTTACATTAATTATGGTAAGAGGGGTTTTTTTTGGCATTTTAATTAGAACGCTAAAAATAAAATAGGGGAGTTATTAAAAGATGAAGAATTGGACTTCTATTTGAATACTTATCTGATATTTTAAAATGCTCAGAAGCACCCGATTGCCATATAAAGCTGCTGATATTTTTGTAATGTAAGCATAAATAGTTAATACTGATTTTTCTGAGAGATTAAATTTTTTATTTAAAAAATTTACAAGATAACCATTGTTTATTTCTGAACCCTATTGGTTAGAAAACTTACCATTGTAAAGTTACGTCACGTGTATGTTTAACCCTCCATTGTTCCGATTTCATTATTTGCAAACAGTCGTTTTACCTGCTGCACAGACTATGCTTAACATTGCGCGATTACTATAACAAGAGTTCTCTTCTAGTTCAATTGATCAGAATATGAAATCGTATAATTTGTTTTATTGGTTCAAATGCTACACCTAGTGAAGCTGTGCCAACGCTTGTTCTCGGAAAGTGTAGTACCTGTATTCTAAACTAAATTCTGTTCTGAGGAAAATGGGTGGGGGGGGGGTAAAGGGAAAATAAGGAGAAGGATAGGAAATATTTTTGGGAAGCTCATTTGTTTATTAACGAAACACTTAGCAACAGCAAAATGTCAATTGGTCATCACCGCACTTTTGAATCAGGATCAAGAGGCGATGACACCTTTGCAATTTCGCTTCTCGAATTTCCGTTCCATATAAACGTTTAAATCGTATCATAAATGTATCATTCTCTACACGATAGGTTTTAATCGATTCAGGGATCGAACACGTGGTTGGAATAAAATGTCGCCATCCACACGGACAATGCGTCCTAATTTCAAAACTGCACGTCACTCGTGTTTACCATAAGAGGATCTCCTTGGGCAAAATACCCCGCGTGTAATTTGTCCTTCTATTTATCTTAAATGATGAACCTCTCCGAAATACTGAAATATTCGAAACCCTCCTGGTGCCTTAAAAACACACACACGGCCAGGGTTGAAAGTGAAATAAGGTTCTTACCTTCGCTGAGTCTTCCCCATCCCGTGACGGTGGCGTTGGTGCCTACAAATGACTCGTCCGTGGTGGGGAGGCAGATGGGTCGCACGTGGGCCTGTAAGTGGAGGGGCGCATCGAGCTTTACTAGAGCCAGGTCATGCTCATACGTGAAAAAGTTGTAGCGGGGATGCACTACCTTCCGCTCAACTCCGCGCTCTTGAAAGGGGGCAGGTTCCTGCACCGTGGAGAAGTCATATTCGCCCACTCGGATCCGAATCTGAGACTTCAGAAGACTGAAAACGTAGAGACAGAATGAATGGGGAAGCATCGACAATGCATTAGTAACAATCATAATTATACATAAACCTAAATATCAGTCATTCGAAACATTACAACAATCACCATATTTTTTTTTATATTTTCTATATTCTTATTACTTGAACGGGGTAAATAAAAATGCGTATTAAATTGAACTAAGATTTAGAAAAAAATGTAATGCTATCAACCTGCTATTGAACGAAATACCGTTTCACGAATACTTCACAAAAGAATTGAGGCCGAAATTCTCGTGACCCTATGTGTCAATAGCCCAGAATAGGGAAAAAAATAGATCCCAGATTATAGGATTGATATTTTGGGATTGCATTTAAACTTTTATTCAGGATAAGGAAAAATTTGAGCGGTACATGTTGCGAAGTTCGAGTACCACTGAAAAAAATATTGCAGACTTGCTATTCCCTCTTTCTAAAATTATTATGAAGTTAAATTCTTTCTTTGGTCACGAGATCACTTGACACGATGCACGAGAATTATAGAAACATTTCAATGTAAAGAGATAACATAATAGTTAAAGTGACGCGTCAAAATGAGAAGTTGCAATGAAACATTCCGAACGTATTTTGAAAATTGGAGAACTTGAAGCCTTTGATAGAAATCGAGCTAAGAATGAGAAAGAAACTTACTCGTCTACGCAGTGAGCCGCCGTCGCAATCCAGCTGGCGCTCAGAATGGCGCCGCCGCAACGATGGGTGCTCGCAAAGCCGAAGAAGGAAGACCGGCGCACCGACACCTGGAAGAAAGGCAAGGTTATTACATACGCATCCATATCACAAGTTAAATTGGATACGTTTAAGTCCGAACTTTGTGTTTGCACTCTATTAAGTAGTGTCGACTAAAAAGTTTACGAAAGAGTTTTAGAAATATTCTGTTAGACTTAACCCAAAATGGGTGCTGAAGGTTTCTAAGTTGCTGTTTAAGGCTGCCCTCGGTTATTGTTAAAGAATAGGACCCGAATTTGGAACATTTTTTCAAACATAAAAGAAATGAAACATTTATGATATTCTGGCTTCACTATCCTTTAGAGAGCAGAATTTTTTATTATACTTCTCGTTTTTAACCGAGTTTATTCATTTTTTCTGGTATGAAATGTGTTTCGTTTTTTCTTCTATACCGTAATGTTAAATTAACTATGCCTTCTTGTATTATAACAAAAAAGAAGGTATTCGTAGAATATTTTGGCATTTTTAAACACACTATATTGTTAACAGAGGTACGAGTTATAATATTGCAAATTTCCATAGAAATTGAGGCATTTTTTCTTTCTGAAAATGTGCTTCGCGTTTAGTTAAAGCTCTCTTACTTTTACCGAAGACAGAATTAAGAGGATATGGGCAAGTGGAATGACTGTTATGCATTTCAAGCAACTCGATATGTCTTAAGATTACGGAGC
Organism: Trichonephila inaurata madagascariensis; assembly: GCA_019973955.1. Classification (NCBI taxonomy): domain Eukaryota; kingdom Metazoa; phylum Arthropoda; class Arachnida; order Araneae; family Nephilidae; genus Trichonephila; species Trichonephila inaurata. The sequence continues at coordinate 1,597,243 of BMAV01019239.1, forward strand.
TGGTAATGACTTTTTCATTGAAAATGCGAATCTCTTATCGCTATCAAATCAATGCGGGTCAATTTCAAATCTGCTTAGGGTAAGCAAAAACCATTAATCGGAAGCGTGAGAAACACAAGAGATAGAATTAGCTTTTTTAAGCATATTATTTCATGAATATTGTAAACTTATTTTGCGAAAATAGTAAATCTTTTATTTTGTGTGAATTGAATGAATCAATTATGCCAGACTAAGGAAATATGTCGACGATCCAGTGTTAAATACAGTCTCTAGAAGGAACATTCAGATGAAATCTATTAGATTAGTGCTGTTCAACTTTTTTACCGCGGCCGCCGAGAGGAAGGGGACAGTTTTTTAGATTTTGTTCGAATCATTTTTATTTAATTGTATTTAAGTATGCCTTGCGCATAAAATAGTTTACAAAAATGAATATAAAGCACGAGTTCTCATGGAAATCGCTAACTCAAAGCCGAAAAAAATACACTGCAGTAAATAAAAGGGAAGTAATTGAATGTTCCTTGGGCAGCCACGAATTGGTATCTGTCCATTGCTCGGGGACCACTGTACTACTACTACACTACTACGCCGAGTAAAAGATTTAACCCATTTTCTTGAAGAAATCATCCCCAAATTTCTATGCAGGATTTTCAGTTTGATAAAATTGCTTTGAGAGTTCATTTGCCTTACGAAGTGGGTGGCTGTTGCAGACATTTGAGATTCTATAGTCTTGACATTTGTTTTTCAAAAGTTAATATCAAAACCACGAGAGTGCTCTCTCTTTTATAAAGATTTCATTTACAAGAAATTTCATATACTCAGATATATCCATTACCTAAATGGGAAACGGATAGTCACTTGAAAGATACATAGGAAGTTTCAGAAAGGTTTTTCACGAAATTAACTGTATGGTGATAAAATTTCATTTTTGTTCGAATGCAACTAACAATTTATAAAAAAGATTTCAAATAAAAGTGTAGTTAGCCAATTGAGACACGCATTTTCGACATCGATTCCTTTGAATTTAAATGTTGTGTTAGGGAAGAAATGGGCAGCATATTGTCAACTCGCCATTCATTTGTTCATTCTCGATGATTTAGACAAGAATCTCATAAGATAATCTTATTTGAATCGTCAAGAATTAGCTTTCGCTGATAAATTTACAACTATCTACTACAGTGATTTTTGCATATTTTGTATAGCTCATAAACAATAAAATTGTGTATCTTTTATTTCCATTGGCGGATTACAGGACAACTGCAAACAAAACAAGAAACAGAAGAAACCCAAGTCCATGGTAGAGTCTATAAATCCCATTGTGTCTAGCCCCCGATATCTGCTCCACAAGGATCCAGAGTTTAGTGTACGACAGCGTGACAAATGAATGGCGTCCACTTCTTCATTTGAGTCGCATAGTTGACACAGAAGACAGAGAAATGAATATCGTATTTAAATGCTTGGATAGGCAGTCGTGGCCAGTGGCGATTCGAAAATTTGCCAGCTCTATCAGGCGACTATTTTGTAATAAAGTTTGCTAAACCACAGTTTTTACAATGAAATTATGTAGAAATTCGAATAAGCTTTGAAACAAAACAAAAGAAATGCTCATTCGAAATGACTTACCTGCCAAGGCCACTCTCCGAATGAAGAATGCGTTCCTCCCACCACTTTGCTTTTGGGAAAAGGAGCTGGAATTCCGCACTCTGGGGGGAAAAATGGATTATTTAGAGTTTTAAATTCCTAAAATGAGTGCTTAGGCCTTTAAAATTTGCAACGTTTACCATTTGGGTGCAATTTGTCAAAAACTCTCGCTGAATATTCTCAATATAGGAATTTTTATTGTATACCATAAATGTCTCGTAACCCACAAATTCCGATGTTTAATACATTTTTGAAATTTTAAAGTAACTCTTATGTTGTTACAAGATGAAGAATTATTTAATATAAATATCTTCAATCTCGCTAGTAGTATTAAAGTAAGCTATTTTGCTTATTTATGGATGCTTTGATGTAGATAAGTTATCGCTCATTCTTTTTAACTTTAACCAGAATAAAACTGTTAGGATAGAAACTTATTCCGACACTAGTATGGAAGTTTGAAATCTAAGTGGCAAAAATTCACATTAAGAGTTCTTATCTGTGGGATAGTAAGTTCCCCCACTAGATCTGAATCAGATGATCAAAGCCCTAATTTTGAATCGGGTTATGAAGGTTGCATCTAAGCGGTTACATCCACAACCTTATGAAATTTTTCTTTATAAGAATAACTTACAGATCTCATGTATATGAATCAAAACAGTCGTAGAACTTGAAAGACTGCTTTTGCCTTGTATAAAAGAATCAAAAACAAATTTAATCCACGAACAGAAAAATCCGTTTTTATCCAAATTCTTGTCTTTATAACAGGCAAAGCATAAACGGTCTTTGTTACACAATTCTAAATAAATATATAGTGGTAATTACCCATTATAAATGCTTATTAAGAAGAATGTTTTATTGAACCATGCATCACTGCGCATGGCTTTCCCACAAAATTCATGCAGCCATTTCCCATCGATTAACCGCTGCCGGCCCGATTAGAAGCGACTGCGCGATTGATAAAATGTGTTACTCATTTTAATCTAGCAAGTGATTGATGTTTTCTGCCTATCGTCATTATAACGCGAGGAACTCCTCTTGACTGTATTTTACGTTGGAAAGAAAGGACTCACCAGTGAAGTCTGAGAGGGGCTTCTTGGTGGTTTTGAAGACCATTTGAGACGTCGCGGCCTGAGCCACCAGTGACGATGTGAAGGGTCTTCCCGAGGTGGATGGCAATTCCGTAGTGGGGGCGCTAGTGCCAACTGTCAGGGGTCGCATTGTCATGGCGAGTTCGGGCCGCTTCGTTTCTAAAGCTGCAGGCGCCGAGGTGGAAGATAGTGCGGAGGCACCCGGTACGAAGTTGTCTTCCTCTTTAGGTAGGGCGCAGCAAGCGCCCACTAGAAACCTGTCAACGCAGGGGCCGATCTGCACTCCGTCCTGCTTGATGCACTGCCACACAAACATGCAGGTGCCCTTGTCGCCCATGGCGTTGGTGCACGATTCGGGACGGATCTTGATAGGAGCAGCTGAAAGGCAGAAAAACTTATTAGAATGCATCTCAACAATATTCGAAAGTCTTTTGAATAATTTATCCCCCTTCCCCCCATGAGCAGTCAGGAATAATTTCCAATTTTTGATACCGAGGTGCAGTTACGATAGATATTTCCCTCAACCGATTGTTCATGTGCATCATAATTCTAAAACGATATTTCAATGCAATTTGTATATATTCTACTATTGCACTGGAAAGCATCTAAAGACTCACTATCTGATATTACAATGCAAAAAGTTACAGCACTAAAAAAAATGAGCTACATTTCGTGTTCAAGCTATGACCAGTAGATGATTGCATCTTCCTTTTCATTGATTAACAAGTTTCTCGTTTGATTTTCTTTAAATCTTTGTGTATTGATTATGCCATTTGAGAAAAATACTATTCTGCTACTAACAAAAAGAGCTCATAAATGTCATCTATAGCTGAAACCACACGAGGAAAACTAAATTCATCGCGATACCATTCTAAGTTTCTGACAAAAGCAGCGAAATCTCAAATAATCCAACTACAGCTTAAGAATGAAATGCAGGTATGTTGTAAATACATTTTGTACTGTTAAACAACTAAAGCAGGGATGGGCATTAAGTCGACCGGTGGACCCCCAAGACTTCTTGAGGTGACCGCCTTTATTAAGACAAAAGGTGCATATACTAAAATAAACATTTCTGGAACACCTACGTAAGCTGGACGGCTTTTCACAATGGATGCGACTGTGTTTACTTATGCAACTGATTTGATAGATGTGTGAACGACATATGTACTACACTGGAAGCGCACGATGACTTAAAACGCTCTCTACAACTGTAGAAGAAAAAAGCCATCACTGCTATGCCAGCCGTATAAATGAATTTTTCCTTACATGCCAACTGAAGGAGAGAACAAATGTTGACAACCAGCTCATCCCGCGATAGCATGGGAAACACCTCGTGCTTCTCTGTGTTTGTGTTCTCCTGTCTCGCGACGGCAGAGGACTCGTCAGCGAACACAAATTAAGAACATACGTCAGTTTCAGATTCATCGGTTCGTGTACGTTCCCTGGTCGTGGCATTGAATACGTCCTCGGTCTAGCATTCGTTCTTATAGTGTTGTTTAAGCATTAACTTAACAATTTGTGTTTGTGTAATAAAAGTTGTTATCTTGCATATTTTAAAAGACGGGTAAAACGCCGAAAACAAAAATTAAAATAAAGCATGCAATTTTAATACAGAATGGCCACACCTATGTCACTGGGTGAACCGCAACACATTAAAAAAATTACAGGTAGCCCATACCCTAGAATAGTGATGGCGAACCTATGACCCATGGGTCAGACACTGACCCACGATTGCTAGGCAACCACTTGTTTGCTTACGAGGGTTTATAAAGATTTTCTAATTTGTGTGGACTATTTATATTCTATTTGAATTTTTCAAGCCCATTGACACAAATGCAATTTAAATGCTGTCTATAACCTTCAGTTTGATCATTACAGTTCCAAACATTGGCATAGCTAGTCCTAAGTGGACCCCGTATCCAAATTCTTTGGTGACCCTTTTCGGTTGGCTCTCAATATTTTATGATCTCTTCTTGCCTATTTTGGGGCCCCTGAAGCTTGGGGAGCCCCGTATCAGTGGTAGCTACACCGCTGGTTCCAAAGCTACGCAAATGACAACAAATGTATATGAAAGTATGTATTATTTGAAATATAGCAAAAGTGTTTACAAATTATCAAATAAAGTATAATTTTGTTCACACCTTGTTTGTTGAAAAACAATCGAAAACCAAAGCAAAAAACCATATTTAAAGCACTTTCTTCGGATAAACTGCACTTTAATTAGTTATGTTTGTAGAAACAGACTTCCATAGCGCCCTTTTTTACCCGTTATAAGCCAGTTGAATTTAAAGATGTTTAGTATTAAAAATACTGTTAAAATTTTTTAAACTTAACTCTGGTGCAAATGGCAATTATTGACCCAGGAGGTAGTACTAAAAAAAAACATGAAAAATATTTGACCCACGTCTCAAAAAGGTTCGTCCTCCCTACCCTAGAAAAAACTGCTCACTCCTAAACTAAAGAATAGAAAGTTTTCGTAATAATTTAAAGTAAATAATGATTGAAGAAATTGAATTCAGTGCATATTGAGAGGAAGTACCACGGGGTATGAAATATTTCACCCCGTGTGTAGAAACCATTATCTTTTAATTCGAATGTGTCTAATAATGTAATCTGAGGAAAAAACTAGATGACTGACAAACCGATTCTATTATCGGTAGATCGGTATTATATGGTAGATCTGGAAGAAATATGATATGGTCCTGTTCCAGACAGTAATTAAGGAATTTACCTGGAATAGTCAATTTTATATGTGGTTAAATAATCGTGAAACAATTTAACCTACATATATAGAGATATGTAGTATGAAGAAATGTAGAAAAAATTTATACTTTTTGTACAGAAATATAGTTCTAAAAAAATTTTAATGATATGGAATTTCAAAGAATCTTCTTCAAGGATTATTATAATCTATTAACTAAATGCAAATATAAAACAGGAAAGACTGGAACTGGAAAATAAACTATAAAACTGGAAGCTGATTTTAGTTCGTTTAAGTTTTATTAGTTATAAATGATAAAATGAAGGGTCAAGGGGTATTTGAATTTATATATATATAAATTTCTTGTTTTATCTGAAGAAAAATATTTATAAGTAAAGGTATAAAAAATAAGTTTGATAATACTGAAAAATGTAAATATAAGGTTGGCTGAGCAATTAGCAGCACCTCTCTTAGGTAAAGCCTTTAATTTTCTTGTAATAAGGCGTCTGTAATACAATGTAGTGTAATTTCCTATTAAACCATATTTATCATACTGCAGCAAAAGAGAATTAGTTTTATAAATTTTACATCTCATTAGATGCTTGAGACAATCCTTGCTATATTTTGAAGCGGAAAAGCACACTCCTTTAAATCCATTATAATATCTTCCTAGAACACGATGCAACTGTTGCACTTTCATTTATATTTAGATGTATGAACTCGAGAGGAATAAATTGATTCTTTTTAATCTATTCCGAGATTTTCGACATAAGAGGATGAAATTTTAATTTAATACAAATCATAAAAATTATTAGATTTCCTCTCATAAAATTAATAAAATTGGGAAAAAATTAAATGTTATAAAAGCTTTTTCATTAATAAAAGCTAGTATCGCGATAAAATTACACAGCCATTTCTCTATTACTTCATTTCATTATCTACTCTTGTACTAAAACTCTCTACTACTTGTACTAATTTAGCTTTAAACAATAAGAGGTACACTAGATGGCAGCACCAGTTTAAAAAGAAAAATACGAGTCCTCATTTAAAAATTCTTACCTAACACAACAAGAATGAACAAAATGTAGAATATCAAAGTGCATGATCCCAGTTTTCTCTGATAATTCATCGTAGAACACGGGCTGCTCTGAAAGAAAAAAAGAAATTAAACACCGAAAAAAAAAGTATCTTTAAATTTGCAAGAGAAAAATAATAAAATTATTGAAGTCCTTACAAATACAGTCTGTTCAAATTCAGTTCCTCCTGGATTTTATTCGAATTCATTCCATTTCTTAAATTCATCCCCCACTTACCGTCTTGGCAAATGCCGATTTAATTTTGATGTTTCTTCTGAAAATTCACTTAACGGATCACTGAATTCATCGAGAATTCGTTTTCAGCCATCTAATGAGTAAGAAGGTTCGTGACTGCAGGTGGGTGACTCAAAACCGACATTACAACCTGTGTGGCGGGTGAGAATTTCAACTGCCTAGCATTACTGACTCCACAGGAAATTCCCTGTAAAATTATAGCCAGTAATATAACATTAATGCATCCAATAGACCCGTCATCTCAATTACAGACAGCTGATGACTGTCATTTCAATTAGACAGGAGATGCATGGTAGCAATGGCTGGAAAAACAACTTTTTCAAATATCACTCAGAAAGTCCCTCAATAACAAGAGGGGACCTCTTCTGCCCTCAAGTCGCATGGAGCAGGAGTAAAAGCTCTTAACCGCTGTAGGGAAGGGGAATTTCTTTTTAGCCCGGTCGCGCAGCACTGCGTCTGGCCGGTGGATGGTTCAAAACGTCAAAATCAATAGCTTGTTGCTGAAATTTCTTATCACTGGCGTATTAATTTCGAAAACATTCTTATTATAAAATTTGAGAATACATATGAAGATCTAGGGTACAATTTCACACGAGTCATTCAAACTGGTCCAAAATTAAGGAGGCATGGGTACGATTTAAGCAAAAATTTAATTTAAGGATTTTCAGAATTTTTTTGGTTGCCTCCTATGTGTGCAGATTTTGTGCTCAAAATTTCATTAAAAGTTGGCCATTTAATTTAAGAAAAAAACTTAAAATTTGTGAAGCGATTTTAAAATGCTACTCCTACAAACATTTACGTACACGCATGAAATTTGATTTGCAAGTATGTTCAACTATGTATAACAAAAGTTGGTATGGGTTTTACGATAACATGATTGGTATTTGTACAATACTTCTTTTTATGAATCCTTATTGAAAATTCCTTAAAAAATTTGCAAATTCTAACTTAAATTATTTTTAAAAAAAAAATATTGCTTTGATTCAAAAATGCATACCAACTTTTGTGTTACAAGTACTATTAATAGGAAAAAAAATTCAAAGCATTAGGCACAATAGTAAAAAAGCCTTAGCATTTTAAATGAAGACAAACTAGTTATTTTACTTTTCTGAGATAAGTAAATTTAAAGTTTTGATTTGCCATAGGGATGTGAATAAAAATGAACGTAAAAGCTATCATAATTCTGCGTTTTTTTTAAGTTTAGAGTTTTCAAATTTTGTGAGGTTCTAGAAAAGTATATAAAGAATAATTTAGGCTAGAAAAATTAGATTTGATTTTTTGACCGATTTTTGTCAATTGAATCGTACTGTGTCCCCTTAAAGCACTGATGCATTCGTTCGGCAAGAAATCCATCGTGTCGTACAAAATAATTTCCTCTGTAGGACACAACACTTATTCAACTGACATCAGAGGAATTGCATTAGTTTGTATAGATGGAGTTATTTCATCCATCAAACTGTTTTATAAACTTTTTTCTGTGCGTATAAAATAATATAGCGTGGGAATTAATTTAAACTTGTATATATAAACACAGGACCACATTGGAAACGAAGATCGTAATTTTCAATTAATGTCAGTGACAAGGACAGCACCCAAGGAGAATAAAATTAAAATTGTATTTGATATTTTAGTAGGACACGCATTTTCTACTACAAACATTTGCTTGGAAAATCCTAAATATAAAAAAATATCCCAGTGCATTAAACATTCCAAATTTATTACTAGATGTATTGAAGGTATTCAGTTCATTTTGTGAGAATTCAAGGGTTTCTCATCTGGATACAATTTGATGGAGCTCGAATTGATGAGGACAGCACCCGAGTTTGGTCTTCATTTAGTTCTCTAATAACTGAATACGCGGTTTAGAGTCCCGAACTCTGACAACTAAGCTCCCATCTTAGTTCTGAATTTTCTTTAAATTTATCCAAAACGACTTGTATGAAATCTGTGATATCTATAATTTTCGCAGGTAGCTACCGCAGCACTGTAAATCAGTGGGGGGGGGGGGGGAGAAAGGGGGACATGCCTCGTCATTTTGAGACACTGAGGAGTGACGACTCCATTTGTGCTGACAACCAATCAACATCCACATCACGCTTACGGAGAGACTTTGAGCCTCAGCCAATTACCGGGTATTAGCTGCTTTAGAGGCAAGTCGCTTTTTTTACGTTATTAAACCATTCTTGAAGTTGACAGTTGAAAGTACAAAAAGAGCTAATGTTTTTTTTTTACTGCACTTAAAAAAAAAAGATAAATGCCAATATTTTATTCTAATGAAGAATATCTAGAGAACCACAAGATATATGCAAATTAAATGTATCCAACTAGGATACATTTCCTAGGCTTATCGGACGAGGTCTAATGATTATCATTTTTTCTATTGCGGCTTTTGTACAACATATTAAGACATCAGGGAATTAAATCTTTCCAAGGGACAACCTAAATGAACTCTTGATCAATCTGAGTAGAACTTGCACAATAGGCTTCAATATCCCTACCGAAACCCTTAATACAAAATTCTATTGTTTAACATCACACTACAAAGCAACACAAGTGCTATTGGGGACCGATATTATCATTCTAAACCCTGATTTAAGTGACGAGGACGACATATGAGCTGCTCCGCCACTCTCGGAAATTCCACATCCCGCCAATATAAGACAAATTTAACGTACATCAGCCCCTGTCCAAGGGCATCCCCTCGACTAGAACTCATGTCTTTAGAAATGAAGTCGTCTAGAAGTTTCCAACCATTCGATTACCAAGATAAGGATTCTCCAAACTTTCACATAAAGCTAATGTTAGGAATCTGAACTTCTATAGATCTCGCTTTGAGGTCACTCACATGGCAAGGCTTTTAGTTGCACTAGAATCGAGTGAGTGAATATTAACGTCGCACTGTTCAGCTACACGAGGGCTTTTGACGACGGTCCATGTAATTTTGAACCATGGTTAAGTGACGTGGATGACACCCGAGCTGGGCACCCCTCTCTCCTAACTACCACACCAACGGGAGTACGTTTGGGCTCTCGACAGATTTAACGTGCATCGCTCCCCTACACGGCGGGTCTTTAGTGGTACTGGGCCCGAACTCGTGTCAAGGCCAGCCACGATCCGATACCTTGACCACTCGGCTACAGCGGTCACGCACTAGAATCAAAACCCTAACTCGGAAGAAATAACGCCGGCGACCAATTCGCGACTGAACACTGTTATCGCAGTTACTAAGCAGATCTTTAAAACTATTACTGCCTTGAATTTGAAACAAAATTTAATTCTGAGCAATCAGTAACTGTGATAGTTATGTTGACTGCTACAGAATTATCACACTCGTTTTCCAACATCCTCGAGAACCCACTTTTAAAGTTCATGAACTAGGTTCTCAGAAAAAAGAAATCCCCTTTTGAATATGCTTAGAGAAGAAATAAGTATATTCTAAATAAGTGCCTTGGTTTTCAATAATGATGTTAAACCTCTCACCCCCTATGTACAAAGAAATGCTTATCATGAATCTAAACAAAAATCAATCCAATATGCTTTGTAATGCTCCACTACCTCCCGAAATCGAAAGTGTGAAGGGCTGCTTAAACCCAAGATTCATTTTATTGGAAACAATGTCCTGTACCACCCGAAAAAATGGATGTTGGCATTTAGCTTTAAGGTTTTAGAAAGTGATAAAACATTAAAAGAAAAGCGAACAATTAAGTTGATTCGTAAATAGTAAGGGAAAATCAAAATTATTTTAACAGTGGAACTTAGCGTGCATTGTTCCAATATATAATCTTAAGTTTTTCACTGTTAAGTTCTCGATTGACAGGATTAAAAAATTCTGTCAATCTGGAAAGAGTGTTTTAAGAAATTACTTCGCGACTCGTATAAAATTTACGTACAGCAGACGAAACGGAATAGTTCTGTAGTGTTCTTTGGTATTTTTAGACAGTTTTATATCAAGAGACCAAAACATGGTATTTTCTGATGAAATGCTAAAGAAAACAAATGACAATCATTCACAGGCCCTCCAACCTTGTTTTACTCACACTCGAGAAGTTAATCGAAGAACTCTATTGAAATTTTTTTTATTAATGTCGCACTCTAAAGAGAGACTATTGGTGAACCTGCTCTTCTCAACCTCAGTCAAATGATGAAGACGACATCTGTGCAGAGATCAAAGTCACCAAACTTCCGCAACTTTGCCAATATGGGGCCTGCAGTCCTCTTCAGATTTCACCTTCCTCACGGCTCGCTTTGAAACGTAAAATAAAGAGCACGAAGAGGAGACGAATTTGATTCGGAATAGTGGACGTTTCCTACAGGTGTTGGACACACCTGCTCGAGTCTATTTACGCATGGAAACTATCTTAACTGTGTGTCGTAAGACTAAATTGGTGATCGATACCGTTCTCTTCCTGACATCCAGAGTATCGATCAAGTGGTGATGAAGGTAGTTCAAGCAGCAACTCGCCCCTCCAACATGCAAACTGCCTCTTGACGGATCTCTACTATAAATCTTTGAATGTACGCAACACGACCCGCTACCTATTTCTAGACTGTGTGCATTGAAATAAGAGTTTGGATGGATTACATTTAACATTATGGGATCCCATTTCTTCCAAAACTAATCATTTCAAGATTTCAAATCTCCGACACCGTTTGAATTTCGCATGAATTTAGAGAAAATTAAAAAAATCTTGTATTCAATTTACATTAATAAAGAACTTGATTCTTTTATAATCGCAAAATTCAACACGAGGGATGCTGGGTCAAAGTGATGCTCGAAGTCTTAGTTTCATCACTCCGCCTGAAAACTAAGAAACCAAAATTAAATTTATCCAGCAAGCAAGATTTAATAGAATGTACACATACACTTATAAAAATTCTCGGATTTTGCAATGAGCTCGAGGATAAGGGAATATCTTACTATGCAAGCATACTTTTTAAAATTCAGAATAAATTTAGAAATAAATGTAAGACCCCAAAAAGCAAAGCACAACAGAGTGTGGAAAAAGGATGCGAAAACTTTCTTTTAGTTTTTACGTCTCAAAAGGAGATAAAAAGGAGGAGCTTCAAAAAAGGCTTTGTGCCGTTGAATGGCAAAACGCTTCAGTAAATTGAGTTTGAAATGAATTATTTAGAGCAAATAAAGAAAGTCCTATCGATCTTAAGTCTAAAAGTCATTCATTTTCACTCGTATTGTTATCTGATAAACCAGTTCGTGCAAACAAATTTGTCCCCATTACTTTTAATAAGAAATCCAGCTTAGAAATGAATGAAATGTTTGACTAAAAAACTTTGGGATATTTTTTTTTAAAAGAAAGAGCTAAGCGGATGCCTTGAAGTAATAGTTGTTTGGTTAAGCAAATTTAAAAGTCTAGATTAATTTTAATAAAAAACGTTATTAAATAGACTTTTGGAAATAGATAATTTTATTTATGTTCATGTGTTTTATAAATTCATTTTAGAGAAAATTTCTCAGAGTATTTTATGCTGAAAGTAATCAGTTAGAAGCATATAATCCTGACTTATGCTAAAAGGGAAACAAAACTCTGAAATTTTACTTGTTTATATATACGTATATAATAAGGGGATTATTGAAATTCACTTTTGCAAGCAAAATTCAAAAGTTACGGGAAAAATTAGCTTAATTTATAAGCTAAAAACCTTTAATGAGCACATGAATTGTTTCGCCTCTAGCCCTTGGAAATTGCGACGTAATTAAACAATCCAATCTCGACGGATTTGTGCATCAGTCCATAGACTAGAGCTCTTCCGATGCATCGTCTGAAGAGGTTCAACAATTGAAAAATCCATAACCGATGGGTTATGGACATTGCATTTTAAAAGCAACACGAGAGCTACTGGTGACGACATCGCGACTTTAAACATGGGTCATGTGGCATGAACAACACCCGTGTTAACCCACTCTTCCACACCACGCAAACGTTGGGAATGTTCTGCAGTGGTACCAGGACTCGAAACCTTGATGCGCTGGCCATCCATTACAAGTGTCCTGGTCATTGAATGGATAAAATAACAGATCCATCCTCTGCTATTTTCTCATTCTTTGGAAGAAATACTCGAATGATTACAAAGCTTGCGAGCCTGCCACCAAGTTACGATTCTAGAAAACGAGTTTCTCCCCATGACCTGCACTACTGTTGATATCGGGTTAAAGAGACTAGAGCACCAGATCTTCTCTGCCCCACAAGGGTGTCGGGTCATTAATTTTGAGGCCACAGCAGAAATATCGAAATAAGCTATACATTTGTAATATAAAATAACCTTTCTTATAAATCTCATTAAAAAAACATTTAAAAGTCATCTGGAGACTAGGTTACAAATTTTGATGTCGAAAGAAAAAGATTCACAACATGTTGAATTGATTACATATTCACGAGTACAATTCCATACAATTTTTAAATTGTGGTATATGCGCGTGGTTGTCTTTTAAATTTATAAGAAGAAAATTCTGTTGTCCCCCCCCCCCCAAGAATTTACAACACTTTCTAAAATAATAAGTATAGCAGCATTTTACGTTAGTTCACACAGAGGTGTTTCAATCGATAGTGCGAATAAAAGTAGAAAAATGCAGGAAACTGCATTTTACAATACGAGATTTATTCCATGAAGTACACCAAGATATGAAAAAATATAGCTCTATTAGAATGAATATTTAGATTTGTCTATAAAATGAAAATAATTTTACCATCCGTTAGAGAACCATGTAATAATGGTAAAAATGCAAAGGAAAAAGTGCATATATTATAAGGAGTAAGTGAATATATAAACATACGTATAAAAATTAGATTCAAATAGATTTCTTTGTGATTAATGATTAAAAGTGAATTTATATTACTAGTTTATACCTATCTGCTAGTCATAAAAATAGAATTTGTTAGAGTGAAAAGGTTCCAAGTGGGGAAACGTTCGAGAAGAAACCTCCACTCATTCGCTCCTCACACTTATTCAACTGCGATCGGACTAGGTTTAAAATGGCTTAACATCTAGGACAATTGTTTGAAAAGTGTTCAAACATTTCAAATACATAAGTTCTTATAAAAAAAAAAAAAAAAAAAAAAACTTGTTAGATTGCATTTTCTGACAAAAAGACAATTTACACAATTTAGATTCAGCCATTCCCCAAAAAAGTAAATATATTTTCTTTTGAATTAACATTTAATAAAAAAAATACTGTAGATAATTACTTTCTAAACAAAATAAATTAACTTGATATAAAATGGCCTTTATCTAGTATATTTTGGATATCTAATGTACGATTGCTACGCTCTAAGTTGTTTATGTTCGTCAAGATGGGCGATAACATTATATGACCTTGACATTTTTATCGTGTTGTGTGTTTTCCCTGGTGATATATCACAAAGTTAATTTTTATTGGTTTTCCCCCTATTTTCCCCGGCAGCCCTATTAATTTCAAACGATTTTAAATCAATTTTTAAAAATAATTTAACCATTTTCATTGCATTTGTTCTTCGAACTACCATTTCAGTCTTCTGTTGTATTTTGTGCTATTTTCGAATATGGATATTTCTAATAGTATTGGTGAATACTAGGATATTTTTTTAAAAAGTGTACGAGGACTGCGATTTTAATTATTTCTATAAATTACTCAATACCACTTCATTTTACTTTTAAATAAATGTCTTTTTTAAACCTTGTTTCATGAAATTAACGGAAAAAACAGTTTTTGGAATATTGCAAGTTATCAGCACAATTATTAATTTCTATTCATTAATTTTAATAAGTTGTGCAATTATTGTATTTATAAAATAATTATATAATATATATGATTATATTAACTATATATAATTATTCTACAAAACTATATTTATAATCATTATATGGGTATTATGTTTAATAATTACTATCATATTTTATATATATGATTATTATTACATATAATTATATATGATTACTAGCTGGATGGCCCGGCGTTGCACGGGCTTCTTCAAGTGTACAACTTTATGCCCTGGAAGATTCCCCTTCCCTTTCAGTGTCATCACTTCCTAGTGTGTGTGTGATTTCTATATTAATACCATTAAAATACTCTTTTTCGAAATTTCTTCCATATCTTTATCCTGTCGGGCGTATCTGTTTTCTCGCCACTTAGCTCGGCGTTGCAAGGGCATATTTTCCGTGGGTACAATATTATCCCTATGGAAATTTTCCCTTTCTCTCTGGAAACCAGTACTCTCTCTCTCTCTGTGTATGTTGCTGAGCGATGTGAGTGATTTCTATATTTATGTAATTGAAATCCCCTTTTCAGAAATTTCTTTCATTTCTCTGTCAGACAGGTTGTTTTTCCCTCCGTTCAGTCCAGCGCGTTGAATGGGTTTTTTCAAGTATAAAACCCCCTTTTATTTCACCGAGATAAAAAATTTAAAAAAATCTTATTTTCGATTAAAAATTTACAAATCTAATCCAGTTTTGTTCTCAAGAAAATAAACAATGTACAAATTTATTCTTAAATAAATTTAGTAATAAATAATAAAACGCAATATAACTTTAATTCTTAAAAAAATTAATTTATATCAATTTTTGTTAAATAATTAATCAAAAAATGTGTACCGTTAGCTATGAAACGACTTTTTTTATCTGGATGTTTGATTTTTCTATTAAATATATCTAACTATGAAAAAAGAACCATAGAAGGAAAAGCCTAAAAATTTGTTTACATTCCTTGTATAAAAAAAGATTTAAAAGGAAATAGTATTATTTAATAAAAACAGAGCATCATTTTTCTATATTTTAAGGTTTTTCAGTAAATTATTTCTTTTAAAAAAAATTATCAGTTGCGATGTATTATTAAAAATTAAGATCGTATATATATTAATTATTTTATACATAAAACAATGAATACTTTCTTAAAATTCAAACTAATAAATTGGATTTGAAAAATTACTGGAAGATTCATTATTTACACTCACATTATAAAAGAAAAAACATTCAAAAAGAAAACATCTTTTTCTGACAAAAATCTTTTATCTGCTTACGTGCTCTCTGTAAGTGTTTTATCCGCATGTGCGCTATAAGCGCTCAAACTCGTGAGTTCTGAGGTAGCTTTCTCATAATTGAATATTACTGGCATATGGCAATTTTTCTATTTTTTTCCGTTGTATTTTTACGGCTCCCCAAGGCGGAAAAAATACATCTTCTTTGAAAATATTTTTTGTATAAAGAAAGCAGAATTTTTTTTAATTACAAAATTCCAAATTCTTTTGAAGTTTTACAATAATTTGTTTCAAATTAACTTGGCAGCGTTGGAAAAGGTTAAAAAAATGTATCAATCTACTTGAAAAATAGTTTTATCCTTTTTTAGGAATTTAAATTAGAAAAATTTAAAACATTGTAGAAATTGAGATTTTAATAATATATTTCAAGTTAATCACATGTTAAAAGCATTTATTTTTTTAACAAAGTTAATTAATACAGTCCATAGAGCAACGTCATGAAATTCCATTTTGGCTGAAAACTGATTTTTGAAGTCAACTTTTGTCATTGTTGTAACAATTACAGTATTACAACAATGCAGACATATCAAAGTTGGCGCCCCAAACTGGTTGTTCTAATTAATATCGTTTCAACCAATTGCTATATCGGACCGAATTGTGAATCTAAACCATTTTCTAATCCACTTGAACCTCCACAAAAAATATCATCAAAATCGCTCCACCCGTTTAGGAGGAGTTCGGTTACACACACACGCACAGAAGATTAATATATATATTTACTAGCGGTCCCGACAGACGTTGTCCTGTACACACGTCTTAAGGCTACGCGGTACCCTTTTTCAAAAAAAAAAAAAAAAAATTTGGAGACAGAGTAAAAATAATTGATGTTTTATATTAAGATTATATTATTAAGCTGATTCTGTAAGTAAAAAGTCAGTTTGACCAGCCATTATTTTACAATTTAAAAAAATTAGGAATTTTTGAAGTTTTTTCAAATTTGTATAAATACTCAATTTTTAAAAACTTAGTCATTTTAAGTTATTTATGTTTCTTGGGTTATTACAAACAAAAGTTAGTATGGATTTGAAAATATATTCCCTTGTTGATTAATAATTATTTTTCTAGAAAAATCTGGAAAAAACACGAACATTTTTAAAATATAAGCTTTAGCATTTTTTAGGAAAATAACTACAGATCTCAGCCCTAAATCCATACTAACTTTTATAGAACATACGTTTGGCAGTATATACAAAAAAATTCAGGACTATCTTGAACAGGAAAAAAGCCTTAGGGATTAAAAACACTTATACCTTCAAAATTGAAAGTCTGAGAAAAAAAGCATTTAAAGTTTGTAAAATCATAAAACAAAAACTTATGCCTGTAAAGCTCTAATTTTTTAATATCTTATTTCCCAATGTATGTGTTCTGCATAAAAACACTATTTTTTTTAAATATGACTGAAAATTATATTTTTAATTCAAATATATTTTTGCATAATATTGATAGCATTTGTTAAGACGTCAGTTTATTCACCTTTATCTTAACCTAATATTTTCACAAAAATTTTGAAACACGAAGCATTTATGTGCAAAATATTAATGATACTAACTTAAGCTAAAAATAGTCAGGTTTGCTCATAGTATTTAATTTTTTTCAGTTTTAAATTGGGGCAGTTTAGGAAGTTTTAGCTCTTGTCGTACGACTTTAAAATACTAAAATATAGCAATATGTTTAGTATAAATTGGTACATCAAGGAAATATTCGGTTTCATCTGTAACATTTGAATTCAGAATACTGCTTGTATTCGGAAGTCTAATTGCAGAATCAGCTGAGGACTGATTTTTAGATACATCATTTTCAGTAGTATTCCATCTCTTCGAAATATTGTTACTCACAGAAACCCGAGAACGCATTTGCCATGGCATTTTCTCTACAGGAAAAAGCAATGATAAAGCTTTCAAGTTATATAAACTATTTTTATAGCAAAAATTTTCCATGAAATTAATCTTAATTATGAGAACTCAAAAAATTCAAAACATTATCAAGCAGAAATTAATTTTGTAATGAAAATTGGAATTAATAACCATTTCACACTAAAAGCTCAAACATATTTTTAATTCAATTTAAGAGTGGAAAAAGGCTTTAAAATAAAACCGAAACCATAGCTCATAAAACTTCAAATATATTAAAAACTAATTTGCTAAAAGATCTGAAATTCCGTGGCAAACTTCTCAATGATATAAGCCATCAGAAAATGAAAAAAAAATTCGGTAAAAATGAAATTTTTAGGGTACTGTGTAGCCTTAAATCCGAAAATTACAAACTTTTTTGAATAAATTGGAACAATTTGGACCGTTTTGATGAATTTTTTTATAAAGAAAGGTATTACAATACCCGACATGATCACATGTACAGTTACCACAATTCGACCTACCGATTGCGTGTGAGTATGTATTTATTATGAACTAAGTTGAATCTATAAGCTATTCTAAATAGAAACTTAAACTTGTGTGAAAAATAAATTTACGTGATGCCATTGAATGTACAATGTTTTTGATTATAATCCTTGACAGGTATAAACAAACAAATGCGATGTTTGCCAAACCTCGGATATGCAACATATAATTGGCCGTGCGAAAAGCAAGGGTTTTCCAAATCTAAGCCACAAATTGTCATTGTTTGACCATGTGACTTACTAATGGTCATAGAAAGTGCTACGCAAATTGCAAACATTGGAATGGGTAGGTGAATCTGAAAGAATCATTTGGATCTGAGTAGAAGTACAACTTCACCTTGAAATTTGCCGCTCAAAATAGTGGCCACTAGAATATTGACCATGATTTTTTTTATAAACAATCACGCCCCCCGAACATAATTTTGGTCCATTTTTAACTAATTGCGATATCGGACCGAATTGTGAATCTAAATTCTCGAATCCACTTGAACTCACAAAAAATATCATCCGAATCGGTCCAGCCGTTTAGGAGGAGTTCAGTCACTTACATCCACAGAAGAATTATATAAAGATATATGCCGTATCGTGGCGAAATGAATGATCTTTCCGATTCTGTAATTTTTTTGTCTGATTTTGATAGAAAAATTAGATTGCAATTTTAAAAACGGCCCCTCTTTTTTTCTTTTGCCACGCATTAGCAGAATAAACAGCACATATGGGTAAAACAATGCATTTTAATGTTTTTTAATTAATATCTTTTTAACTAATTGCGATATTGGACCAAATTGTGAATGTAAACCATTCTCGAATCCACTGGGACAGACACAAAAAATGTCATCAAAATCGGTCCAGCCCTTTAGGAGGAGTTCAATCACTTACACAAGCACAGAAGAATTACATATATAAAGATTTGAAAAGATATTAATTAAAAATGCTAAAAAGCACGATTCTTCTGCATGATTCTTTGTAACAATAAAGACCCGGTTTGGCCAGTTTGGCTGAAAATCGATATTCGACGCCAACTTATGTCTTTTTTTATAATAACGTTGTTACAATGCAAGTGAATATTGAGTTGTATATTTTGAATGTTTTTAATTAATATCTTTTTAACTAATTGCCATATCGGACCGAATTGCGATTCTAAACCATTCTCGAATCCACTTAAACCCACGCAAAAAATTTCATCGAAATCGGTCCAACTGTTTAGGAGGAGTTAAATCACATACACACGCAATGAAGATTTTTATATATAAAGATATACAATTATTTTATTTTTTGATTATAATAATTATTATATTCTATTATTTGATTATATATAATAAACATTTTTTGCATGATAATTTTTATATATTACAAAATATTAGTATATAGTTATTAATTTTAATTAATCGATACAGATTATTTTCAATCTATTCCCCTGTATTTATTTGAAATATATTAAAAACAAATTTTTAAAATTATTTTCTTGACGGTTTGTTACACCTATGCCGCCATCTTGGATTCCAAATCACTCGACAACAAGCTCTGCTTGGCGCGTAGCCCTCGGATATCAATTTAGTTCCATATATTGGGTGTTCGAGAAATGAAAAACTGGACATTCTTTACAGCCACTCAATGTGGTATGCAATAAAAATCTATTTTTAAGCATAATCCTTGAGTAAGTATTTCAGACTATAAAAAGGCAGGAAATTGAGACGTCCGAGGTTAGTAAAAAGTGAAAAAAAATACACACTTTAAGTTATTTTATTTAATCGTGAAATTTTGTATTAAATGTGTTTCTGATATTGAAATAAGAACAATTCAGATTCTTAAGGTATCCGACTACGTTCGGAAACGTGATTTTGCAAAAGCGTGTAAATGGATAATATTAATGATATTTAGTGTCACTTAGATTAGAATACATGTACAAAATTGTTTTAAGGACATTATGACAAAAAAAATTTAAATACAATATTCTGGCAAAAAATTAACTTAGAATAACCTTTTTTCCAAATGTTCTCCTTTTGTAAAAAATGCTTCTATTGTATTAATATTTTGCCTGTATTCAGCTCAGACCTCTGTACAGAGGCTCAACTAGAATTTTTGAAATGCATAACTCGGAAAAGTCGGTTTATCCATGTCTTACGAAAACAGAAGGGAGAAATTTTAAGAAAATACGCCGATAACTATTTCAAATGGTTGTAACCCTGAAAATAATGTGAATTTTTCAAAAATCATAGTTGAGCCTCTGTACAGAGGTCTGAGCTATATACAGGCAAAATACAATAGCACCATTTTTTACAAGTAGAACATTTGGAAAAAAGGTTATTCTAAGTTAATTTTTTCCCAAAATATTGTATTTAAATAATTTTTTTTGTCATAATGTCCATAAAACAATTTTATACATGTATTCTAATCTAAGTGACACTAAATATCATGAAAATTATACATTTATGCGCTCTTTTAAAATCATGGTTCCGAACGTGGATAATTTAAAGGATTTAATTTTAATATCAAAACAAACAAAAAAAAACTAAACTAAATCAGTATTTTGAACGTAAATATTTTGAGAACCCTTAAATTATATAGCAACAGTTCTTACTTTGAGTTCACAAGCCTCGTTTTCTTTTAGTCGCGATCGACGTCATATTTGGCTTTCAGTGGTCAATCTGACGCAACTTTTCTCTATCCCTCCAATTCGAGTTTCCCAGTGAAAGGCTCTTGTGAAAAACTGTCTCTGGACCATTGGAATAGGACTGCTTGCCCAAGCAGGACATTGACCTTGTGTGTTCGCCACTTCAAAATCCAATTAACAAAGTGTTTATGCAATAGATAAGCTTTCTCTGGATTTTACATGCATCTGAATGCAGGATTAGTGTGCTGACTTTTTCCGGATACATGTTTACGACAAGCCTTGAAAAGTGCATCAGTTACTTCCGGTGTCTACCATTGTTTCTGTCATCCAGAATAATACACTCAGGCAAATCAGAACACCATAAGCAGAAAGTGCACCAAATTTAGAGTAAAATAAATGATTTGCTAAACAACCAAAACTTTAACACTAGGTTTCAAAAATATCCTTTTTAAATTCGTGTATCAAAATTAAACTGAGTATCCCAAAGTAAATGAATAGATTTTAATACAAAACGTGCTCTTATTTTTTAAAATTTCTCAGAAACGAGGTTTGTATGTATAATTGCTTTTTAAATGAATATATATATATATTATTTTTCCCCTTGGGCCAAAAGAAAGATAAGAGATTTTGCTTAAATTCTTCGCATCGATCCTCTCCTTTGTCACTCATTATTAATGTCACATTTTGAAGAACGTGAGTGCTAACGATTAGCTGTAAAGATACATTACGGCTATTGGTGGCAGACCTAGTGGGTCTACTACTGAATTGGTTAGCTGCCTGAAAATTGAACTTTGGGGGGAAATGGGAATAAAGAAACCCCATTTATATTGGTTCAAAATATTATTTTCAAAAATTTGCAACTAGATGCAACCCAAGGGCAACGATTCTCATAATTTAGAACCTTGACCAATTGACGAGAACGGCTTGAGTGAATATTAACGTCCCACTGTTCAGCTACACGAGGACTTTTGGCGACGAACTTCGTCATTTTGAACCAAGGTCAAGTGACGAGGACGATACCTTAGCTGGATCCCCTCTCTCGTAACTACCACACCACACCAACGGGAGGACGTTTCAGCTCTAGACAGATTTAACGTGCATCACTCCCCTACATGGCGGGTCTTCATCGGCACTGGGCTCGAACTCTTGACACGCCGGCCACATGACGAGAACGGCATCAGCTTCTCACCACATCCATGTCACGCCAACATAGGGACTTTGAGAGATAGATTCAACCTATTTGGAGCGCAACAGAACCGCTGCACAATGAATATTCTGAAATAGTTTAAATCATAAAGACAGTATTTGACCCAGCAGCCATGACCACGCGATTGTCAATGTTAAATTCACAGTTAAGAAAGTGGAAGTAAAATTGTCATTTGTATTACATCTTATGTTATGCACAGTGAAACATTCGATTATCTTCAGGTTTTGCAAACAGACATTTCGGAGATAGATTTGATTGCTTCTTCGCCCACTTCATTCCATTGGCATTTATTTTTATGCGGGAGGTGAGAATAAACTTTCCTTGTTTGGAAAAAAGTCTGCGTTTCGCGCAGTTCTAGTCTAGTTCAAGTCTCAAACTGGATTTTTTTTTTTTTGATTTTAACAAGATTTTCCTCTTTTGTCTTCACGGCTGAAAAGGTCTTTGAAATGCTATACCGTGAGAATTCCTCTTTGCACTTTTTCTGGCTGGCGCACGCTATGTTAGTCGATTTCATTGGAATCGCTGAATGTTCCCAAAGCGAAAAAGTGGGAAAGTTTTTTTATTCTCCCTTTCGTGCGGCCTCCTTGGGAAGACACGGAACGTTTGGCCCACTCAATAGGGAAGGGAAAACTTCTATTGGGAGAAGAGCTTCAGAAAAGGGAATCCCGCCTGCATTCGAAACCATGAAGCAGTGCACTAAGAAATTCTATTATTTAAGAATACACTAAGAATTTAGAGGAATACATCAATCAAGCAATCAAAAATCTATACATTTTGCTATCAATTTCCTTGATATAATATAAACAAGAGGCTTGGTCATGGAAGGAAAGAAATCGAAACTACCCCTTAACTCAATAAAAAAATGCATAAAAGTAAATATGTTTTGTGTGTGTTTGATAGAAGGGTTAATACAGTGTTAAAATAATGTCCAATGTTGCTTTGATCTTATACTGTTACTATCTCATATATATATATCCTCATGTTGCGTCCCGCATGAAACATGTCATATGTGTCTGGCCCGGTAAGAAAAAATAAACTGTGTCGGCTTCGACATACGACTGGAGTTTATTCTTTAAGTTACAATTCATTTAACTTTTGGAAAAATCAAAATATCCGACATATTTTCTAGTCATAAAAGCTATGATTCATTGAAAAACAATTTTTACTTTGCGAAGTGCTTGAGAAGCAACTCCTGATCCAAAATCAGTGTTTGTCAGCATTTTCTGAAGATTCGCGATTCATTTTTAAAACGTTGATTTGTTGTGCGTGCAGTTCTTTAACTGTGAACCACGACCCCCCCCCCCGGGGGTTCCCCATTGCCTTTCTAGGAGGTCTGCAAAGGAACTTTTGCAACTTTTCTCCTTTGAAGCCTTGAAAAGCTTCGTCGAAAAATTTAAAGATGTGTCATCCTAGACTAAATCCCTAAAGTGCCCAAATGAAAAAACTGTACTAAAGCATATGTATTTTGATCAAGTACATTGATTCCGTTTGAATTGTTTGCCATTACTACAACTTAATATTTTCAAAATATAGGGTAGAAAAACGGGTGCAAAGATGGAGAACTTAACTCACAGCGCAGCAATACGACAGCATCCATCAAAATCTTTGAAGATCGCGATGTCAGATTGATACACAAAGGGGGAGGGGGGTGGTGAGCGAAATTTTAAGAACCGCTGCCTTAAATTATCTCATACGTTAACGCTTAGAATAAGTTTAAGAATGAAATGACATTTGATCTTTTAATTATTATTAACTCAAAATCACTAAAATACTGTTAAAACCAATAAAGTATTTTTAATATTTTTAATGAATATAGCTTTAAATGTTCGAAGCATATTTTAACGAGATTTGTCCTTGCGTATAAAGCTTATTAAATATTAACACAGCAAATCTAATTATCGACATGTAACCTTTGTTCTCTTAACGATTGATTGAATATTAACGTCACACTGTTCAGCTACTCGTGGGCTTTTGGCGACGGACCACGTAATTTTGAACCGTGGTCAAGTGACGTGGATGACACCCGAGCTGGCACCCCCTCTCCTAACTACAACACCACACCAACGAGAGGACGTTTCAGCTATCGACAGATTTAACGTGCATCGCTGCCCTACATGGGGGGTCCTTAGAGGTACTGGGCTCGAACTCGTGACAAGGCAAGCGACGATCCGATACCTATACCGCTCGGCTACCACGGCCACTGTTCTCTTAACGAACGCTGATAGTTTTCAATCTATTGGATTTCCAAGCTATTTCACGTGAGGTGCCAATGAAATTAAATGATTTCCTAATTTTACGCCCAATTTTCTGTACTTGGTTCAAGTTTCGAAAACACTGCTTTCTAAGCCCCGAAATGTGCATTGAATAATTAGATCACTTGCCCTTTGATCGATCTTGTTTGAATCGTCCTTAATTGATAATTTTACGCGGATTTAGATGATGGTTCCCTTGCTTCATTTCGCAGAGGATACTTTTTCACGTAGTAATTTATCCTATACGCCTTAAGATTCCTCAGATGTGTGTGTGTGTTCCTTATTTAAAATTAGATTATAAAGTGAGTGGGTCAGCGATGTGATGGTAGATGTTATAATTGGATTTTATGCATGAAGAATCGTGTTTGGCGAAGCCTGTAGAGTTTTAATTGACTTTTTCAAATTAAAATATTTAGTACAAAAGGAGCATCCTCAACATTTTAAACTATATATCCAAAAGAAAAACCAACCCCAATGGAATTATATGAAAGAGGTATTTATACGAAAAGATATTTACTTTTATTTCTATCTTCACTGTTATTTATCTCTGCACAATGTGTTTTAACGCACAAAACACTGATTTTAATTGTAAACTAAAAGGATGCGATTAAAATTTGGAATAGAATTCTGTTGAAGGGTTTTAAGGCGATTGTATTCCAAGGCTAGTACTCCTTTATCCCCTCAGCTGCTTTAATTTCAACAATCCAGTTGAAGCTGGAACACTATCGTATTGGATACATTAACTCATGACGATTTTGGACAGGATATAAATTTAGAAAGTGCACATTTCAGAGAAATCACTAATAACCAACATTGATTTCAAAGTCAACTCTTGAGCTACGCTGTTTATGATGGTTCTCGCATAATATCCCATCACAAGGAAAATCTTTCTTGGTGATATCGCGTGTCATTTTCTCGACACGCCCTCAACATGTGAAGACTGTTGGGTTCGATTCTGTTTTAACTTTCAACAGCGAATTATTTTGATTTTTTCGCATTGACGTGGAAATACGGCAACGCAAAGGGTGTGCGTATGACGAACATCCTAATTCTAAACCACAGTCAACATTGCGTAACATTGCTCAAAAGCACAGATGGTAACGACTTTTCTATTCTTTAACTCAAAGACAAACAATCCACTCCTGGTATCTCTAAAGACACATCGTGTAGAGGGGATGATGAACGTTAAAACTGTCGACACTCAAAGACCTCACTTAGGTATGGTGTAGAATTTTATAGTGTATATTATATATATATATTAAAAATAGTAAATCACTTACTGAACAAATGAAAGATAAAAAATTTATTCAGTCTATTTAGATTTTGAAGATATCTTTAACTCTATTAATATCGATGATTTGATTAATATACTTGTAAATTTACATAAAGATAATTTATTTAATTATGTTAATTATGATAGATTTGGTTCACTACTTAGGTTTGTACTTAAAGAGAACTATATATATCATAAAGGTAACTATTATCTGCAACTTAAAGGTTTACCACAAGGTGGCCCTGCGAGCAACTGTCTTGCCAATTTATACTTACATTATTTTGAAAGTAGTTACATTAATAATTCTAAATATTATATTTATCATTATATAGATGACAATCATTTTTAGCAAACAAGCCAATTTTATACCTAAAATTAATTTTTATCCACAATATATTAATTTAATACAGACTAATAACAATGAAGCAAATTTTCTTGACATACATATCAAATTAAATGATAATGTAATAGTTTCTAATATTTGTGATAAAAGAAGAATTTAATTTCAATATTATAAAAGTTCTTCATTGGGGCAGTAATGTACATGTTTCTATATTCAGAAATATTGTTATTAATTATATACAACGTAATAAATTTCTGGTGTCAAAAAAATCAGACATTAAAAATAACTATAAACATTTTACTAAATATTGCTTAAATCAAAAATACCCAATTAATTTTATTAATAGTCATATGAATAAAGCTATTCAAAATAGTTAGGATTAAAAACTCTGAGATTGATAATAGTTTATTACTATAAACTTAAATATTTCGTAGTTATAGTTATCTCCATAATCTAATATAAGATAAAATTACTTATTATTTTATTCATATTTACTCTAGTGTTATTATAGTTATGCTATAATTTGCAACTCTTACTAATTTTTATTTCCATTCTTTTTATACTTTTGTTAAGTGCTACATTTCAGCCCTTCACTTGATTTAAATCTGTATAAGAGTCCAGAATCTGGCAATAACTTATTTATTGCACTCAGATTTAGCGCGGGCTTTGCATTTATAAGTGCAATTTTCAGGTAAGTTACCTCTATCTTGTAATGGATTTAGATATTCCTATCCATTATTTTCCATTGGTTTTTGCTCAGTGTTATTTACATAAAAGGCGGAAAGTTGGCTGGCCAAAAAACATGTTCAACCCCACTTTTATATAATTTATATATTAGCTGTCCTAAGTCAGTAATGTTTATAACACTGCAGCATCCATTTTATAATTTTTAATCTCGATTACTCATATGTCCTTCATTGTGTGATTTTCCTACTGTATGTATTTTTCGAATGTTATTGTATGGATGTCATTTCTTGTTTGTAGAGAATTAGCATATATATATATAGGGTGCTCCACTACAGTTATTCTACAAAGCTCAAAACTGCGAGGTAGGTCACCCAAAGCCTTTTTGTTGTTTCAAAATGTGGCATTAATAAACAATCTGTTGAGCCTCTTTTTAACTGTCTAAGATTGGAAGCTCGGAAACTTTAAGGTTTAATCACTCCAAACCTCTATTTTACTGGAAAATATTTGAGCTTTCACAAGCTTCTAAAGAAATACTACTATATTTTTCACTGAACATTTAAAAGTATATGGATGGAAAAAAAAATCAAACCGAGTTTTACAACTAAATTTTGATAAAAATTTTCACTGGTAAGCCATGGCGAGTGTAAATATCCATTAACAGAGAATAAAATCTATTTGAACTATGTAATATAATGTACGTAAACACAAACTTCGATTCAACGTATCAATATTGGAAGCTTTGTTTATTTTTCAAGTTTATTTCGAAAGAAACCTAAAATTATCCTTTCATTAAGCGGGTAAAACAAATTGCAGTGGGAAGTTAAGATACGGCGCTAGATATCTAGAAGAAATTTAAATAACTTTCCTACAAAATAATGAAAGATGGCTTGACAGATTAATTTTGAACGCACGAGGGTCAATGGTTACAGATCGGGTCATAATCAAGGAGATCCCTCATTCCTCCACATTTCAACATTTATCCACGCATTCAACGAGAGTCGGCTCTTGAATGGCACCAAAATTTCAACGCATGTTCGACAGAATCATAAACACTCTTAACCACTCTATTACCGTAGCGACAGAGAAATAGCCAAGAAGGAAGAGGCAGTTATAAATTCCAAATGTCTATGAACCGATATTTTTCGTTAAGTAAAAATGAAATTAATAAAAATTAACTTTGTTTAAAGTCATTCAGCTTTTTATCCACACTCCAGTGAGAATTTCTAGGTTTTCCTTGCCCTGGTATTATTGCAAAAGTTAAAGAAATAAAAAAGTAACAACGGATTTCAAAACAAGATGTTTACCCTAGCATCTTTATTAATTCTTGATAATTTGATAAACTACTGAAATAAAAGTCTTTCAATGCATGTCATTGTGCCGACGTCATCAGCATTCATTTTTTAAAGGTTACAGACCCGTAGCGTAACTTGCGGGGGAGACAGGGTTCAAATATATTTCAAAATCAAAGTTATGAATCAGCTTAGAATTCGAAACAGCTTTTATGAAAGATACAATTAACTCGAAGTATGAAAGCATCGATAGTTTTTAACACGTTGTAAATTATTTTTTCATGATATGCATTTTCTTCTCAGTTTTACTAAACATTTATATAGATGATTAAAGGAAGTGGATAAGTTCATTTCTATACTTCACGAGGGCTTACCAGTTTATGAATCAAAAGATCTAGAACATTCCATTTCTTGTAAATATTACGGATTTTTAAAAAGCTGATCGCCCTTGCATCATTGGAATTGGCTTTTTTCGAGTCACTTTAAAGTGGTGTTGAAGCCTGGTTCGTTCAACTGAGCAGAGTGTTGATGCATTCCCTCAGTTTGAAAAAACTACGGTGCGATGTGGATTCAACCTTATAAATTTAGCAAAATGACAAGTGTAGAAAAATGACAGAAAATAAAACCCATTCCGAGGAATCTTCACCGAAGCAGGGGAGGAAACATTCGGAAAGAGAACATCCTTTTCCCAAGTAACACGATTGGTGGAAATGGGACTAGAATAAGTCCACGCTACGTTTTAGATTAACACGGATTCCTCTTGACGACTTCAATATACCTCAATTTGACATTTATACATTTTTCGGAAAAATACGGTTGACGTATTGCCATCTAAAAAAGGCTACGAGTATTTGCTTTCGAAAATGTCATTGCATCTGGAAAAAAATTCTAGAGAAATAAACTATGTTAATTTTGAATAGCAATTAAATCCGAATGAATTCTGCACCCATTCCTTCGCTCAAAGAATGTTCCTTTAGCATGAAAAATTCTCATTTGAATACGATCATTAGAATTTTGAAAATTCCATTTAGGGAAGATGAAACCGGGAAAAGATGGAAAGCAAAGTAAAATGAACTAGCGAACAGTCCTTAAGATTGACCTTAATTATTTCCCGTGATATTGAAGAGTCCCGATTGTTTCATGTTGGAAGCTACACCAGGGATATCAGGGATTCAGCCCCCTCCCCCCTTCCTCAAGAATCAAACCCGATCCAGGACCCAAATTACCTAACATCTACGTCCCGCCAAAATGAGAATTTTGAACATTGACAGACTTCACTAATCTGCAAGTGAAATGACTTCCTTTTAAATTTAAGGACATGAAATATTCATGCACATCTAAAAATATTAGTACATTACCGTCCATTCTATAATTAAAAGCAAGTGTAACTCTAGTTGAGCAAAAAATAACATTTAAAAAATAATTTATTTCGAATGTGCCCTGAATAGATGTAGAAATAAATTTCTTTTACTAAGTGAAAGAAAAAATTAATATTTATTAGTATTTTTTGTGTTGTGGAAAATGAGTAACATTTATAAAATCACTTTTGAACGAGTTGTAATTCAAAAAGGAGATTTTTTTAGATGTAAATGTTAATCGTTTACAAATTCCATTTAAAAAAATCATAAACTTGAGCATTTTGTACAAGTGCACTGGGTGGTTTTATTCGATCGTGTCAATTCAACAGCATCACCCAAAGTGTCACTACTTTAACATCCAATGACACGAAAAGAAAAAAATGCATTCCCAGTGAACACGATTTGCCAAGCCATGCACACCCAATTGCGTGTTAAAAAAAGAGGAGGTTAAGTTTACCATTTTTTAAAAAAACTTTTTTCACTTCGCGTGCCACTCCCCAAGACTTCCCAGTCGACCGACTTTCTATTGAAAAGACACGAAGACAGCTCGTAAAATGATTCATATTTATTGCCTCGACATCCGAAAGATTAGTGTGTCGCACCCTCACGCTTGGTTCACAGAGGGAGGCACAATGGAAATCATTTGGATTTGTGGCCTTTTTTATGCATATTAAGGTTCCTTCCTAGGGTAAATTGTTGGTTTTAGAGAAGGGTAAAAGGGGGCAAAGGGGAAGAGGCTTAACGTATCGTATTGAAATGCACTTCCGCATGCATGGTTATACTGTACGAATTTATGAATATATACATATGCTGGAACTTTAACTTCCGTGTGTACGTTACATCCGTAGCAATAGCTTCCTGCGTGAAATTCAAGTTTTTAACAAATAGGATAAATTTTCATGTGCGTATCCGCAACATTGGCTACATTGACGTGCTGAAGAGGAAGAATTTAGATTCATTGGACGAGAAAACAGTGTAAAGTCGGACTCACTCCAGCATGTTTAAAAGCATTTCATCGGGAAAAATAAAGTTGAATCCTTCGTTAAAAAGGAATATTTTATATGTAATGCAAATAGATTTTCGAATTCGCATAGGGAATTTATTTTGTAATGTCATTTTATTTGGTTAACACTTATTTTGAAATTGTACCCAAATAATATTAACTTCGAATTATTTTTTTTTTAGTTTTGAAACTATGTGACGATAAAAACAGATGAACATGTTGCAAATCTATAGTGCATAGGGTTAGTTAAAACATTTAAGTTAATTATGTTGAAACGCACAGACCTGTCACAGATCTTATATTGAAGTACTCGGCAATGAGATCTTACAGATATTTACAGCGTTATATTGTAACGAAAAAAATTGGCCCCTATGTTTACACATGTTGTAAATGATGCATATCTATACCAAGATTTCCTCATTTCTCAACAATTTAAATTAATTTTTAGACGATAAAACGCATCCAGTGAGAGTTTTAGCTTTTCAGAACTTTCAAATCTGGAAATATTTTAAGGCCTTTTCAAAACAGATTCAACTTTAATACATTGGAACAGCATTTTATATATATACCGATTTTAATATTAATCCACAAGATCTAAATGTAAAAGTTCCCTATATTTTAGATGTATATATTATAAAGTTAAGTAAAAATAAATTTAAAACACAGTTTAAACACTTTTTAAATGTGCTTATTATGATCAAATAAAATAGAAGTCAATGCTTATAATGAAAATCATTAATTTATTGATAAGTTATTTATTAAGTGTTTCAAATATGACAAAACATGATGCATACTATTACACTCTGCTACTCGTTCGCCGTCTGTTAAACCCTGTACGCACTCCACTGAATACTTGAGCTAGAAAAAGTTATTCTTGCATAGTATAGGTATTAAAATGGCTTAAGATACGAATAATAATTACGTAAAAAGCTCTAATTATTTTTCAAATATTCTATTAGACTTAAAATAGAAAAATGATTTTACGAGTCCTAGAAGTTAAAAAAAAAATTGCATTATTTTGTCCTGAACGTAAATAACACTCGATTCAATGCTCGAGTTGAGATGGTACATCCTACTCAAAACAAAAACTTATTTCCAAAATAGTAAAATCATTTAACCATTTAAGAAACTTGTTTTTAAATTCGATACGATAGCTTAAATTATTTTTAAATTTCATAGTTAATAAACTAACAGTGTATTTTAAGTATTCGACTGCACTCCACAGCTAAAAAGAGATTTATGTGGGCTCAAACGTGGTATAAAGACGGGAATTTTAATAATAAATGATATTTAGTTCACGTTTAAAAAAACCTGGATCCACGGGCTATTCTGCGAAGTAGAAAACACCTGAAAATCATTTAAATGTATAATGAAACGAACACAAATGAACTTTCTGAAAGATAACGTAATTTTCTTGTTTTAACCGAGAGAAATTTTATCTATACAAAATCGAACAAACCATAACTCGAGAATGAACTGGTTCATTAAACTTCATTATATTAACAGCCTACGAAAAAGGTCGTGGTCACGGTTTCAACACTCGAATTCCCACGCAGATTTTTTTCTGTAGTTATCAGACCTAAAGAAGGAGTTCTCTCCGTTTTAAAAGAAGGGAAAAATTATTGAATCTCCTAATGGTGTAATCTGGGCTCGGTCAGATGCGTGACTGCACAAAAAGTAAATTGCTATTTCGTTCCGAGCAGAAAAAGTTATCGACACGAATTGTTAAGATTCCGTGATGAATGTCGAGGAACAAAATTCCTTTTAATGAGTAACATTCATTACGAGAGATTTCCAACATGGACGGCAAACAAAAAAAAAAAAAGAAAAAGATCACATTCAAAACAGACGTCGATTATTTTTGTGTAACGGAATATACAACAGTCACTTTTGTGAAGCCAATTGAAATGAACATCTTACCAACAGATATTGTGAACAAAAGAAAGCGAGTTGAAGTGAATATTCTTAAAGCTCTGTTATTTATGCGCATTAATACTTGAAAAGAAAGTTATAATTTGAATAATACGTGCTCCAAAGTTCGTGTAAATCTCAAGAGATTAGTTCCGGTAGAACGAAAAGAAAAATTCCAAGTCGTGCGGACGTCAGAAAACCTTTAAATAACTTTCGGAATTGGCTGCTATTATAAAAGTTTATTGATATTGGAAATGAGATTCGATCGAGTCGTGCAAAAGAAATCTGGAAATAAAGATTTAATGGATGCTTTAATAGCAAATAGGTTTGAGCCGAGGAGTCAGTGAAATAATTCGATTTGGCTTACCGCAGAAAAGCTGTACATAGAATCTCTATAATTGAAAGATTTTTAAAATTTTATTGACTCGGCAGAAATTTTTTTTAAAACGTAAGGTCAACAACTAAATGAAATAAGGACGTTGAACTCTATGAGAAATAAAATAAAAATTTTAAAAAGAATGATTAATATTTTACGTCTGCTGTAAAACCAGAAATTACGAGAAATTATAATTTAACAGAGGAAAAATTCTAACTCAAAAATGTAAGAACTTTTTGTAATCGGCAGAATTGAGACACAGAAAGTTTAATATTTATAGATCCGAAGTACTGGAGGTAAGGATTCCTTTCGTTTCAGGAATCATTCGAGCACAAATGATAAATAAAAAATATGTAGTTTCCCTCATTTTCAAAATATTAGACCTACCGAGAACACGCAGGGATCCACTTTTTTCTTTATTCAGACTTATAAAACTCCGATTGCATTCGCATCGAGTTGGTAGTAAGGAAATGATTTCATTGCAGTTGGAAATAAGACGTTATTGAAACAGGTTAAGATTGAAAAACAATTCATTTACTACAAAAAAATATTCAATTAACCAAAATTAAAGGTTTCATATCATACTGTAATGTGTTTTATACAATATGTTGATATTACATCCTTTATTGGGAGTTGTGCATTAGACCGTTTGCAAAAGCAAATTTGAATACAAAATATCTCAGAAACTCATGCATAATCTGAATTTTAAGGAGACATGGTACACAATTTACACAAAATGATTTTTAAATATTTTTTGTCGATTTCCCCCTATGTATGCATTATGTAAAACAGGTTTTTTGTGCTCAAAATACCATATAAAGCTCACCATTTAATTTAAGGAAAAATCAAAATTTACGAAGTGATTTTAAATACTACTCCTCTTACAAAAATTGATGTGTATACATGACATTTAATTTACAAGCACGTCAAACTAAACATAACAAAAGTTGGTATGGGTTCTGTAATAACACAATTGATATTCACAAAATACTTTTTATGAATGCTTATTGAAAATTCCTCAAGTAAAAAAGTCGCAAATTCAATTAATTTTCTTAAATAATAAGTATTTCTTGGATTCAAAAATGCATACCAACTTTTGTTACTTGTATGATTAGAAATAGTTAGAAAAATGTTGAACCCCTTGGCCCATTAGAAAAAAATGCCTTAACATTTTAAATGAAGACAAACTGGTTATTTTATCTTTCTAAGATGTCTGATTAAAGTTTTGATTTGCGATTGGGATGTGAATCAAAACGAAGGTAAAAAGTTATCACTACTTTGTTAAACTTAGGGCTTTAAAATTTTGTGAGATTATAGAAAAGTATAGAAATGATTGTTTAGGCTAAAAAAATTAGATTTGGATTCTTTTGACCTATTTTTGTTAATTGAATAGTCCTGTTTCCCCACAACTGGAAAAAATTCAAATAAAAAAAATATTAAATTTAGAAATTAAAACTCAAAAGTTGAAAGCCACCATTTCCAATATTCAGAAAAAAATAAATAAAAGTACCAAACATAAACTTGACAGAGTTATTATTTCGATTCGACTAATATTGTATTATTGAAAAAGTCCGAAGTGAAAAAGTTTGCTAAGTACTTAGAAGGGCAGATTTATTCACACTTTGCATTACATTTCACTTTAATTTCATAATGTATACTTTCTTCCATAGTAGGCACATGTCCAAAGGACTAAATAAGGAACTAACACAAAATGAAAGGAATCTATTGCTTTTATAAAGTCAAATTCAAACGCTTTCTATTCCGAAAAATGTAGTTTACGCGTCTCTTAAAAAATTGGAACCATCTCTTCTCCCCCTCCCTTTGAATGCAACATTCGATGTACATGTATTGTATAACCCATGTCTTCTACATTTGCTTATAGCTTTTTGAAGTACACAAAATCTGAAGAAAATAAATACGCTTTTATAAAAACAAATTTGACATCTACGATTAGAAATAGCCATTTAAATTTCGCTTTCATTGGTTGTACTGATGTTTCACGTAAAACTATTAATGGGCATTATTTATAACCCGTTTTCAATTTTAGAATATTTCAAAATGCCTTTTCTTAGCCTCAGACTTTAAAAATGTTCAATTTTCGTAAGCGCCAATATCAAAAGTGACCATCTGAACATTCCTAGAAATGTTTAACCAGGCCTGTCGCATAACCATTAGAATTGGAACTTTGTAGTAGTGGCATCGAATAATTATTTTTAATATGCCATATTCATTTTTCTTTCAGAACTATTTCCTATCATTTCTGTCGAAGTGACCGCAAGGAATTAAGCTTCCTCTTGTCATATTTTTCCCAGAAGAGACAATTCCAGCTTTAAAATGAGATTCTGTATATTTCACTTATAAAATTGCTCTATTTCCAGAGTTTTTCTATTTAATGCATCAGCGGGAGAAATAAAAGCTCTATTTAATTTCTTCAAATTTTTATCTTCCTTTCATGTAATTTTCTTTTATTTTGTCATATATCCTGTCTTATTTAAGTACTAAGATATCACAAAAAAGTAATAAATATATATATATATAAGTAAACGTAGCATGAAGTGAATATCGATGTTTGAAAAACTTTAATACATAAAAACTGTCTACGACACAGATGAATTGCGAGAGGTAAATGACAATTAAAACGTGAGGGCTGACTATTAACTTCTAAAAGGTAGGTGAATAATCTAACGTAATGATCTAAGCCATCCATATTTTTAAGAAAAGACTCCCAATATCAGATTAAGTGGATCTGTAGCTTTTAAAATTTACAGTAGAGCATCCCATTATGATTCATATAAGCTTTGTTGACGGTTGGAAACAATTGTTATAAGAACTGTTAAGACAGATGCATAACAGAAAAAATTTCTCACTAATTAACTATCACTTAAAAACCCCCTCTTAAAGTAACGATTTCTTTTCAAAAATAACGTGCATTTGAAAATAACTGAAATAAAACTATACTAGAATAATTTCGAAATGGCCGTAAGCATTCACAAAGCTGGCATCCAAGTCAACCATCTATTCTCAAAATAATAAAAAACGTTCGATGAACTGGTATTTACTTACGTTGCAACGTTTAAAAAATGACGATTTCATCGCAAGCAATTTATGCGTATATCATAATTTTTTCAAAAAAGGAAACATACTTACGAGGCCCGTTTATTTCCTTTTGTAGATATCAAAGTGACGGAGAAAAATGTTTCCGAAGAGGGGACAGGGGTGCGCTAATCCATGATGTTTCAAGTCACGTGATCCTGCATCGCGGAAGAGAAGACATCCGACTCCTCGGGATGTCGGGGAGCGAATGGCAGCTCCGCGCCTGACCCGCTCCAGTTCGAGGACCAACTGACCTACTTCCAGGACACGCGGAAAGGGACCAACACCGTGTTTATCTTCTCCGAGAGGCTTCACTTCTCATTAATGTTTCTTCGAGTCATTTTACACCTTCCAACGACAGACCTCGGGATTATGAGACGTTCAGACGCTGAGGTTTGGTGTTCAAGCCCACTTGAGCAATGCCAACCATGAAGGTCGCCTCTTTAACCCTGTAATGGCGCTTTTAGAAATTCCCTTTGTTTTTCTTCAATATATTAAATTATTTTCTAAATAAAACAGACTTTTCCAGAAAAAAACATGTTCCAGGCCTTACCGAAATGCATATCATACTTATCATAAACCCCGTTTTATAGTTTAAATCTATACAAACTGCATGCTATATTTTGGAACAATAAAACGTCAACCGAGAAGGTCAGCCCATTGACCCCAAGACGATTTGGAATTTAATTTCAGAGAATGGAATTCAATATTAACAGGTAATTTTAAAATTGGCAAGGCTTTTCTTGGGGGGGACTCCTTGGAGTAAAATAATTTTATTGTAATAGAAGTGTAGAAATTAACCTCTTTTATACTATAATCTATTTAATTGATACATGAGGTCTTTAATTCACATTTTAATGTAACTAAAATAAATGGAGATTTTCAAAAGTGTAAAACATTGAGCGGACGGTAGAACAAATTGGCCCATGGCAAACAAATTCCTGAACATTTTTTACATGGTCAAGTGCTTTCAGTTCTATCTTAATGGGTAAAGATAATTTTTACGCTTTATTACAACAAATTGCACCTACTCTTTAATATTCAAACAAATTTAATACCGTGAAGTTTTAGCGATCTATTTTATTTAAAATTTCGTTTCAGTAAGACTGCGCTGAATTAATAAATAAATTTTCATTTCAGCTCGAATCTTGACATTGATTATTTTAAAGTTCAGATGTATACTGAATGCGCCTCATTTTACACTTGATAAATTTTTTTAGGCCACCAAATATTTAAAAACATTGCGTAAGGGACAAATATTCAGCACGAAGAAAATACATACTATTAGTTCTTTGAAGAGACTAAAAAATTCTAAATAATATTTTACTCTGAAAAGCTCGAATCGAAAACGAATTCATAAATAAAATTAAGGGCGTATCGAAAGAAATAGGAGAGCTATTGGTAACGGACTTTATTTTGTACTATGATCAAATAAATAGGATGTAGCATCCGAGTTCAGTTTTTACCAACACGGGAATCATGTTACGCCATGAAGTGCTATATAAATATGAATAGGCTGTTACATATACGAGGGCCATTCTGAAATTTGAGACACACCTAAGTATTTTAGATTATACTTACAAAATTTTTAAGAGTGTTCAAAGTAGTCTCCAGCATCAATGCGCTTTTGTAGATGAATTTTCCACAGATTATAAATGCCTCAAACCTATTCATTTCTTGGAATTGATGAAAAAAAGAATTTATAGCCACATTAATCTCTTCTGAATGAAAGCGACGTCTGCATAAGTTTTTTAGATTAAAAAATATCCAAAAGTCACTCATAGGTAGATTCGGAGAATAAAGTGAATGCTCTATCACTTGAATTTGTTTTTGTTTAAGAAATACAACTGTTACTCGGGCCGTATGGGAAGATGCATTGCCATCGCGAAGCATTAGACCTCTAACGTTCACTTCTCTTGGAGTTTCTGAAAAACATTTCGTAGTATACCAGTCTGCTGTACTGTCTTCTCTCCTTTCAACTTGAAGGACATGACCAATCGTGTACTTCTGGGGGGGGGGGGAAATGGCACACATTTTTTTCATTGCTCGTTGCCCTTTCACCATTGTCGGCAGGGGCTCATCTTTAAAACTGCGAATTTCATTTTATTGACGTGTTGGAACGTCAGAAAACTGTATATACGTTTCATCACCCGTTACAATTTTAGAAATGATGCGGTGGCCATCATTTAGCAATTTAAAGGTTTCTTTTTTTTTTTCTCTCTTTTTGGAGCTCATTTAGATTATGGGTAACCCAACAGCAAATTACTTTTACATATGTAAACCTTCGTGAATTTTGTGTATGGCTGCGGATCCAATGTTAAGTTCCTTCTGTATCATTTGGTAGGAACTGCGATTATCATCCACATTTTTCGTATGACAGATACATGATCCGTGATTACTGCCGACCGCGACCTTTCTGTGTGTTCATCCTGAAATTGCAACCTCTTCAAAATTCTTTAAGCCATCTGAATATAGTAGCACGACATTGAGATTCATGACCAAATGCTAATTGCAGCCGTTGAATACATTCGTGTTGATTTAATCTCGCTTTAAAATCATAGCACGATAATGTTGTAGCGTCAACAACATTTTCTCTTCTAAAATTTATTCTACGCTAAACTTGAAGTCAGTAAAAAAATAATGGTCTTCCGAGTTAAAAGACTTTGTATTTTCAAATTAAGCCGTTAATTCTTTTCTGTAACTTTTCGTCTGCGCGTATCCTAGTTACTCTCGTATAACTAAGGATGTCAAGTAAATAATTCAAACAAACTTATCTGATCTAAATGCAAGATGATTGCTTATTAAGGGGTCACACGTAAAAGCAGTTTCTATTAGTTAGGGACCTCGGAAGTTTTAATATATTCAGATTAGAAAAAACAAACTTTGGATCACAAATCAAAAGTAGGAAAAAGGTGATAGGACTTTACGGAGTGGTGCCATTCGGATTTACAAAGAACTTGCATAGAGGAATGGAGCAGATCACCTTTCGGTATTTCAGGCTCCTAAATCCATTAATAGCATGTTCCCAAGAAAGGAAAGCCTAATCATTTATTAAAGTAGCATTTAGAAGCACCTCTAAGGTTTTTAGCGTACGCAGGGCATCTCCTCGTAATTTTGAATCATGACCCAAATAGGAATATGACACGTGTTCACATCCTTTTTTCAAATTTCCACATCACGTCAACCTTGATCATTGGCAGTGTGTTTATTGACTCTAAATCAACGGCAGATTTCATATACATACTACAGATATTTCATGGCACTAACCCCATTCAAGTACCTGGGAAGTGTCTCTTTGGCTCGAGCTTCCCACCATGAACTAAAGGACTCAATCCAAACAATCTTTCGGAATCCATTTCCTATCGACTTGGTGGCTTTGAACAAGAAAATTACGAGTTTATTATGACTTAAAATTGCGGTAACAGCTCGATGGTGAAACATCGAAAATTCATTTCTAATGAGACTTGGCTTCAAAAATATTGGTTATTATGAGCTTCTGGATATTAGAACCGTTTTCGTATGTTAAATGTTTGCATAGAACTCATTTTGGACAACACACGCATCAGATTCAGTTGATGCCCCTATCGCATAGAAAAATGTTTAGAATTAGTTCGCATAGATTTTTCCTCTTCAAATTATGTTCCTTATTATGTCTCCTACATTGCTAATATATAAATTAACTTCTTACGTCAGTGAAATTTTGCATATTCGCCGAATATTTCTGAATTTTTTAACATTGTAACATAACATTGCGTTATGAATACTGAAAACGTTTATTTTCGAAAGTTTGTTCAATGTTTGTCTTCGCATATAAAACAAAATTAGAACTTAAATGAGAATTTTCTCGTCCTGAAGGGTGAAATTATCAAAACTAGGGTTAATAGATCTCTCACCGTAATCAAATAAAACTTTAATTCAATGTTAAGAATACCGGAAAGGATCGATTTTAATTTCTCATGCATGTCCCCCATGGGAGAGGAAGGTTTGTTATGGATTTTTGAAATGACTAGGAATCATGCATTTTCTGCTGGCACGTTATTTTGAACACATCTTATTGTGACCTTATTTAACTTAGCAGAGCCAAAATTTTCGTTTACTTTCTTGTATCCAGATGTATTACGTAAACCTTTACCAATTTGAGATTTAGAGGTAAAATGAAGTTTAATAAAAAAGTAATAATGGCTGAACAAGGTCTCTAGAGTATTCTGGGAGGACGTCATTCCTGTTTATCAAACTTATGGTAGAAAGATAAATAATTAGGCGGACACACACACATAAGAGTTATAAATCACAGAAAATAAGCTGCTGAGAGAACCCCGATTAAGAATATAACCTCCTTCTCCCAGAGCTTGATAACCCCTACACTGTTTCGGATGAAATCGACACCCTCTCCTCCATTTGAAAAAAAAAATCGATAATGCTTTTCTCCATGAAGAAAAATTTTTCCAAAGCAGCGAGGATTACACATACCATCCAGTTCTCAGCTTATTTGAAATGCTCGAGTAGATATTAATTCATTTAAAAGGAATAAAAAAAACCCGTCAAGGTTAAACATTCTCACCATTAAGGGAATCGGAATCGATTGTACCGTTTGCGAGTCCTTTTATTCGCAAAAGACGAGTTTCTACGCTTCAGTGATGGTTTCTTCAAAGTAGGAAATTAAAAGATGCGCCGTTTCAAACGGACACGCTTGCTAAAAAAATTGATTAACACTTTTTGCTTTTGTTTTATAGCGTGAAAAATACGCATATCATTTTTCTTTCGTGTTACAATTTTTGAAATATTACGTTCCTTACTATATTTTTGCCACATATGTTTTGCACTTCAACAGAAATGCATTTCTGTTGTCGCTTTTGCAAGATTATGTTTTTAGTCATCTACGGCCGCCAGCAAAAGTTTATTTCGGGAAAAATATAAGCCAATTGTTTTATAAAATTTCTAAAAAGATTTTTTTCCTAGTGCTTTACTATCCAGCTAGATATTAGATTCATTCTGAAATTCTTACACTTAAGATCCATTAGCTCTTAAGCTAAATATTTTATTTCAGAAAATAATACTTTTAAAAGTTTCATACTACGTAGCTGGAATTTTGATAAGCATGGATTATAGCAATTGACCAATTATTTTGTACTACGATTTTGTGTTTAATACGACACCTGAACGTGGTTTCTCTTTTCTTTCTTCAAGTCGAATTCAACACATATCCTGCAATAATTAACGGCAAGTATGGAAAACAATACTTGTTCTGATACGGTTTCATTGACTGCTGCATTTCATTAAAGCATTTCGATTTAATTTTCAATTCGATGAAAATTCGAACCTGTGTTTCGCCATTAAATATCTCAGACGAACATGATCATTCTTTGCGTTTTAATACGAAGTGTGAGAAAGACTTTCGGTTACCAACAATGGTTAAATGTCGACCTTTCCAGTTGGTTTTCCAAACTTCACAGAAGCGTTTGAGAACTTTCTTAAGCATACTTCAAAAAGACCGTGCAACATTCAAAATACATATCGTAATTTTAAAGTCAACACGAGTCTTTCCAAACTTAATGATTGTGGTGACGAGCAAAATTCTGAATCTTTTTGTTCCAAGTAATCGGAAATGCTTGAAAGTTAAACTGCAGACTCTAAAGATCAACTCTCCTCCGAAATGTTTGCCCTATGTGCTGCGTTTGCATTACTTTATAACGTCATCGATTTACAATAGTTTGCTTTTGTTATACTTTTGTAAACTCAGTGTAATACTTGGTGCAAGGGATTTATTTTATCTATTTCCAATTAAAAAAAATAACGTGTAATCAAAATTTGAACACTTACCCATAGCAAAATTACTTTTCAATAATTCATTTATCACGGCATTAGAACTAATACGTTCCAACAAAAAGCCAAGCCCTTCTAAATAAGAGCATTGGTATTATAACCCGCCATGTATTTTAAAGTTAAAAAAAATCGCCAAGAGTAAGAAATATTTCAGTTTTTTTCCTCCTTGTACTTACAATAAAAATATTTTCTGTTGAAATATATAGGAATTCATTCACCTCATTTTGAAACTTTTATGAATAGTAAACTAAAAACTTACGAGATCGTGAAGAGAAATTTTTACCTTTAAAACTTCTGTCTTACTTGTTTCAGTCTTAAGAAAGTTCTCTGAATAAGAATTCGATTGATTTGAATGGCATTGTGCTCGAAGCATCCAACGCTCACACCGAACACATCCTAAGTTAGGCCACCCCTAATCTTCATTCAAATTCGCGAGGTGTAGTACTTCAGGTCAGTTAAAACAAAA
Organism: Trichonephila inaurata madagascariensis; assembly: GCA_019973955.1. Taxonomy (NCBI): domain Eukaryota; kingdom Metazoa; phylum Arthropoda; class Arachnida; order Araneae; family Nephilidae; genus Trichonephila; species Trichonephila inaurata. Next base: position 1,639,117 of record BMAV01019239.1, read on the forward strand.
TGCTAGATTCTCATGCAATTCTAAAAATGTTTCAAAATTTTAGTTTTTCTTTTGAACGCTTAAAAGCACGAATTTGTTAAGTCGCATTGAAAAGGAAATTCGCAATAACTTTCTAGAATTTTTTTCCTACGAAGATATCAAATGAATTTAATAGCACTGTACTCCAAAGTAAGACTAGAGCTGTAAACGACAGACAACATAACTTTGAATCCCGCGATCAAGTGACTCGGATGACACCCCCCCCCGAGCTTTTACCCCTCCCCCTTTTTAAATTTCCACGAATCTTAGCCTTTCTGCGCAAGACAGTATATCGACAAATAAACCATTTAATACGATAATATATATCATACCATCATGAACACAATGTCTTAATTATACGAATTTGTCTTTTTTACAAAAATTAATTTACCTCCGCAAACATGTCTGAGGCATTTTCATCTTAATGTCCTATTTCATCGCGTTGAGTAATTATCCCCCACAATCTGATAGTAATGGAACACCGAAAAGGAGCTTTAAACGTGCGTTTTATATCGCCAAATTTTATTTTTTGGGGAAAATTATGGTTGGCGCTTTTACTCGTTATAACATTTTAATCATAACGACTGATATCAGATCATGTTTTTATTCTCTAACCTCAAGCTTCAAAATTAATTTTTCAAAATGTTCATAAATTTAATGTAAGAAAGAAATTAATAAAAGTTTCCAATTGCCTATTGAAAGAAGGGATTGTATAACCCGCAGTTTTCAATATTAAGCTTCGTTTCACAATACATCAAAATTACGATATTTTTTTTTTAAGAAACACCTAAATTCTTACTAGAATGTTGATTTTGTCCCGATTTGCGGTATGGAAAAATATTCTACGAGACTTAGGATTCCATAAAAGTAGTGAAAGGAGAGCAAGAACTCTGGTAAATAAAAATATTTTTAAATGGATGTGTTGTAAAACATTTCTTTTAGTGTGACACTAGTGTATCGGTTAAGCTTTGAAATAAAAATTTCCAAAGCTTTCAATGGAAGGCGACCCAACTAGTTTCTGAGAAATTAGTATTTCATTCGACGCCTGACCTTTATGTTAAAATAAGCATTTAAAAATAGAGTAAGAGATGAAAATGAAACGATCCTTCTTTCGCGTCCAAAACATTTCAATCACTTTGCTTTTTTACACAAGGAAGAGAAACTGAATAGTATGAAACGGATTGATATTTAAGTTTTCACTTCAATTCAAAAGTTTGAATCGTGCTTCTTTTGTACAAATGCATTAAAAAATCGAAATCTCTTCTATTTTCTCAGCAGTGAATTTTTAAATCGATCCTACAACCAGCGCTTGATGCATGTCGACGCAAGTACAATATTTCCGCAACATTTAGATAAGGTTTCTTGCTGTCTCATTTTCAAAAACAAACGTCATTCAAGTCGAGTGCAGCAGGGTTCCTTCATACAAACCGGATTTTAATTAGTGTTCCAACTCAAAATAGTTTGTTTTAAAACGGGAGGACATTTTTCATGCATGGGAAGAAACTGCAGGTCAAGGTAAACAGATTTATAGCGATTGAAATATTTTATAAACATACAGAGATTCAATCATTCATTTCCGGGTGAAGATGATTGCCTCGTCAGCCAGGACGAATGTTTTGTTTGCAAATTGTTTTGAGTGATGTAGATGCAGTAAGGTTTCTTAACTTATGGCGTAGAGGAAAGAAACGTCGTTTTCACACAAATTACACAAGGGATTTACACAAGAGTAAACATCTTATGCTACTGTTGCTGCATATAAATGAGCCTCTGGTCAATATAAATTGATCTAAAATGGTTTGCAGTTTACTTGCGTGCATTATGTTTAGTGAGTGAATATTAACGTCGCACTGTTCAGCTACACGATGGCTTTTGACGACGGTCCACGTAATTTTTAACCATGGTCAAGTGACGTGGAGGACACTTGAGCTGGAACCCCCTCTACCACACCACACCAACGGGAGTACGTTTGAGCTCTTGACAGATTTAACGTGTATCGCTGCCCTACACGGCGGGTCTTTAGTGGTACTGGGCTCGAACATGACATGCCTGCCATGATCCGATACCTTGACCACTGGGCTACCGCAGTCCTGTGCATTATGTTTAAGTCCTTTTAAAACAAATCCCTCTCCCCCTCCCCTCCCGTTTAGTTGGCAATGCTTTTCAAAGATACCGAGACACCCCGTCTCGCATTAAACTAGTTTTAGAAGAAATTCTATTCTCTACATTATTGAAGAGTTTTTAACTCCTCATTGCGAATTTTTCTTAACTGAAATATTTATCAAAAATTCCTCTTTTTCATAATCAAAGCAATTAGATTTTGGGAAACATTCAAATTAGACCTTAAAGATATAAATCAAATCCGAAATTATCAAGATTTTTCACAATTTTGTAGCTGCCTACATTTTCGCCTTAAGTACTCCAAAGAGACCGAGATTATTTACTTATTTTTTCCGTTATTACAAAATGAAATATCAAGTTGAACCAGAATATCGGTAAACACATCCGAAATATCCCCCAATAACATTTTTTTGGATTCAATTCATTTCTATAACTTTGTGTAACATTAATTTAGAAAAAAATTGAATAGGATGCTACGAAAATAGTTTAATTCTTATATTAATAATGTGGGAGTTATGACGCAAAAGAAATATCATTTAAAGGTATAAGGTCTTTTTACACTTTTAAAAGTTTTCCCACAATCACTTTCTAATCAAGATTTCAAGGATATACAAAAATTGAGTAGAATAGTTTGAAGCAGTGGTACTGAAAATTTTTATCAGTGCGGCCGTAACGGGTTAGACATCGAGGCACCCTGCTGTTTTAAAATGATCAGTTTTTAGTTAGAATTTGAGTCTAAAGGGTACTTTTAAAATTAATTCTCAAAAAAGCTTGCGATTATGTCGAAATCAAATTCGTATTTTTTCATCCACCGTGATACCTCATGGTAACTTTTCGCCATTTCCTTAGGGTACACAACCCAACGATTGATTACACTTATTACGAAGTATTTTCCTTTAAAAAGAAAGTTGGAAATTTGTCTCTTTCTGTCTAGAACGGATCTATTCTAAATTCCACTGGTCAACTAGGAAAAGATTTTCCAAAATTTCGCCTGCATTTTTAAAAAGTAGGACAGCAACATCGAAACTAAAGTTTAAAAAATTCTTTCCCTTCTCCAATGTGCCTCAACAGATCGTTTCACTCTCTTCTAATTTACTGCCTGTGTCAAAGTGTGACAAGGTGAAACAAAGCCCACACCCCTGAAATGTGGGTCAACCCTCCGCCGGTGTTTGTTGCGGAGGGAGTTGGCAATTTGGTCGGGTGAAAACATTTCTCTTTCCCGGATTCGCAGGTCGTGAACCGTGTCTCGAGAGTTATGTGGCATTTGGAAAGTAGGTGGAGAAGGGTTGCATTGATCGGAAAAATTCCATTTCAATATTTACGCTGGAAACGTTTCCAGTGTTTGCAAGAGGAAGCAACAGTTATATTGTCCATAGGGAAAGTAAACATGTCAGAGATAAAAAAAAAATCACGAGGTATTCAAAGTGTTTAGTGTAGAAGCTTAGTCACATTTTGGATATATATATAGTCACCAAAAAAAAATCGGGACTTCCTTAATGGTTTCTGTTCTCATCACAACTGGAAAAACATATCTATGGTAATTGGCTAAAAGGGAACTGAATTAAGCTAGTAATGGATTCATTAAATGGTTAATTTCTGAAAAGAATTATGATTTTGCACAATTCTTGCTTTTCATCTAGGAAATTGTTCGCGTGCTCGATTTTAAATTTTGAAAAATTCCACAGAAAAGTTTGAATCGAGGCATTAAAAAAATAAGAAAGTTTAAGACTTCGGAGATTTAACAATACTTAAGTATCTGATACTTTCTTGCATTTCTGAAACAATTTCTAACTAAAATTACGAGATATAAATACAGTAAAAAAGAAGTGAATTGTATTGCGCCATGAAACCCTGAATTTAAAGTTCAAAATCCTGCAATTGCAGAAATTTTTGAGGATAAATTTACGATTAGAAGAGTTAAGATTTATGGACTAGTACACGCCTCTTCAAAAATCGATCCATTTATCTCCATACTTATAAACGGGAGAATATAAAGCATTTACTCGAAAAAATCCAGCATAGGGTCATTCAACAATTTTAGAAGTTCTGGAGTTGAGAATGGAAATTAAACTTTACCGCCCCCAAGCCCATTCACTGTTTCATTCTGCTGAAATTGCGATTGAAAGTTCTACTTTAAAGTTCATTAACTTAATTAATCCATTATAATTTAAAGCCCTCTGAGCGAAACTGATCCATTAAAGCTTAAACTTTATATGTTATCCAAAAGAGTATGTAATGAAATTGGAATAAACCATTTGGGTACATTTGAAAATCAATCTACGTGCACAACTACTATTCCATGATAAAACGCAAAATACGATTATAATTTTTTTAGAGCTGGTAGCAATACAACGGTTGAATAAAGCAATGAAAATTTGTTGAATGCAAGCGTGATCTACTTGAACATACACAAGACGAACTGAACTCCAGCTCGAGAAAAGCAACTTATATACGATACAGTGGTGACATCTAGAATATTCTAGAAGTACTTAAACTAACATAGATTTGCATACGCTGCAACTCTGATTTAAATTGACTCTATGGAATTTTACAAATTAAAAAAACCCCGGGGAATAGCAATTGGTAGGTTTTGAACCCGAGACCACAGTTCCACTAGCGGCGGCTTTACCACTGTGGACCACTCGTTCGTTGAAATGCTTACGAAACATGGCAATATTGATGATTAAAATTCCTTACAAAAACCTTAACTTGCATTCATTCTGGTCTAGAAAATTATCAAACAATGAATACGAGGCTGAAGGGAATCGTTACACTTACGATAACCTATTTGCCTACATATAAATTTGGTATTTGCCTTGAACCGAATGTATTGATTGCAAGCTTAAATAATTTTAAAGCTGTTTAAGATTTTTTTTAATTAAAATTTATGCAATGTCTCTTTAAGGTCACTAGGTTAGGAACCATGATTTTAAAAAAGCGTATAAATAGATAATTTTTTATATATTTAGTGTCCGTTGAATTAGAATATACTTATAAAATTGTTTTAATACTAATACAAGAAAATCATTGAAATACGATTCTTTTGGCAAAATATTAACGATTTTCCCCTGTCATTGAAGATGCTTCTAATTTTTTATTTTAACTACGCCGAGGAAATGGCCCTATAGGCCATTTCCCTACGAGTAGCCCAATATAAACCCGACTTTGCAGTAAAGTTGTCAGAATAAAAGTTAAAACCTGTGTTGCCCAGGGAAGCACAAACTGTCAGGTGAACAAAATTTATAGCCTCTCCACAAAGACACAGAGGGCAGTCTGGAGGGTCTTTCACACCAATTCGATGTAGGTGTTGCTGAAGAAAATCATGACCGATCAGAAAAAACCTGTCTAGGAAGACGCATTGGGACTGGGGATCTGGGAGAGCCTGCTCCGTGGTCCATTCTCTTTAATTCGACGAATGCATTTTCCCACGGATCTGGAAATATTTTTAAAAGGACTGCCGGCATAGCAAGCCACCAGAAGGCTGGGAGAGACTGCAGTCATGTTTCGCCAGAGAGTCCGCTTTTTCATTGCCCTGGAGGGATCCATTGAAATATAATAGTCCAGTCAGCACTGTTGAGTTCATGAATTTTTTCTCTGACCTCTATCGAGTCATTATTGCGTAAGGAGCAGAGTGTGATGATTGCAGACTGAGAATCTACAAGGAAGACAGCTCGTCTATAGGAAGTAGACGAATCCGTCAAGTGGCATATTGCTTGTCTCACAACCTCTATCTCCGCATCAAAGTTTGTAGCACTCAAGCCTGCTGCCACAAAGAGCCTCCCACCCCCAATGAGTCTAACACTAGAACATGATTCAAAAGTGCAAGAATATATCTTTCATCACCTTCTGCAGTCCACTTCTGCAGTTTTTGGATTTAGTATTACAGGAATGATTTTGTAAATTCTTCAAATGGATAGTGGAGGAATCTATAAATAAAAACATTTAAAAGAATCCTATTAATGGCTAACTCTTTCATTCAAAGGGCAACAAGTAAGCAATTGCTTCATGCTGTCTGTGTAAAGCTACTTGGTTTTAACGTTAAGGACCCTTTGAACAAGACTATTTAAAAAAGGCTTGAGTTCTACACAAGAGGGTACTTTCGTATTAATTTCACGCTATACATTAGCGAGTTATGACAGCGCTGATTTGCGTCGTAAGCTTTGCTGAAGTTCTCCAAATATCGTCAATGGAATGGAGTTTACATATGCCAAGGAAGAGGACATGAAAGTACAGATAGGATCGAGAATAGAGAACACCTAGTGAATGTCACCCATATTTATTATTCACAGCAAACTTTACAGGCAAGATCATTCGGACGTTTTCCAAACGTAGAAGTAAAGTATGTTCAGGAATAAATATTACAATTAGCTCCATCAACTAAGCAAAACCAAACAAGTTGTGCAGAACACATTTTTCCTACAAACAAATTATTACGGAAGGTTTCACCTATAATTTATATGGGTTCCAGTTACATTTTGAAAAACTGAATATTTCCTTGATAGCTCAAAAGTTTCCAATACATGCCATCTAAAATAATAGTGTCAAATATTTTTACTATTGAGAAGATAGGCAGCAACACTCGTTCATCAGGTAAGCGAATTTTTATTTAAGTAGAATCATGACTCTTAGAATATTTGACCTTGACCACTGGATGATAGTAGCCCCAAGTTCGGGAAATGTTCAAAAAATAGGTTCGTCGCCAAGAGCCTGGGTCCAACGATAAAACGAAACAAATTGAATGCTCATTTGCGCTTCATTAAAATTCAAACATGAAGACAGCGCCTGTTTATCAGAGTAGGATCTCCTAGTTATTATGGACCATCCCGTTAAGGAAACAGGTAATGAGCAATTTTTCCCTTTGACGCGGTTTGATCCGGACTAATCGAGGTACGTCCCTTCCGGGCCGCCAGAAAAGGTCAAAGAACCGATTTCCTTTTACTTCTGAGGAACCGACCTATAAAAAGAAACTTCGCATTACAGGCGGCCCTAATTTCCTTTTAATTTTGGCCCGTAATGGACAGTGCAGATTTCCACTCCTGTGCCACTGACACTGATAGAGCGATAAAGAACTGTTTATTTTACAGTTCGATACGCCCGTGACGTCTCATTATAAAAGTATACATATTTTGTTTTGTGTGTCAGTAGAGTGCATTTTTTTTTTCAATCTTTCGGTTTTGTGGTATGCGAAGGAAATATTTCTTGCAATAACTATCGCAATTGAAGAAACTGAGGCAGTTATTTTGCAACACACAAAAGCATCCCCCCAAGGAATTCGTAACAAAGTCCCCTTTTATAGGAACCCCATTTATAAAATGAAAATTCCAAATTTTCTCTTTCAGTTCAGTGTTTAATGGTAGTTGGAGTACAGTTGAAGGCAAACACGCTGAAAATGAATTTAATTTGTTTAGTTTTTGATGATATATAGAATAAACAATATTAAAATTTATTCTATGCATAAAATTTAATTCGCGACTTTTTGCGCTCATTTAAACTCCGAGTTTTTGCATCCATCTATGTATTGAAATCGTTTATTGAGGTTTAAATAAGGTCTCCATCTGTCTATCCGCATTTAAGCAAATTACACGATTGGCATTTCGAAAGGAACGAACTCATAATTTCTTCCCTTAAAATGTTTTTAAAAACAGACATTAAATGGGAGATTTTCGATTTATACTTTGATGCATTTTAATAACCTAGGCACTTTGATTTAATTTTATCTTAATTCTCTCGGGTAGATTGTATTGATTTAACTCGGCCTCCACACACCCCACAACACAACAATTCTTCATTGATTTTGTTTACGAAAGCAGCAAATGGACATAGTCATTTTGAACTACTGTCAAGTGACGAAGAATATATCCTAGTTGGAACCCCCGCCAACGTGAGGACTTTAAATACCTCTAGTCTCAAAACGAGCCCCTCTACAAACCGAATCGGGACTCGAACACACGACTCGACTGGGATGGTGCCTATTACGAGTTCACAATCACGACCACTCGGTTAGCGAGGCTCCAAAGTCGCTCTTAAGCAATACAGTAAACGAATGCATTCGAGATGGTTTCGCACTTTTCAGGTTTCCAATTAAAATTTGTATTATTCATCTCGACGAATTGTGGTGGAAAGTAGCAAATGCAACGCTAAGTTTTGACACCTTTAAGCGTCGAAAGCGGCTTAAAAAATAGGAAAAGGGGTTCATTCATTTTATTCATTAAAAATATTGCTTTAGGGTTGAATATTTATTTAGGATATTTTAATCAGCACAAGCATTTATAATTGTTCGATATGGATTACAATTTCATTAATGATGATTGAAACTTAGAAAAATTCAGCTTCACTGAAAAAGTTTAAAAATCATTTTATCCTAATTGGTCTTGGAATATCCCACGTGGCCATATTGCTACTAAAAAAAAAAATAGTGGTTTAGAAAATAGAATTTTCTTAAGAGTGATGTTTATGCATTCCATCTGTTTCAAGGTCAAAGTTTCATTAAACATCAAAAGGATCACTTATATAATTCGATTCATCTAATTTGTTGAAACATTAAAAGTTTGCAAATCCTTTTCGAAATCTCCCTTTGGTATTCAAAATATAATTTAGTGTATTATAAAATATATTTACTTTCGGAAAGCAATGCAAGCTCAATTACACAATGGAATCTCGTTTTTCTCTCATATCGATCACGCTTCATTGGAACTGGTTCAATAAAAAGACAATTTAGGAATAATTCATATTAAAACAATACGTACAGTACATCAGATGTTTTCAGTAGTCTGATGCATTGATTTTTCGAAAATCTCAATTAGACACTTGAGAGTCGTTATTGGTCATTTTACAAATTCTATGTTTCATTCTGTTTACTTATTCAAAGCTTAGAGAAAATGGTCTTGCAGTTTCACTTTCCTTAATGAAATCTAATTTTACACGAGATATTACTCATCGAACATTTTGCACAATTTTAATCTACTCTTCACGACTTTGATTGTATTTAAAACGGATTGTTTGAAGCCGTTGATTCGCCATGTCAAGCCGAATAGGAAGGTCTAAAGTAGTTTTGATCACATCAGCCTTTCAAAAAATAAATGTAATCTAATATTTATATTTGTACAAATATTTGTTGATATGTTTAATTATCTTTAATACATGAACAATTAAGTAATTGCTTTCCTATATGAAAAATATCCAAATTACATGATATATAACAAGCTATCGGTGTCAAATTTGATTTGCTACCAAATCAGTTGATCAGTAGTATAGGCATTTAAAAGGAATGTAACTCATTCTTTCTTTCCAACAAAAATATTTTTAAAAAGTGTCACGATTATATATATATACCAGCAATTTCATCTAAAATATTTCAGAATATCAAAAAAAAAATGAATTCTACAACTCTTACGGAGGAATATGATAAGTACCTGAAATTAATTTATACACGAGTGTTTGAATTCGCTAAAATATTGAACATAATTGAGACAAAAACTTACATCAGTCAGGAAAATAGGATATACTCTTAACTCTTCATACAATCACTTTAAAAACTCATCGCTATAAAAAAATATCCATGGAGAAATTTTATCGAAGGGAGAAATCTGATCCAATGCAGGGAGTCGTTATTCCATGACACCTTCGATCAAGATCAGGTACAAACTCCAATCAGCTCGAGAGCACACGTAAGCCCAATTCATGGCAAATTAAGTAAACCCCGAACTTTGTAAACTAATAAACTTGATATCTGGGCTTCCATGACTTGGATCAAAATCGTCAAGATTCATAAAACGAAACTCTGTTTTCGCATCACAATCGTCCAAGTTTAAAAGAAGAAACCTCAATACAATATTAATTTTGCCCATTATGGAATCAAACCCTTCAATCTGTGAATGGGTCGTTCCCATTTCGAACAAAACAAGACAATTCTGTGACGAGATGTTCAATTTAAATCTCAAAAGGAGTCTATGGTCCAAATTCCTTAAAGTCAAATTAGATACGGGGTTAACCTAAATACTTGTCTTCTGTACTTGCCCTTCGCGATCGAAACGAATTAGGAAAAAATAATGGTACTCACTTAAGTCTCAAAGAGGTGTCAAGAAAATTTTTCCATCTCGCCAAACGTCCAGCATGTTTCCCGCCAAGCGGAACGAGCTTTCCTCCCGGATTTAATAACAATCCGACGAATGAATGTAGAAGGAAGACAACAATCACGTTTTCGAATGGTACGAGAGAGAAAAAAAACCCCATAATTCTAATATTATCCGCTCTCTTGACCATATGGGTTAAGTTGAATGAAGAAAATTTCATTTCCAACCGGGTGGAGAAGGAGTGTTTTGTATTTATGCAAACAGAACATATTTAAAATCTTTTTAAAAACACTATTAAAAAAAGCCTTAATTTTTGTTCCGACTCTGGTGGTAAAAAAAGTGATGCGATTGAATCGGACGCTTGTGTTTTTACTCCTCCCAACGTTCTCAATCTAGTTCCGGAATCTATTGATGTGTATTATATTCCTTAAAATATATTTTCATCCAATTGACATTGATGTCAGTCAAAAAAATATACAAAAAGTATAGAGTGTTCAAATACTTATGAACAGTTATCTTTTTCACTTATAAATTTTTCCCTTTCAGCAGAGCTATAATAAACAACAAAAGGAGGCAAAAACAGTTTTGAATTTTAAAAAGAAGTGAAGGAGTAAATAAAAACGTGATTTTTCAAAAAGTTTGAAAGAGACTGCAAAAATCTACAGAGAGGGTAAAATATTGATAATGTAAAACTTAACGGTGTATAGAACTGAATAAAGGAGAATAAGTTTAGTAGACACTGTTCTAGAAAGCCGGTCTTTGCTTTGATTACATCAACTGCCGTCTTGATACGCTTTCCTTCGAAATATCATGCTTTATGCCATTCTATGTTATCAAGTTAAACATATAAAGTTCCATCAGTGTTTATTCCAAATACATTTTTCCGAGGCAGCTAATCATGTTCTTTCCTTGTGCTTAATCTTCTTATTGTGGTATTTTCAAAAACATTCCCAACGTTGGTAAGTATATAAATATTGCTCAAATCAAAACATTAGTTTATATACGGTATCCCAAATTTTTTTTCACCATCGATCAAGGTTATCCTATTTTGTTCTTCCCCTCTTTCATAGAAACAAAACTATAGAAGTTTTTTTAAACAAAATAAATTCCGCTTGAGGAAACTGCTAAACTGCTATAGATGATCAAACAAATGATCACAATCCATTCTTATACCACTTGCACCAACTATAAAATTATCTGAATCCAATTTTCTTCAAAATGAAATTTTAATAAAAGTAAACTAGTTTACTTCTCTAAAATTACGAATTTTCAGATTTGGTTAAAAAGTAAATTTAACATTTTATACTCTCGAAGTTTTCGTACATTTCTCAGTCAGTATATGTATATTATTCATCAATTACATGACTCAATACATCATATATTTTAAAAAATTCTATTTAATTGATTAAATGTCTCGTAAGAAATCTAAATCTGTTGGAAATAAGAAAGTTACTACGCAACCGAACAAAGTTAATAAAGCACTTAATAGTATTAAATTAAGAAAAAAATGTAAATTTACACATGTAAATAGGTATGAAATACATTGCAAATCCACTAAGAAAATATTCGCTTAATTTAGTCATCTTAGTTAGCGATGCATAAAGCACACTTTACCTTAAGAATTGGTTTTTGAAGCAAAGCGAGTTGTGAGATGGAGCTCTTTTCAATCTCTCTTCCTTTTGACACGGTGGCAGAGAGGTTTGTGTTCAATGTATGGAGTTCGTCTGATACACCAGAAAATAGGGTACTTGAACATTGGTCTCCTTCCAAGATTTCAATAATTAAATTATTCTTTTAATTTTTTGTATTTAAATAAATTTATTTCGAACAAATAAAATTTAATGCCACTCCTCCACCCCAGCACGTATAGTGAAAAAAATAATTACTTATACGATTGATAATCAACTTCAAACATCATAATATTCTATGAAGGAAAAAATGACAGAGTTGTGAAAACATCAAAAATATTTTTCTGATACTGCGAAAGGGCAACAACATTATTTTACTCTTCTACCAAGCGGCACTTTGCACAGGGTCTTGTCCCCGCAGTGCACTTCAGAGAAACGTCGCGAAATTTGTATTTTGACCGATAAAATATTTGCTTCCATTTCTATTTACATGACACGCACGATTATTAATAAATTAAGAGTGCTTTTTTTTATCAAATATTCAGCATTTACGCTTATATTTGTTTGGGCATGTTAAATATTGGAATGTATATATCCGTTAAAATCGCAGTTTAATTCATACTTGTGTCGACGGATGAAGAACAGGGCGCTCATCAGCAATACATCAAGAGGGAACTAAAAAGTTCTCCAAATGTCAAAAAAGTTCAGAGTCGGGAGACTGACGTAACAACTTGTCATTCTTATTACTTGACTTTTCAGGGGCTTCGACAATGCGGGGGCTTACAGCCCCAAAATACTCGGGTGATCTTCCCAACGAGGTCTGCCGATTTGGGTGAACATGATTTGACTCGCCTCAGGATGCCCTAGCGATCTTTTCTTTCTTTCTTTTCTTTTTTTGACATTCCTTTTTTTTTTATAACAATTGCTTATTTTGTTACCCCTTCATCTTACGGCAAGAACACACATATACTTTTATAAAAAGATATTTACGCGATAAACCAAAAACAAAATTGAATAAATGGTCTTTGTGTCAGTAAAACCAAACAAGGAAGTCCTACAACCCACAGAAAAATCTGTTCACCTACTATACTGTTCGAATTCATTGGGACAAGCATGTTTTTCTTGTCTGAGTTAGTATGTGATTACCAGTGGTGTCTTGAACCACCTCCAATCGGTTATATCTGCATAGAGGTAATGTTATAGATCGACCTTGATTATAGTTTACTCATTTGTTTGATTTTGGCGTATCAATTGTCTAGTTGTGAGCCTTTCAGTAAGGCAGCTGGTGATTATAAATTTGCGTTCATTGTAACATGTATTACTTTAACTTGATCTGAGATGGATATTTCTCTAAGAGAAAGCATTCTAAAGCAATCTCTCATAATGAACAGACTTTTATGGCTGTGAGAGATATAGATACGGTAGTTGGTGTGAGCAACTCAAGTGTTTCAAGAATTTTAAAGACATTTCAAGATTCCGGAACATTTTCTCCAAAATGAAAAAGGAAAATGTCGGTTCAAACGGAAAACTACTCTAAGAACTGATAAAAATATAATAAGAAAAGCAAAATAAGTCCAAGAAAGATAATCAAAGACCTTCAAAGGGTTTATTGGATTATAGTGTTGGAGCCTCTAGACCAGGGGTGTCCAACCCAAACGACCTTGCGGGCCACTTCGGAAAAACATTATACTCTCGTGGGCCGCACATAAAAATATGTACCTTTATATAATTGAAACAAAAAAAAAACAGTTATTGAGTGAAAATTTAAAATAGAATGAATTATTATTATTGTTTTCATTATCTTTCATGTATGCAGACATAGGTAATATAATAATGTTTATATAATATAATAATGCAATGATCAAATAATGTTTAAAATATTACAGTTGCCATTTTCTTGAAAATTACGATGTTCCTTTTGAACTGATCTTTCGTTACTCATTGTTGAAATTTGATTGTGCTGTCATTCGCGCAAACGATTAAGTATACGTTGGCCTTTATCTTAAGGTATCCGACTACGTTCGGAACCGTGATTTTAAAAAAGTACATAAATGGATATTTTTCATGATATTTAGTGTCACTTAGATTAGAATACATGTATAAAATTGTTTTAAGCACATTTTGACAAAAAAAATTTAAATATAATATTTCGGCTAAAAGTTAACTTAGAATAACCGTTTTTCAAAATGTTCTCCTTTTGTGAAAAATGCTTCTATTATAATAATATTTTGTCTGCATTTAGCTCAGACCTCTGAACAAGATTTTTGAAAAATTCACATTATTTGCAGAGTTACAACCCATTGAAATAATTATAGGGTTTTTTTTCTTAAAATTTCTCCCCTCTGTTGTCGTAAAACATGGATAAAACCATTTCTAAGTTATATATTTCAAAAATTCTAGTTGAGACTCTTTACAGAGGTCTGAGCTATATACAGACCAAATATTATTATAATAGAAGCATTTTTCACAAAAGGAGAATATTTTGAAAATGGGTCCTTCTATGTTCATTTTTTGTCAAAATATTGTACTTGAATAATTTTTTATTGTAATGATATTCTTAAAACAATTTTATATACATTTTCTAATCTAAGTGACACTAAATATCATAAATGTTATCCATTTATACGCTTTTGCAAAATCACGGTTCCGAACGTAGTCGGATACCTTAACCATCCTGAATATTTTTTTAAAATTTGAAAAAAAACATCTCTGACTGCCTCTTGTTTTTTTGGACACTCCAAACAGAAATGGAGGAGGAGAAATGAAAGTCGCACACACAGAGAATCATGTACCATCCATAGTAAAGGATATGCATAATGCAATTCGGAATTTATTAAAAAAGTAAATTATTATAGAAAAATCAAATATAACGGATTGATAAAATATAAATCTCTTTTAATCTAAAGGACATTTCTATTATCAAAAAGGATTTATTTTAAAACAAGAACAGGTAACAGCAAATATATTGAAGATTTGTATATATATATATATATATATATATTATAAATTTCCCCTCAAATAAATTTCAAAATGAAAAAGCTTTAAAAACCTGATATTTAAAAAAATTTTGAAAAGAGTCGCCTGGCCGCAACTTACGTACTTGCGGGCCATATGCGGCCCGTGGGCCGCGTGTTGGACACCCCTGCTCTAGACTATACGGAAAAGACTTCTGTAAATTAGCATTAAGGCAACAAGACCGACGAAAAAGCAATTTCTAGTTCAGAAGAAGGTGGAAAAACGCTTAGCATGACCCAAAAATTACCGATCCTGAACTGTTAACGACTAGAAGAAGGGGATTTTCCGTGATGAACCACATTTATTTGTGCAGGGATGCAAATTTAGTGTAGGTAGACGAAGTGAAGATCAATGCTACAGATCATACTCAACAAACTATAAAACACCCTTCTAAACAAATGTTTTGGATTTTTTTCACAACAAACGACACTAGAAGCTTAGTTCCTCTGAAATCCATGACGAATTCTGTCAAATACATATAAATATTACGCAGTAGAATTATTGCATTCATGGATGTTATATTTCAACATGATTTGTGATGGCCTCTTATCACAATTCGATATTGGTCCAGACTTTTTTGAGGGAAATAAAATAAAAGTGCTTAATTGGCCTGGAAACTCCCCAGACCTAAATCCTATTGAAAATTTATGGTATATTCTCAAGGATCGCTTAGCTAAGATGAAATTGCACGACAGCAGAACAAATAATAAAAAAAGTGCTATACAAATGTGGTTTCATGATGATGAAGTTAGAACATGTGCGCTGCACTTTAGTTGAAGTCAATATTTCGTACATAACATGAAGTCAATATATTAGTATATATTTCGTACTAATATAGAGGTTTTTCCGTCCACTTAAGGTATGTAATGATTAAAAGCTAAGGTCCGAGAAAAAATTATTTTCTTACCGTTTGTCCCAATTAATTCGAACAATATAGTATTCAAAATGGGGATAACTGAAAAGAGAGTTATCGTTATTTCAATAATAGCTGTCGTATTGTTGTTCTCTTTGGATTTTCTTCACATTTTCCACCAATTCAAATTTACTTTGTTGAGATATCTCTCCGTTTATGATCTATTTCGGCTGGCATGGAAAAAAGGGTATCATTTCAAACATCCACCTCGACGAGTGAGGAGCGGTTGGTTCTTCCGAATTCTACTTCTTTCTGTAAGAATAAGTGTGTCTGTAATTTGCTTTCAAATTTTCCCATTTCCACCTTTTAGTGGTTCAAAACTACGAGGTGTATTAATTGTGGTTAGCAAAGGATGCTAATTCACTGAAGCATTGACGAATATGTTCCTTAAGACAGTTTAATTGATTATTAATATCGAACTCTTAAAAACAATGAAAAAATTACGAGTAAAGGATTGTGATTTGCTTTAATCTACCTTGCGCACTGAAGGAACCCGAGCCTTGGTCCCCGTAATTTTAAACCACAGTCAAGTAACGAGGATAACACCTGAGCTATCACCTACTTCTCCAGACTCTACTCCACGTCTATGGGAGGACTTTGAGCCACGACAGATTTTATGCGCACAAGTCTCTCTAAAAGGTGAAATTTCAGTAGCACAAGATTCGAACCTGCCACCTAACAACTTAGGCCTTAAGTTGGTGACCTTGACCACTAGGCTACTAAGGCCGCCAATGAAGTTCTCATGAAGGGAAATCTATCCGAGTGCCTTTCTCAGTTAACCCCCGTAGGCCCGCAGACACATTTCCTGAGATTCCTTTCTCACCTACGCTCTCTACACGTTGTTGCTCTGACTCCATATTATTATATTCTAATAGTGGGAAATTTCGCAATGTTCAAATTAGTTTTACGTAGGTATCCGCCAGGTAAGCATTTCCGATAGCTTAAAATCTAATACAAGATAAAATGCAAATTCTAACAAAAGAAAAGTGTACCAACAAAAACTTTTTCAAGTTCAAAAAAAGTCATGTTGTAGCCCCAGCTATTTTAAAAACCTCAAATAAATCTAATAAAAGGGCTGAATTTTTAAAAAATATTTTTTTTATTTATTCTGTCGGCAGAATAAACGAGAATACATTTTTTTTAAATTGCCAAATCGATATTATAGCGTGAATTTTCATCAAAGCTAACGTTCATTTAAAAAGTTCTCCGGATTTATCGAATCAGAGTTTCAGGAACAAGATGATTGGTTTGAATATATTTTGCTATACGCTAGAAACCCCAATATTAATTTTAAATAGAATAGAAAATTTTTAATTACTCACTTGAGGCATGCATTTTAAGGCGATTTTTAATCCCATTTAGAATTGTCTAATTTAATCCAATTGCTCAAAATTTCATAGACGTGTCGGGTTTTTTTCCCCGTGTCTTTTCTATTTGCTTTATATTTTCGGAGTAATAGATCCTTATTTTAGGGATAGTGTCTCCAATTAAAATTTAAATTATTCCTTTTTGAAATAATTCGCAAATAAAACTGTGTAAAAACTATTGCCGTTGAACCGAATATTTTCGAACCATCGCCAAATGACAACCTGATCCACTGCTTAATCTGAGGTATTTCCTTAACATAGCATAGTGTAACTAGGGTACCCAACTGAATTTTAAAGTGCAGCAACTCTCTTTAATTATTCCACTCTGCAGTAAAATAATTTAACATGCATCCCATTGCTTTCCACTGCAGCTATTTATTAGTATGAGAAGTTTGAAGTCTCGATTCAAGCAAACCGTCGAAGAGTTCGAGACTGTGTCCAGCATGCTGTCGCTCTGTTATGCGACGTGTGGAGCAACATAGGCCCTTGTTTCGAAGTGTGACGAGGATGAAAAATTTATACATGTACTGGACAGCCCCTCATGTACTGGAGTCGATTCCCGCTAAATCTTTCGGGTCTTAAAGTTCCTATGTTTGAGAACTCAACCCCAGTTCTGGTGTCGACCACATCTTCTTATGGTAGCTCAAAATTTAAATGATGCCACCACTGACAAAAATGGACATCTTGTAGTATACAAACGTAATGAATTGTAATTCCTCAACAAAAAAATTCCTGGTGATTTTTATTAACATCTTATTTTAAAACAACAAGAGGGCTGCTTGCAATGGACCTCGTAATTTTGAATTTCGGCCGAGAGACGAAGCCGACACCTGTGTGGCCACTCACACTCCAGCTTCTTCTCCACGTCATGTGAGTGAGTGAATATTAACATCGCACTGTTCAGCTACACGAGGGCTTTTGGCGACGGACCACGTCATGTGAGACCTTTAAGCTTTGACACGAATCATTCGTCATGGTGCATCAAATACAGGGGCGTGGCTACCAATTATACGGGGCCCCCAAGCTACAAGGGCCCCGACATGTGTAACTACAGTCCACTGATAGAGCTTCCATATCTAAAAAGGGTCCCGAAGGAATTTCGATCCAGG
Organism: Trichonephila inaurata madagascariensis; assembly: GCA_019973955.1. Taxonomy (NCBI): domain Eukaryota; kingdom Metazoa; phylum Arthropoda; class Arachnida; order Araneae; family Nephilidae; genus Trichonephila; species Trichonephila inaurata. The sequence goes on from BMAV01019239.1 coordinate 1,657,357, forward strand.
GCCCCCACAGCGCCAGTGATCAAATAATTCCCCTATATATAAGACGACCGCTCTAAGATAGAGATAATTGTTTATTTAATTAAACGTATGCAAAAGCTATTATGAGAAATGAATACCCTCTTCTCTTTTGGCCCTATAATTTTCCAGTCAAAGAAACCTTCCAAAAACTTTCTCCCACGATCACTTCATTTCAAACTCAATGTTTCTGTTATCAAAACACATGACATTCTTCCCAGATATATATTTAAAAAGAGGTGTTGGAAATGTTGGGTCGGAGCACCTGATCCCCGTAGGGGTCTTCATCTCCTTTCTTTCAAAAATTGGGTGGTTAGCTTTATCAATCAATACATTGCCCTTTTTTAGTTTTAAAATAATTATAAGTAAAAGAAAAATATGCCAGATTGAAAGAAATTTACGGTGCCTGCCGTTAAGCGGCGGCGGAAAAAGCTATTACGGCGGTGAGAGGCCGGCGAACCGGTCCGATCACCGCTCGACTGCGGGATGGCCGCCGGAGCGACCGTATTTACGGATCTTTAGTGAAGTATACGCCGTCCAATCAGGGGGCAGCTACTAGCATGGGGGTGTGGTCAGGCAGGAGTTTGGAAAAATGAGAGAAAAATTTGAGAAGAGAAAAAGTGTGGGAGAGCGAGTCTCTCTATTGGTCGAGCAACTCGCCTCCGATTGGAGGAACGAGTTACTCAGAAAAGTAGGAATGAATGAGAGTGAGAAATTTTAAAGTAAGATATTACGTGGTCTTCTAAAATTAGGATCGGGAGTATAAGTTTCAATTTTCTTTAGAGTTTTGTTATCAATTCTTTCTAATTTATCAAAAAAGGAGATAGAGATAGTTTTAATAGTTTCCCGCACGGTTTTGAGTTGAAGCGCAGATCTGATATCCGCGTTTCTCACAAACCATGGGGAGTTGGTTAGTTTTCTAATTATCAGATTTTGAGCATGCTCTAGGAGGTCGATGGTAGTGCTAGCCGCATGTCCCCAGATTGGGGAGGCGTATAGGATTACTGGTCTGAGTAAGGAGGTATAGATAAGCAATCTGTTTTTAATCGTCAACGGAGAGTTCCGAGTGAAATAGGGGTAATAAATGCAAGCTAGAGCTCGGATCTTGGATTTAATATTTAAAATATGGGGTTTGAAATTTAAGCTTTCGTCTAGGGTGACGCCAAGATATTTGACGTTTTTGGACCAGGGAACCGGGTGATTCTGTACGTGTACGGGTGGTGGTTTGGGAGTTCCGCCCCTAGCGGAGAAGAAGACTGCTTCAGTTTTCGTCGGATTAATGGCGATTTTCCATTTTCGGTACCAGTCCTCTAGCTCCGCTAGGTGCCTGTGTAAAAAGTGTGTAATGCAGACTTTGCTATTGCTTTGCGCCAGGATCGCTGTGTCGTCTGCGTAGAGACAAATGGTCGTGCGGCTAGTTTTGGGGATATCATTTATGTAAATGTTAAAAAGTGTGGGGGAGAGGAGGGCTCCTTGTGGCGCCCCCGCTCGTATCTTTCTGGTCGAAGAATGAGTATCGTTGACTCTGACTGCGAAGCTTCTGTTAGTTAGAAATGATTTAATTATCAGAATTAGTTGGGGGGGAGTATTAATCTTGATGAGCTTGTATAGCAAGCCCGTATGCCAGACACGGTCGAAGGCTTTCTGGATGTCCAGAAAAATTGCCCCGGTGTACTTTTTATCTTTAAGCCCCGTCTTGACGTACTCAACTACTCTTAGCAACTGGTGCGAAGTCGAGAGTTGAGTCCGGAAACCGTGCTGTTGAGAAATGAGAATATTATTGTTAGTAAGATGGGTGTTAAGTCTCGAGAGAATTATTTTCTCTGCGAGTTTGCTTAACACTGGTAGGAGACTTATTGGTCTATAGCTATCGGCAGAGCTGCGAGGCTTTTTGGGCTTTAGAATAGGGATGACAGAGGCAGATTTCCAGGAGTCTGGAAAGTGCCCTGTAATGAAAATATTGGAGATAATATTAGTGATTTGAAAAATTACAAAGAGTGGAAGATTTTGTAAGATTTTGTTAGTTATTCCTTCCCTGCCCGGAGCTCGTTTGACTTTAGATTTCTTTATGTATTCGATGATCTCCGAAGGCATGTATTTTTAAAAAGTATATATAAAGCAGTATATTTAAAAAGAATGAAAGAGAAAAAAAAAGTTTCCTCTTTTTATAGGAAGCCATTTTCAGAGTTCACTTTTCGCCCTGGAGCTAGTCGCGGGCCAGGCCACTGAAGACCGGTTTTTTTTTTCAACATAAGAGGTGAACTTGGTCCGAATCGGCGGCGAAAAAAGGCTTTGACCTTACCGAAGGTCTCTGCTTTTTTTTTCACTCCAAAACCCTCCTCTTTCGCAACACTTTTTTTGCTGCTTCGTTTGTTTATGGATGCACTTTCGCGCGCTTCCGCGTTCGAGCGCTTCTTTTCCGGCATCCCAGGAGCAGAAGCACACCGCATTCGGAAGGAAGAAAGTTGCCGGGGCTTTGTTTTCAAACGTGAAGTAAGTGAAAATTTTCCCTCTTTTTTTTAAAAAAATTTTTTTTTGTTTCTCTCGTTCAGCTTTGTGTGTTGTTATTGTCAGTTGAAGCATCTGGCAAGAGACTCGCAACAAAGCTTCTTCCTAGAAAAACATCGAATTTTATTTAATATTTGTAAAAATTTTGATTAAAAAAATCGATAATTAGATACTTTTAATTTTGTCGAAACACTATGAAAGAAATCAACCTTTAAGCATTAAAAATATTTGATTAAAATGTGTCAAAATTGAGATTTTTTTCCCCTCCTTATTTACTATTCGTTCATTATGTACAATTTAAAATGTTGCAAAAAAGATTGTTTTAAAAGAAGTAACTTATGTATTCATGTGTTAAATATTTTGAAGGAATTGAAAATAAATCTTATGTTACTGTCATATTTTTCTCAAAATTCTTTAATTTCAGTAAAATAATTTAAATGACATTGTTATTTTGAAATAAAATAACAATGATAAACAATATAACATAATAGAATTTTGATTATGGGAATTTAACAACCGTTCAAAATATGACACACAAGCAAAAGCATGGCACACCAGTCTCCACCCTTGTCTTTACAATCCACCCCTGTCTAATGCTATACCTTTTTTTTTAATACTAAGTGAGTTTCATTCCATTAAGCATTTACAATTAAAAGAATGTTTGCTATTCATGAAATAAAAACAGTGTTGTTTTTTTTTATCTTACCTGAAGTCAGTTCAGAATTTGGCGCGTATTTGTGTCCCCCGAACTCGATTTGAACGTTATAGGCAACAAGTTCCGAAAAATTCTGTTATTTTCCAAAAGAATTCTTAAAGAACAATAAATAATAATAATTGATGATGAAGAATGTTAAATCAAAGTATCAATCTGCTTTTTGATAAAAAAAAAAATCTCAGGATCAAATCTTCCGAAGTAATATAACAGCTGTACCAAAACTTATAAAATTCAAAAAGATTTTTCAATAAATGATTTTTACAAGAAAATGCTTACCCTGAGTTATCTTTCAGAGATCCTTATGGAAAAAAATAAGACAGATTTTTTGAAAGGTACGATTTGAAATAATTAGAATTTTTATAAGAAATTCGATATTTTGGCCAAAATTTGAATGTTCTGTTCAACTATATATAATCGGATACATTAAAACTCTTATGAATTTCAATATGATTATTCTCTTTGGTTTTCATGTATATAATAAAGTTATATATATATATATTTCAATATTTTGCTTATTAATGTCAAATCTTCCCTTTACTTATTTATGAATATAATTGAAATGAACTGAATGGAATAAGTTCAAATTAACTTAGAAAAAAATAATGACATAGCGTATGTGTAGTAAAAAAACTAGATGTTGTTGTTGCTCATGCCACCTGTCTGACATAGTCAGAACGAGGCCCACGAAATTTATCGTGTCAATGGGCTAGAAGTACGCCTGTCGTTGGCCTTAGCCTTGAGCACCATACAGGTGACAGTACGATTTAGCTCGGTGAAATTCCCGAAGGAACGATAGATGGCGACACCACCTTCCACCTCCACAATTTAGGCATGGAACTGAATTGGAGGGAAATTTTCTCCAGTTCCCTGCACTCGTGATTCAGCCCACAAGACTTTCGGACCCACTGATTTAACGAGCACGTACTCGGAGGGTATTTGGCGGTATGGGCATCGAACCCAGGCCTTCCGGTCCGGAGTTTGGTGCTCTAACCACTAGGCTACCCACGGCTATAAGATGTAATTATCATCACTGGACCCGTGAGACTGATTTGGAAGCTTTTTCAGAAATTTTGAATTGGGTGTGTCAATCTAACTCTAAGCCATATCTCTATAATTGACTTTTTTGATGTGTTTTAAATGTGAATATTTAAATACATAAATAAATAAATTTCATATTCAAAGGAAGGAACTGCGTTCGCGCGCGCAAGAACTTACAATTATATTCATTACATATATTCTACATTCTTTTCATTTGGTTACATAATTTAATCGCGTTTTCATGGGAAAATTGGAAAAAGATGTATGTACAAAACATTGTTAAGTAACTAAAGTTTTTTCTGAAAACTATATTGATACAAGGTTTCTGTTTCACTTATTTAACAGCTGAACCCCCCCTTGTTTAGTTTCTCTTGTTGTACCTAGGGTTTGCAATATCGGACCAAAAGTTCAATACCAGTATTCGGTATTTTTTAGATCTTAATACCGGGATACCGGTTTTAATACTGGTAGTAGAAGTTTTATGGGGAAAAAAGAAAATACAGATATTTCTTTGTTTTATTTACCAGTTAACGTAATTATGTACAAAAATTAGCAGCCGTTGAAAACGCTCTTTTGTTATCTAAGCTAGTTGGTGGTATTGTTAGCAATACGTGATATATACCTTTCCAAGTATTTACTTCTAAATCTCTCATCTTCAAATAAATCGATTTCTCTTCGGATGGTTTTGGATACAGCTGATTTCTGTATTGTATTTTGGTTTGTTGAATTATTTTTTCGTTGTAGCTAATTTTAATTTTTGTTCAAGAGACAATTCCTTTTCACTGTCGACATTAGGGTCATAATCATCTTCGATAACTGTATCGAATTCTTCCGAATGCGGATAAGGTTTGTGGGTAGTAAAATTTACTATAAACTTCATTAGTTAGTCTCTTTTCTTCTTTTTCATTTTCATTTATAAAATCATGATGATATGCAAATACAAGTATGACAGTTTAAATACCAATTTAAAAAATATCGAAATGTCTTCACAACTACAACTTTGTTTTTTCACTGATACAACTATCAAACTACGACTCCTGCGCGTGTGCAGTATCGCTCCGAGCTGAAACAGAATAGTTTTGGCCCGCTGCCTTCGATGATTCACATATTTTATTACTTCTCTTGATCGTACGATGCCACTTTTTTTATATTCACAGTCACCCGTTAGGGAGACATACAAACAAAAATGTGTACTATTTTGCTAGGTTGGCGATCCCTGAACATATAGAAGAGACAATAAAAAAAAAATGTCTAGTAAATACCGAAAAACTGATATTTAAGCGTGTGAATACCGGTATTACAAAATTGTAAAAATGGCTCAAAATACTAGTATTCGGTATCCCGGTATACCGGGATTGCAATCCCTAGTTGTACCGGTTTTTTACAATGGAAATGTATTATGCTTTTCTCGTATTACTTCTCACAACTTTCGGACAACACTTTCATTTCTTACTATTACATTGAATACTATCATTCCAACACACTTGGGGGTCATTCATCTGCTTTATCTGATTGTATTTTTTTAATCATCATTCACTTTTTGTTTTTCATTACTGAAGATTCAGTTAAATTAAAATTATAAAAATGTATTAATATGCTTTTTTAAAGAAACTTTCGGGCAACAACATTTTTAGATCAATGAACCTATTAATTATTAGAATCCCAAGTCATTAGGTCCTTAAAAATATATTATTATTCAAGTAAAAAGGAAAAAAGCATGAAATTAGAGAGTCTCCACCCAATGAATCGCGTTTCGGCATATTTTAATGACCGGAAACTGCACTAATTTTAAAGTAAAACCCTAAAAAAGCAACCCTTTTTAAAAAAACTCTATTGAATTTTGCTTTAATTCTTTCCCTATTATTATTGTTTTACAACTGATTTGATGTTCCAATGCTTCTGTCCAGTTATGCATTCGAGTTCTTATGAATATGTGTTTATAAACATCACTCTCGAAAGCACTGGCGTAGCAAACTCTGAGAGGGCCCTGTATCAAAATTCCTTCGGGGCTCCTTTTAAGATATGGGAGCCTTTTTAGTGAACTGTAGTTACATATGTTGGGGGCCTCTGTTGCTTGGTATCATTCATACGGCAGATACGGCGGTAGCTACGCCCCTGCTCGAAAGCCGCGTGAGAGATATTGGCTATGGAAATCGTTATTTTGAGCCTCGGTCAGCTCCATTCACCACACGACATAAATTTGAAAATTTGGAGCTACGACAAGTTGAACGCGCAGTAATCCATCTACATGGCGAGTCTTCAGTGGCATCTGGGTTTTAACCCGCTATCTGGCAACGCTAAGCAGTGGCGTAATGTACACTTCCGCAACCCCCGCATGGCGATCAAGACGCCAGAAAAAAAAGAGCCTAGCTATCAAGGAGCCTTAAAATAGAGAGCCTAGCTATCAAGGAGCCTTAAAATAGAGAGCCTAGCTGTAATGCAGCCTAAACTGCGCTTAGGGCTGTGGTAGTGGTCGTGACCATGACTATCGGGTTGCAATCAATATTTTTTAAATATATTTGAATATAATTTTATACACAAAGTATTATTTCAGATTCTTTCAAAAACTCTATGGAATATATTTTATTTATGTGGTTCAATGCCACAATTAGCATAAGGCGCGGTAGCCTGGTGGTCAAGGGAGCTGACTCGTGGCCGGGGAGTTCCGAGCCTTGTACCGCTGAAGACCCGCCGTGTAGGGAAGCGATGCACGTTAAATCTGTAGAGAGCTCAAACGTCCTCCCGTTGGTGTGGTTGTTAGGAGAAGGGGTGCCAGCTCAGGTGTCGTCATCGTCACTTGAACAAGGTTCAAAATGCGAGGTCCGTCGCCAAAAGCCCTCGGGTAGCTGAACAGTGCGACGTTAATACTCATTCACTCACTCACGCAAGAATTACCATTGCGAAAATTTTATAAAGTTCCATCTATTCGTGGGAAAAAAATTCTGTATCAGTAATACCGTAAGTGGATTATTCTAGAATTTTATGTTTACATTATATATATATAATAATTAAAATTGAGTTTGGTTGTTCTTGCCTACACAAACGTAATTTCAACACTTCATTTTTAAAATATAGAATATTTTGTTTTTACACATTAAGTTTTTATAAAATATAGAATATTTTATCACTTCTGATGGGGATTTCTCTTATCCAAAACCAGGAGTGCTGTTTTGAGCCAACTAAGTAAGCACTACAGGAAATTTTTTTTTGCCTTCCCATGGCGGCATTTTTACCAAGAATTTGTACCTTTACTACTTTAGAAATAGATATAATATTTTCACACTGATTCTCAGTAAACTTTGTAAATGAAAAATAACTTATAATACAAAAAAGTAAACTTAAATAGCTATCTTAAGCCAGTCAAATATTTAAATGTATATTGTTACGTGGATCCGAGGGTTCGGGGATTGTATGCAAAATAATCACAAAGAAAATAACACAGTTCTTTAACAGCGATGCGATTTTATTATCAAAAATCCAATCCTTTAAATACAGGATTCAGCAGCGATATTCACAGAGTAAATATCCAAAGGTTTTCACACCTTCAACAGCAATCAAACACAATAACAGTGTTTAAAAATACACGTAAGTAAAGATTATTCACAAGCACAGCCGAACTAATCGCTGGTCAAAACAATCCTCACTACTCGCTGGTTTAATCCAGACTCCTCCCCGTCCTGGCAAGCATCTTTTTATAGGCGCGACAGAAACTTCCAGAAATATAACAGCTCGTGTCATTGAACGTGACACTAGTGGAGGGATCTACTACTTTCTAGAAGATTCCAGAGGGTTTCGAACTCGCCAACATGGTCGCCAATGACGCCAAAATGGTCACCAAAGTCACCAAATTGGTCGCCAACTTAGTCGCCAAAAATGATGCCAACTTGGTTCTACCGCCATGATTTCGCAAAGTTCACATTGGATCGCCATTATAACGTAAGGGTCGGCGTTGCTTGTGAATGTGGTACAATTTTAACATGAAATAAACATAACATAGAGTAATATAAATGCATTAAACACTCAAATACAAATTATTTACTCTAAAAATTCGTAACAATATGTTACTACAAGTCTACTAAATAATTTTAAAGAAAAATGAGAAATACGGAAAAACTCCCCAGTTTTTATTAGTCATAATATTTTTTTAAACTCCAGAAGGCAAAAGACAGAATAGCTTTTATGCAAAGAGCCGCGCTTTGCCAATCCCTACCATTCACATGCTAGTTCCAGTGAGGGGCTCAATCTGTCGTAGTCATGGTCTTCACGTTAGCAGGGCATAAAAGTTCGGAGCTGCCGTTTTAAATACTTGAGCGTAGTAAAAATATTACATGAAATGTCGCCTGCTTCAGAGTAGTACGTTAAGAAGCAATTCCCCCAATGCCAGGCGACAAAATTAATCATCGTTTCATGATATAGATGCTTGAATATTTAAAAATGAGCGAATGTCTGTAATAACTAAAAAAAAAACACTTTCTTACATGAATTTTCTTTTCTAGATTGAATTTATGATCAGAGTAGTTTAAAAACATTTTGACTCTAAAATATAGAAAATTTGAATACCAGTTTTCTTTAAAAAATGGGAAATGAATACGAGTCGCAAACATTTAAAATATGATCTAGGAATTGTCTGTAAATTCTAGTAGAAACAATCCAAAAGATTTCAAGATGGAAATGAAGCCGCTCTTTTCCTATTTTTGTGCACTTGATTTAAATATTTCTTAACATTTCATTAGTTTCTAGTGCATGATTAAAATTGAATTCCACGCAAGTCGATTTCTAAGAAACAAAATTCAGTGAAGGATAAAAGGGGCGATTAGCAGACTAATAGTCATTTGGGCAATTTAAGAAAAATAATATTATCTAAAAAAAAATTGATTCTTTCAGAATATTCATTGAACGAAATTAATTTTTTAATGAGTATTAAACCAAAATTTTATCACAAACGATCGTGTTAAGAGAGAGGTATATTTGTTTTGAATAACTGATTTAAACAAAATAAAATAAATGTTTTGATTCTTTTTTACTAACATCGGACTCCGAAGGAACTGTCAAATGACAATGACTACACCTGAGCTGACACCCAATTCTCTTAACTTCCGTACGACGTCAACGTGATGACTTTGAGCGTCGACAGTTTTAATGTGCATCCCCCCTCCATGACAGAATTTAAATGGCATCATGAAGAAAAATAATGCTGGTCACGAAATATCACTGCAGCGCTTAATGAGCTGTACATGAAGGAAGTTTTCCACCAGAGTTTCGTGTAAAACAATGCTTTTTATTATAGGCATGAGCATTTATGAGAGACTGAAAGCGGGGTGCCTGAAAAAAAAGGAGCTCTTCGAGGATCCCGATTTCCCCGCCTCGCAGGCATCCATATTTTACCATCAGACGCCCCCTTTCCAGTTCGTGTGGAAAAGACCCAAGGTAAGAATAATACATTATGTTTTTAAAAAGCAGTACTTATCCTCAATACCTTTGCATTAGAGTAGCTCAATGCAGTTGACAATCGCTCTGGAATCTCGCCAATTTCTCCACTTTCAGACTGCCAAAGACTAGATTGTATGATTTATATACTATAGATCTTGATATGTCTCTCTCTGGTCTTCATATAGTTCCTAAGGTATAAGCTCAAATGTTGTTTTTGCTATCTATCATTTACATAGACATTCGGACCTCTATACAACGGAAAATCCCGGAAAAAATTTCGTTATATGAAAAATTCGTTATATATAGGTTCAACTTTTAATATACTTTATAAACCACATTAAAAAAAAAAACAAATTTTAAATTCATAAACACTATATATTAAAAAAAGTAATTTTTCACAACTTTTTAAAATTAATATATGTTTAATTTATATATCTTACCCATCAAAAAAGAAAGGAAGAAAAACTGCAAGGAAAACAAGAAAAAAGAATGTCGAAGAATTCACTATATTTTTAATATTAAAAAAGTAATTTTATACTAAAATTAATGAATTTTAAGGGCATTTTATAATTTAAAGCATACAAGTAATATTAAACACACATTATTTTATAATTATAACGTGGGGACACGGGACAACTCCACTGAGGGTGAAAGAGGATATCGAAGATATTTCTAGTGAGCTGGGCAATGGGGGTTAAGGGTTGCTCTTCTTGAATGAAACGTCCAGAACTTTATTGCTCTCAGCGAGTTAGGATCTTATAAAACCAGTTCAAGATTTATGACCACCATAAAATGTGTTAAAGAGAGAATAACTTGAAATTTTTTTCAGAAATACTTTAAAAAAAGGGAGAACAAAAATTGAATCACAAAAGAAAAAGTTCGTTAGATAGAAAATGCACTTCGCTATAGTGAGGTTATTTTACAAAGAAAATAGCGCTATGTTCAAGGTTCCAGGAAAAAGTTCACTATATAGAAAAATTCGCAATATAGAGGTTCGTTATATAAAGGTTCGACTGTATTTGATTTTAAGAAATCAATAAACAGTTTTAATTACTTTAATTTTCATTAAGATTTATGATTGGCTAAACACTCTCCGGCTTACATGGCCGCGGTTGCCAAGGGGTTATGGTCACGAACTTGTGGCCAGCGAGTCATGGGTTCGAGTCTTGGTGCCACTGAAGACCCGCTGTGTATAGGGGCTGTCGTGGACCAATGTATGATATGGCACCAGCTCAGGTGTCACCCTTGACCTTTGACTGAGGTTCAAAATTAAGAGGTCCGTCGCCAATCTCTCATATGCTGCTTTATAGTGTGACGTTAATATGACTTTTTTTTTCTTTCACTCCCTCTCCAACTTGGATGTAACCAGGTGCATCATGTAGATCAGGAGTCTCCAACCCCCGGTCCATGGATCAAATACTACCGGTCCACACAAGAAAAATTAAATTATTTCCATTTTATTGACTGTGGTATATTTTTCTTGGATTTGTGTGTGGGCTGCTGTTGATGAAAATCATTTTATATTCCTTGTAAAATCCCTTTATATTCATTTTTGGTGTAGCTATATGTTATTCTGAAGACACGTTAAAATACTATTAAAATAAAATGATTAAATCAAAACAATCTAAAATATAAACAATCAACGTCCTCCCCCTCAGCGGGCCGCGACCGCACCGCGGCGAAAAAAGGTTGGGGAGCACTGATGTAGATAATAAAGTTAGAAATGCGTAAAAAGAAGTATTTCAAACGTAACGAAGAAACATCACCAAGGTATTCCGAAATCGCATTTCCCAAACACAGCAAAATCCACGGGGGAGACAATTAAACGGTTGTAATGCGTCATAAATTGGAACTACGAAGCAGTTATGCAATGCTTGGAAGGGAAAAATTTGAAACAAAAAAAAAAACATGTTTCAAGGAACTAAATAAAATATTTATTAAAAAATCTCGCTTACACACATAATTTGTCTATGTGTGTATTACACACATTCTTAAATCTTATTATTTAAAGTATTATCACATCATGGGAGCACTCGGATATTATCACATAATGAATAAAAGTATTTCATTGTTTAAAAATTACTTTTAAGAAAATCACGTGAAAGGTTTGATAATTTATTTTATTTTGTTGCGCTATTTGAAAGACATTTTTCTTCATTTGGAATTGTGTGTAAGTTAAGCACGTCCTTTAAAAAGGAATCGGGTAAGGAGCTCCTGAAATAGTTTTTACAAAGGCAAAAAAAAAAAAAAAAAAAAAAATTGCATTACGATCTTATACTTTTACACATTTAACCGAAACAAATTGCTCGTACTTTATCTCTCGCATCAGCCATTTTTCTTCAGAGAGTTCAAGTTCTTCTTGAGAACTAAATACTGGCGCGTTTTTTTTTTTATTAATTATTTTTAATTATTGTTTTTACACCGAAGTTGGCAATTTTTTAGCTTGACGATAAAGTGTAACGCACATTTTTAAGCATTTTAAGTGCACGCTATCTTAAGGGTTCTGCATTTCAGTGGGTGAGTGAGTGAACATTAACGTAGCTCTGTTCAGATACACGAGGGCTTTTGGCGACGGGCCACGTAATTTTGAACCATGGTCGAGTGACGTGGACAATACCTCACAATGAGCTGGCACCCCTCTCTCCTAACTACCCCACCACACCAACGGGAGGATGTTTCAGCTGTCGACTATATTTCATGTGCATCGCTCCCCTACACGGCGGTTCTTTAGTGGTACTGGGCTCGAACTCGTGACATGCCAGCCACGATCCGATACCTTGACCACTAGGCTACGTGGCCATCGCATTTCAGTGGGAGAGAAGCAGTAAAGAGGTGCGTTCTTTAATCACGGCTGATACAGCAAAATAAATGTTTTCAAATAAAAATTTTCTTCGAGTATTCATTTTTTTGAAGTTATACTTCTTTTGGGGCGTTAGAGAAATAGGATGAGGGTGAATTTTTACGATGCGTGCGCACACCGTCACGGATGTGAAAATGCTTTGTCTAGAAATATACAGAACGTTACAGATCATTGCCACCTTCGAAATTCTCAGAAAAAATACTTTTCTCCATTTCCCTGAAGAGAAAACCCGGATTTGAACCGGGGACCTCTCGATCTGCAGTCGAATGCTCTACCACTGAGCTAGACGAGATTTAAACCAAGTGTTCCCCTCGTCGAGACACATCCAGTCGTCTGCTTCTTTTCCATTGTGTAGGCATGGGGAGGGCTTAAGCACTAAAATATCATGCTCCTCTATTAATCCTATGGGGACTGGAAAAAATTTCCCCCCCCCCCCCTCCTTTCTAAAGAATTGAGCTTGGAACTTGATTTTTGGAGGTCCGCCATATTTTCGTATTAGCACGAACTTTACGTGGAATTGGCCCCTTCCCCCTACAGGGCTTCCCCAGAAATAACTCGAATCCTATGCCACCTTGGTCAACCGCACCGGCTGGATTCGATTGTTCTTCCTATGAGCATCCTAGATATATTTTTTCAGGACCATAGCTCCATTTCTTTACCCATATTTAACATTTTTAAATTATTTTAAAGTTATAATTTTTTTTAAATTCCGCATGGCTCCGAGGATTTTTGAGATTCGTTAATGAAACTCGGACCATAAGTTTTCCTCGTTGAGCTGTTTCATCTGTTATAATTCATGTGTAAGTGAGCTTGGGGGGGGGGGCGTTATCACTAAAATTAGAATCCCCATGTTTT